>JAVKLA010000058.1:1440969-1535160 GCA_034782735.1 Sagittarius serpentarius | reverse complement strand
TTCTGAATTTCAGAAAGGACATAGCATGAACCTTTGAGATCTGGTTTGGGGTTTTTTTCTGATAAAAGTCAGGTTTCAGTGTGAATCCTATTGAAAAGTGTGTAAAATCAAAGAGGTATTCACTGAAACTAAAGTTTCTCAAGGGGTTCTTAATTTCATATCCTAATTCTACAAATAAATATCTCTGTCATACAACTTTCAGATTCTTCTGCTTCTTTGCAGTTCCTTGAAACAAAAAAAAAAGGAAAATTTCCTTTGTGGAGCAATTTTTTTCCTCAATACATGTTTGACTAATAAGCATTTTCAGCTGTGCATTATGCTGAAGCATGTTTGTTTTTTAAAACCTTCAAAGGAGTATGTTTTCCAGAGCATTGATTACATTACAGTGATAGAGACATACAAAGTACTTTCTGAGAACCATGTAATTACTCAGTAAAGATGTTTATGTATGTTTGTGGGAGATTAAATATTCTTTTATGCTGATTAGTTAGAAGTCACTTTAGTATCCTGTAGCAAATCAGTAACGATGCAAGAATGTGGAAGAGGAAATACCTATCAATATAGCGGCTCGTGATTTTATTAAACTCTTTTCCCCAGTTCAATCACTTCATACATCGAAGGTAAAGTTTAGAATGGGAGGCTTATGTCTATTTCTGGTGTTTAATTGCAGATCCCTAAAATTTGTTTAGTCAATTGCATTGCAGCAGATAGGGCATTTTATCTCCAATGTCACAAAAATCTTTACTTTTTGTCTTCGTGTGCCTGTTTGTCTGTTCAGTGCTCTGTAAAGAAAGTGAAGCTACATAGTGCCTTCCACATCCTGACTTCCTGAAAGTCCGTCCTCTCTGTTACGTTGGGTAAGGCCCTTCTCCAGGTTCCACTGAAGTACAGGGAAGTATTTAAGCCCATTGCAAAGGGCTTTGATTCAGACCATAGGCTGAAATATGTTCCCAGCAGGTGGCTACCAAGCCATGCTTTAAAGAAATTTATTGTGAGTACTATGTCCTCTGAAAGACAATAAAAAAGCATGTTTTTTATTATTAATGTTTGTTATGAATATTGATGCAGCTCTTCCTTTTACCTACTCATCCAACAGTAGCCGGCTCTGCAGGGACTAGTAGCACCAGGTGGGAAGGGTGTTTTTTTCTTTTTAATAATCTCAGCATTCATCTTAAGAGGCTTTAAAGGTGAAGAAGTCCTCATTTTCTCCTACAAAGTCTTTCTTCAAAGAGAGAGGTTGTGTCCCGCCACTTGGGGCAAGTTGGCTCATATTCTGGAACATGTGGATTTTATGGTTTACATAATCCACACATGTCGTCCTGTGAGCACAGAGTAGAATGATTATCTTTTAATTTGTTTGTTTGAAAACCAACCAATACTGAAACAGAGTTAGAGTCCTCAGCTTTGTTTCTCTCTTGTGTCTTTATTAATGTTAGTGAGCAGTCAATGCTGGCTTTATGCCAGGGGAGCTTTTTCAGGTCATCCCAACCAGGAGAAATATTTTCTTTAACAGGAGAAAATAATCTTTAAAAAACAAAAGCCAAAACTAAACACTCTTCAGGAGTAATTTCTTTATGCCATTTGTATAGACCAAAACACCCTAGGTATATTCATGGCTGAGTAACTGTTTGAAGATGGATAATTTGAAATGCTTGTTCTAGGTTATTTTCCATAACTACAAGTCTCCTGATTTCTGTCTTGTCAATGTATGTTTTAGGCTTTCTGGGGCAGAATCTGTCTTTTCCTATATCTGAGTATAATGCTTCTTTCCATAAGTTTGTGTGTGCAGCCTCTTAATATTAGTGTAGATTAGCACATAAACTCACCAGTGTATATTATAAAACAATTATTTTGTTCCAACACTCTTATAGCATTTGAAAGGAATTTGAAGCAACGCTTCCTATAGCATTTAGCAGTAAAAAAGGCTTTGCTGTCTTTTCCTCTGCGATCCTTAGAAATCAGTTAGTTCTTGCTTTTTGCCAGTTGGCATTGGTTAGATAAGAACCTAAACCAACTCTTTTTATTATGAATGTCCTTCTCTGCTTTGCTCTGGTTGGTCTCTCATTACCAAATCTAAAAACACACATCAGAGGCAAGTGGTCTGATGTGCATACGTCAGCTTCCAGGATAAAAATAAGAGCTCTTTACAAGTAAGGAGGAAAAGCACATGGAACCTCTTGTTTGCATCACATTTGTTAACATACCTCTTTGGCGAGCAAAATATTGGCAAAGACTGAGGGCAAAGCAAGAGGAAAGAGCTCTGTGCTGATAAGACAGTGCATGGAAAGGTTACATTATCAGGCAACTCTTGGGTGAGATTTCTAAGCATTTAAGAGAATGTCATGGTGAAGCATTTCTGAAGAAGATTGGAGTTAAAAAAAAATTAGATTACGTTAATGTAGTCGTGATGATTTGGATGATATGGCTGCTGACTTCAACGGCTGTGAGTACCCACTGGAGTAGCTCTTAGGTGAATTAGGGCCTATAATCTTACCACCAGCACCTTTTTGTCAATCAGTTCTTGTCTAAGCCTCTCCACTACAGAAGGGTGTGGTAGTTCTCAGGGGTGGGATGGCCCTGCACTCTTGTGATCTTTGCTTGGTTCAGCTAAATCTCTGACCTGGTCACTAGATACTGGTAGTCTGTTAAATTTCTAGCTTGTATTTAGCTGTGTTTCCATGGAAATACGCATATCCCTACCATCTGGGTTCCAAATCTCGTGAGGTAAGGGTAGTTATCGTTCCTAACACCGAATCGCCAGACCTTGGAGACAACATTACTTCTGGAGTAACACACAGTAGATTATCATCTCCTGTTATGTTTTCAAATTTCTGACTCTTGATGGAATCAGTGATAACATATTTTTAATGAAAAATATAGCCAATTTTTCAGCTGTAGCTTTTAGAAGTGTAAACATCTCTTTTTTAATTAACACCTGGATTTTGTTAAATTATGACAGTTAAAAAGATGATACTGTAGGAGACACCTTTGTTGCTCTGTATTTTTGTTTGGGTTACTGGTTTTGTGTTATAATAAGATGGTCTTCAGTCAATTTATAGGCAATAAATAGGAATAGTAATAAATGGTTTGTTTAGATGCATCAGTAACTTTTCTCTAAATGCTACAGAAGTGCCTGGATCTGTTTTGCTTGGATACTGCAATGCAGCATATGAGAAATATGTTCTTGTAGTTGCATTAAAAGTCTTTACTGGTTGTCACAGCCAAACAGCACTGCGGTGTTTAAAAGCGTTAGAGAAGGAAAGGCTTACATATACTTCTGAAGAAGTGAAATAGGTGTAGAAGCCACTGATCACTTCTTAAATCCACATTATGCTGCAAAAGTAGCATAATCAAAAGGGCTTAATCGTAACATCACTTTATTATGACTTGTTGCCAACTCCAACTGTTGCAGCTAGAGAGGACTGAATTACCTTGGATTTTTCTTTTCATGTACAATTTGCATATCATAACTAAACATAGTGAGGGAGAGTGAGAGGAACAACAAAAGGAACAATAAGGATTTTGTCTGAGGCCAGGTCAACACTTGCCCTATAAAATAGTTGATGACTGAATTGCTTATAGTGGGTTACCTACCAGCACCGGCTGGTTTTCATCATGACGGTAAAGGAAAACATTTGACACAATAAGCATTGATCCCCTTGTTATGACTTGAAAGCTGCATAACTGCTTTTTATTCCAGGAGAATATGAGTGAAAAATCATCCTAACAATATGGCAACCCTTTGGTATTGTATACCTTACTTTCAGTAATATATATATAATAACACATAAAGCCGGGGCAGGAAGACATTTTGTACCCCTTTTAACAGGAAACCTAAACCTGTGAATAAAAGTTGTTTAACATAACTACATAGAATTTCCTTGACTGAGTTTATTTTGGCTTCTCCACTGTCACAGATGTTCATTATTACTGAAAGAAAACACTGTAAATTCAGTAGAGAGTTTAAACGAGGAAAGGGAGAAATCGGAATAAAATTCGAAAGTTTTTTGTTGTATGTGACTTGATCATCAGCTCTAGAAAGTGTGTTAGCAACCTGCTGTGATCTGGTTTCCTCTGGGGAAAGCAGTGACGTAAATCCACTTACCCCTAATAGGAGCTGTTGAGATTATTGAGTGATTTGGCCGATGGTCAAATGAAAGGGAACACAACAAGGTGAAAAAAACTTTCAAAGGGTGTTTTCAGGTTTGAAGGAGATAAGATGGGTTTTGTGGCTCTTTTATCACTTTCTCATGCCAGGGTACCTTAGATGTGTCCGGAGGAATTTGGCTCTTGCAGTTGCAGTCACTGAATTCACACGGGAATTTTAGCTGACCTTGTCAACTCTGAGAGCAGTGCCTTAGACAGTACAGAGACCCTCCCTAGGTTTTAAGAGCTCTATTAATAGAACTGTGGCATCTAGCCGAACTTTAGCACTGGAGGTGTGAGCTTTTTCACTATGCTAAGGTTTTGCTTGCATATGTTAGGACTGTACAATGAAGCCTTGAATCTCACAAGATAACGGAGGCGTAATTCCCAGTGCTCTAACAGCACTTAGCTTTGCTTCTACTTCAGCAAGTTTTTCATACATTCCACAGCATTTTTATCATCAGAGTTTTTTTTCAAGATGTTCTAATGGTGTTGGAGTTGAAAAATCAAACTATAAATCAGTTGTATACATTCCCGTAGCTTTGTGCATGTGTGCTTACGAATACATGTCTCAGTAGTACTGATCTGCTTTCAATCTTTCATACACCATCAGGGAATTTTCTTGCTAATTGGCATTCGTGATCTTAACAGACCTATTACTCGTCAGAAACAAGAGGGACTGTTTTTTTCATTCAGTCTAGTAGCTGCTGAGTGGTGTCTCTCTACTATAGCTATTAGTTTAGCAGTTCAGAGAAGAAAAGCTCTGTCCCAGATAGGTATAAATGCATGCCGCAGACACAGAAGCCCACTAACACTGTAGTAAAAACTCTCACTAGCTTTTCCAGTTCAATTCCCATCTAATTTATCCATAGCTCATGACCTAACGCCATCTTAGCTTACTAACAGAGCAGGGGAAAAACGCTTTAGATGCAAAATGGATCATAAGCATTTTATGTCTTCAAGGGTTTTGAGAAAAAGAAAGAAAAATAAAATCATGATGGGAAGGAAAGATGACTATTTCACAGAAAAACATGGAAACATATTTCTATTAGTAATTCTGCTTCTTTTGAAAACATGCTTTCTTTTTATTGGAAGGGAAACAGAATGTAGTCTGAAATCATATCAAAGGTTGTAAAAAAGGATTCAGCCATAAAATAACATGTATGTAATAGTGAATGATTTCTAGAAAAAAAGAGGAGGCTTGAAATAATGGCTAAGTATTATTTCATGGTATTAAGGAAAATTATTCTATAACTTCATTTATTTGTTCTTTTCATTCATTTGGCATAACAGTAAGATTTACCTATTAATTGTTATGTTCCACACATCTCTTTTTTAAGATTCCATTTACTTTTTTTAGCATGTTTTAATCAGATAATAGTCATGAAGATTTTTGTTGTGGTATGCTGTTAGAAGTAAAAATGCTTTGAACTTGCAAAGTTCCTGTCCAGCAAACCTTAGAAATTCTTTGGACAGGTCAGTGAAGAGAAAGACAAGCCAAAATATGTGAGGGCAGAAGTTATACAGCAACCAGTAGGATGAAGGAAGGAATAGAATAACTCTGCTTCTTGAGAGACAAGACTTGGCAGAACCATATCATAAAATCAAGAACATACAGCTTTAAGAGCGGGTCTAAAAACATGAACTCACACTATGCTGACACTTGTACTCTGGTACATAGCTGCAAACTTAATGTTGTGGTCTTAATTTACCTATCTGAGGACACTGGCCTTCTTTCATACCCCTTAAGGCCTCTTTTTTACACAGCTATTTATTAGGCAACACTCCAGCAGAATGAGAGTGTACGTACCCTAGACTCAACCTACCCTAGTGCTCAGGGAAATGTTATTTTGTTAGCACGTGGAGATGGAAAAACATGGATAGAACTGAAGTCCCTTGTTTGGTTTGTGATATCGGAATAGTTTGGAAAATAGTAAAGTTTGCATTTATATATACAGTGCCACTGATGTTTTTTTTATTTTCTTTTTTTGTATCATTTATATCACAAAAGATTATTGCTTCTGGTGACCACAGTGGCTTCACCACAATGTTTCTAATGTAAATAATAATATCATTTCCTTTATGTGAACCAAGGAAAATGTAAAAGGGGGAGAGGAAGAGTTTCAGAAATATCTTTCCTATGTGGTTTCTAGACAACTTGCACAGATTTTTGGGCTTTACTGCTTTGTAAAAAAGAAAGATAAGCAGGTGGAGTAAATTTAAGCTACTAAATCAAAGCAAATGTACCAGCAGGTGGTCGACTTTTGAAAGTATGAGAGCTGGAAGAAGAACAAAAGATTCCATTTCCTTTTAAAAAAGTTACCTTGGATTAGACATCTAGAAGAGAAATATGGAAAGCCAAAGGATTTTTTTTTAATAAAATTAAGAACTCGCATGTTAATGGGTCTTACTCCTGGAGTCAATCAGTGAGTAACCTTTTCCTGCAGTCATGATTGCACTAGTGTTTTTGTAAAGATGAAAAAAAAATCCCCAAAACTGATTTCTGTAAGATATTATATATCAGTATAGTTTATCAACATAATGAAGACAAAGAAATTCACTAATATAGGCATTGCATACATAAATAATTATAAGGTGTTTAGTCAAACCATATGCCATCATAATTCAGGTATATTGACGGTCTTCATCTTTTATCACCCACAAAGTACGGGGGTCTGATATGACTCTATCAAATGAGTTACTGCTTTCATATCATTTTTTCCTAAGTAAAAGACCATATAAATAAAAGCCCTTTTTTTGTTTTTAACTAAAAACCCATTTGTTAAACTATTAAGTGCTACGGATGTTTTGCCCTGTAAAATCAATTGACGTGTTTTGACAAATGGCCCTTTCCTCTGGCAGCCTCCATACAGACAGACTGCAATCAGGGCCACTCCAATCTTCTCAAACATCAGCTTAAGCCAGCAGAGAATATTCTGGAAACATTTAATGAAAAATAGGTGCTTTTTTTGACTAAATGAAAATGTAGTGAAACAATATTTGCTTTCCTCAGTTTTTCTTCCATGTACTCCTCCCTGTCCCAAACTGGACTGCTTTGAAACAGATTCACACTCGGTATACTTCCTGATAATGTTTGTCTTCAAGAAAATTGTGTCTCTAGCCATCTTAAGTTTCGCATATGATTTTTCTGTCAGCTTTGGCAAATATTTTTTCCCCAACTTAGGTATAGGAAAGTGAAGGACATAGACAATGGTTTTCATCATTGTTGCATACTAGCCTAGGTTTTTTGCAGGGTTTTGAAAATATTCTCTCATGACTGAATAATTTCTATGAAGACAATGTAGGATGTTTAAGTGGGCAAGTCACTGATTCTGAGCAGTGAGTGTTTCCCTACTTTTAAAATGTTTTTCTAACCCTTACGTTAGGCTGTAGTTTAGCTGCGCTCTTGGATTCTTCAGTCACAGCAAACGTACATGGATGTTAATGCAAACAATGCTACAACCTTTCCTGCTAGGAGGCCATCCCAACTTAGAGGACAATGACCCAATGCTGTAATGTATACTTTATCAGTGCATTGCCATGTGCACATACAGTGCTGTCCCTGGGGAGAGAACAAAGCTATAAATTATACGAGAGGGATATCAGTGCATTATTGTGAGGTTAATAGGGTCATATAGAGTAGCTGTCTTGCTGAATTTCCAGGACACATTGGTAACACTGGGGTCAATGACAGGCAAGTGTAAAGATTCCAGGCACTATCTGAGATGTAAATGATTAAAAATCTGCAAAGATGATAGAAAATCTATAAACCTTGACATCCAAACACAGTCCCACTGAGAGTAAGAATGCTACACGGTTGCGTTCCTTGAAACTGGTGTGTGTATATATGTGTGTGATTTATAACATCTGTTAAAATGATGTGATTCCTCCTTTTTTGCTGTCAGGTACATCGGAGGAGATTCCTCTCACCTCCCTTTATATTTTGACGGGGTGATCTAGTAAAAAGTATTACCTCTAAGGACAAGCTTTGCTGTGCCTAAGTCCTTAAGCCTGCCCAGCCACAGCTACCCTGCTGCTACTCACCGAGGCCTCCACTGCAGTCAAAGACTAGACTGAGAGAGAAATATGTGCAAATGGCAGTTCATCCCATCGGAAGATCAATATCTGCTGTGGGAGATGAGTCACCTTCTGGAGATGCTGCTCCCTTTCTCCTGCTGTAAAGGAACCTGGATGACTGCCTAACATCTGGAGGGCTAACACTAGGTGTGCTGGGCCCCTCCTGAGGGAGACCCGCAGAGAGGGCCAAGCAAGAGTCAGTTCAAATCAATGGGACAACCCAGCATCCAGAATAAGCAGCAAATTCCAGCAAAGCTGGAATTTCACATTGTGTGCTGCAGGTCTCCGAGCAACCTCCAGACTAACAATAGCCACTGACCTGCAACACATGCAAGACTTACGAGGTCTCTCCGGCTTTTCTTATCAACTAAAGTACAAAATGCTTTACTAACAAAAAGCCTTGAGACTATTGAGCTATCTCACTTATGTCTTTCCTTTCTCTCCACTGAGGTATATGAATTATAAATATTTTTTAAAAACTTAAGGCATTTTGAGAACTGCTTTCTCCGTTAGCTTCTCTTAAAAATGAAAAGGATTTAGAAAAGTTGCAACAAGTGGTTGTGTGATTTCTGGCCACAATTACATTAATATAGTTCATCTGAAGTTAGGGAAGAACTATATACAGTTATGGCCTCTCCTGTTCCAGGTAGATCCTGCATTTGTCTATGTCTGGTGGGGTTTTTTATTTTTTTTTTAAATGTAGGCATTTATTTACCTCACTCAAAAATCCCATAATACTACTAATTGTTACAAAACCCCTTGCACTTTCACTTTAAATGTCTATATGTCTCTCCTGAATGCTGCATTTATTGTTAGTGAGGTATGTTTGGTGTATGAAAGAGTTATGCAATGGCACATATTTCTTCTTGCTTTGTCTGTTAATCCAGGGAAGCTGTATGTGTTGAAAAACATACAGAGAATCAAATATATTACGTTCATCATTGAGATTAAAACCTAGAGGTGAAAAGATTTATTTTTCCATTTGTCAAACTATGGTCACTGGCAGTAATTGATTTATGCCTTTGCAGAAAGCAATAAGTTAGGACTGGAAAAAATCAGTTAGGACACAAAAGCATACGGAAGGCAAACCTGCAAAGCAAGATGTCATACTATGTACTCATTTTCCTGACTGTGTTTAAATACATTTGAGACTGCACATCAGTGGATTGCCCTTCTTTTTTTGTTTTGCAATCCATTTATAAAGATGGATGCATTTTTATGGCGGTGGTAGAGATTAAATCTTTGATAGACTTGTTGTGGTTTTTTTAGAATTCTGCAGGTATATTCTAGAAATTCAACCTGCCTTTGTACTCATTGATGAAAAAGATTTGGCAGCTTAAGGAAGCATAAAACATAGTTTAAAATTCTGGGTGACTGGAACAGGCTGAAGTAGTTAATACTGTATTGCACAGCATGTTATCTCTGTTCATTCTTGTTTAGGTTTCTTCAGCTGTTAGCAGTTCAGAGCAGCATAGTAAATTAGCTCTATTGATTAGAATAATGAGTTGTCATTCTTTGCTTTTTGTTCAGTTCTTGTTTGGTGTTACTATCATCCAAATTCTTAGTCTTTTTAGTGTTATTTGCACTGAAGCTGCACCAAGTGATGCCTTTTCTCTGGTGAGAAAACAACACTGTAGATGGCTGTAAGGTCATTTATTAATTGCTTACATAGGATATAGAAATTTGGATACAACAGTAAAAATAATTGAAGGATGGCAGTGGAACAGGCTGGGTCTTGTTGCTTCTGCCAGTGCTGAAGTAGCTGGGCTATTGGGGTTGACAGCTCCTCAGTCAGGTTTCTTGTACTTGTGTGTGCCTCTTCACAATCTGCATTAGTATCATCTGCAGGTTGCAGCCACATGCCAGAGGGTCCAAACAAAGCATATTCCTTCCTTTTCTCCATTTTCACTGTCTCCTTTGAAGGCTTTGAGTGTTCCTTAAAAATGTCCCATATGTCACACATTCGTTACGTATGTTCCCTTTTTCCTTACTGCCATTGCCACCTCTCAGACAGCCACTACTATCACTGCTAGTGAGGACAAGACTGTTGTGTTATTATTTGTCCAGGCAGGAGGTAACTCATGTCACCCGTGTTTCTTGAGCAATAGACTTGAGAAAAGTGGCATGAATGATAAAGTAATATGAGTGTGGGTATTGGGATGAACTGGCTGTCAGGAATGGGTATGTAAGACACTGAAAATCTTAGGTAGCATTTAGGAAAGGAGGGATTGCTATTCCTAGTATCCGGATAGTGTGGCAAAGTATCATTCTCCGGAACCCTTCCTTCAGCAGTGGTCATCAATGCCACCCGTCACAGAGGAGCACAGGAGTATCGCACCAATGTTGGGTTGCAGTCCTTTGGCCCATTTGCAGTCTTGCTGTCCTGGGAGCTGGAGCTGCAGCCAAGGCTTCAGCTTCTGGAAGGTCCTTTGAGTCAACCTGTGTCTCCCATCCACTTCAGCAGTGGCAGTGGTGACAGCAACCAGCCTGGCTTTTCAGGGCATCACCACTTGTAAAGCAGCCTTAAATCCTCCTATTTTGCCTAGCTTAGTAACAGCCTGTTGAATGCATTTTCTATGTCCCTTCATGAGATATAGAGTGATTTATGTTCTGTAATACAATAATTTATTTGATGTTGTATCTTTTGCAATATTTCAAACTTTATCAATGTCATGTTCTACATCTGATAACCTCTTAGTTTTTGTATTATCCTGTTGCACTTAGTTTCACAGATTGTCTATAGAAAGAAAATTTTCATTTTAGCAGCTTTTAATTTGTCACTTTTTTGTATTTCTAAATGTTCTTTCTGCTGTTGTACTCTGAGAAGTATATGAGCAAAAGAGACTGTACTAGGAAGTAAGAAGCAGGTCTATAGGAGAGAATTATGGCACTGAGAAAGGAATATAAACCATCAGAAGTTCCACGATGTTTTTTTTTTTCTTTCTCATTTATTAAATACTATTCTGGCCAGGGCATATTTGAAACATACTACATGAAAGTAGCCAGAAAAATTCATACTATTGTAAAAATATGCACTGTTTTGTATTGTTTATAATTTTTGGTACTGTTGTAACAGGTTTAAACTGTATGTCCAGAGATCTTCCACATCTAAGTAGATAGGTAGCATATAATGCAATGTGTCTAATATGTGTTTCTTATTGTGCTCTCTGCACATTGCCCGCTGTCACACTCCATGCAAGTGTTTAAATGCTGTTAGCATTTTTACAGGTATAATTTTTTTAAACCAGGGGCAGCCTGTGACTTCTGCGTGGCTTGCGAGCAGTTGAAGCATGGATCTCACAGCAGGTCTGCGTGACTAGTACAGCCTTGCAAAGATCTACTGGTGCACGAGGCACCAGTGTTAAGCAATCTGGATTCCTGGCTGTGGAAGACAAGAATCAGCAGGCACGGCTGAAGGTGACAGTGACAAAAGGCCCCTGGTCTCTGCTGCGTGGCCAGCATAGCCAAATCTCACTGCTCAGTCCAGTGATGAAACTAGTAGGGTTTCCTCCAGAGGACCACATTCACAGCAATTTATCCTCGGTTCTTTAAAGCCTATGGAGTGAGTCCTCTGGCTCACAGACACACACAGATGTAAGCCTCTGGCCCAGGACAAAGAAAGTTAATTGCTCTTGCTTAAAGGAATATCCATTTATTGTAGATCCTTCCGCCGCTTGGAGAACCCTTCTGACGTCCTGGCTTGTAGGTGTTTCATTCTTTAAATCTTGCATTATGATAAAACTCGGAATTATCTGAGTCAGTAAATGTTTCACCAGTAGTTCTGAGAAGTAGGAGTTACTGAAAATTGTGTGACAAGGCACAGGTCAGTGCTCTGAGATCAGTGCTCAGCCGAGTTAAGCAACACACAGCTGCTAGTCCAAGGAGGTGGTGTTCAAACCATTATTTGGGATATAATTTTCTATACTGAAAGTGTTATAATTCACTGCAAAAAAACAATTTTAGAGAGTGGGAACTACTTTTAACATTAAATTTGCCTCTACTATGGTTTGAATTAATAACATTGGCTTCTCTGCCTTTTTGGAAGCAGTTCCTGTTTGAAATAAATCTCTTTGGCTTGTCAGAGAGAAATATTTGAGAAAATATTGTGATAACTGGAAATTTAATTGCTTTCATTTTGTACCTTTCTACAGATTTTTTTCCAGTGCTGGATATACTTGGCTGTGATAGGGACTGTACAATGAATGACAACTTTGTTTCCATAATGCTAGAAGGAGTCAGATGTTCAAAGTTCGTTAAAATCTTTTCCTATCTTAAGAGCTCCATTGATATGCCATAGGCAAGTAGGATTTGCTTTTCAGGCCCTTGAGAACTCATTTTCTTTACGTTTTGCCATCCCTGTATTGCTGACTATGTCCTGTTATATTGGTACCAGGTGTCTTTGGGGTGACAGCTCTCATGTCTGAATAGTCTGGATCAGACTGCGAAGGATAAACTTTAAGCAGTTGTCTGAGAGGACGTGTTCTTGTTCCTGCCTGTGATGGCTCAGCTGCAGAGAAGTCACGCTGTCTTTTTGCTGGTGTTGCAAAGACTCCTTATTCTTGGCTGTTTTGCATTTAGATGAACTGCCAAAGCTTAGACAGCAGGAATTATCGTAGAGATGGGCTATCACCAAGCCATCTTGAAAGGCCTGAGTCTCTTAATCTCTGTCTCTGATGTCTCATTCCCCCTGAATCCATGGGGGTGCGTGAAAACATTGATCCCACAGTGCCAGTGGTCTCTTCGGTGTCTCAGACAGGCAGAATGCCTCTGCCTTCCACAAGGCTTTCAAGCACGGACGCTGCATCCCGCCTGCCCACAATTTCCTCAGCATCCTAGATCATAGCAAGGCTTACGGAGGACAGGAAAGTAAGGTGTAAAAAAGGTGACTAATTTTTGACTGAAGGCAGTTAATTTCACAGTTGGCAGTTGCCATCATATCTCATTGTTAACACGAAGGCCACAGGGAGTCTAAGCGATACTTAACTGGCCACGAAACACTTTTTAACATTGTCCCCGTGCTAGACGTTTGCATGGAGGTGACTGGCATAACGCTTATTCAGTGAGCATGGTAAGCAAGTCACCAGAAATGGGGAATCTGCATCCTGGCTTTTTAACATCTCCTTGCAGACGTGCTGTTCCTGCGAGGCGCGGGAGGGAGGGTGCGCTCCCAGGTCTCTATGAACTGAAGCAAGCAGAGCTACTGCTGACAGCCAAAGGGCAGGTGGAGATTTGGAAACGGGGCTGCGGTAGTTTGTTCCGCTCATTATGCCCAGTTCTTTCCAGTCAGTTGGTTATCCATTAGCTTAGGAAGTACAAAAACCACCTGGAGGTATCCCAGTTTTTTTAATGCACACATTTAGAAGATGCATCTCCCAGTTGCTCTTGTGACTCTCTCTCCTTCCATTTGTCATCTTTCTCATTAGAGAAGAGATTATTTGCTAGCCACTTTGCCAGCTCCAGGATTTACAGCAGCTGAAGAGAGTGTTTTAGGCAGGGAGGAGTAACTGCACCGACCACAAACTCCCAGAACTCTCTGAGAAGTAAATGTATTAAAGGTAATGATATATCAATGCAATAAACTGTAGATGCAGCAAAGAAGTTGTACAGATGTTATTGCACAGAAGCAAAATGCCTAACATAAAAATGAAAAAAACCCTAAATAGCTACTGGAACTTCACAGGTCTTAAACAAGCTGCTGCAGACACCTGTATGGTCCAGTGGCACCTTGTACATCACATTAATTGCATTGCTTGCCAGATAAGCCAAACCTTTCAGAGAGCTCTTGTCCCATTCTTGAAACTTTAATGCCAGACTTCAAAACTGGGGGGTAGGAGAATAGGAGAGAAGGGAAGCTGAAACCACTCTGGATTAGCTTATTTGATTTATAGTACCTTGAATTCCTTTTTCCCATCATTCCTTTAACTTCAGTGGAAGAAAGAAAACTCTCCAGTTCTCTGAGGTTGCAGCGTATGGCCTCTGCTTCAGAAAACACCTATGTATGTTCCGTAGTCTTCTTTCCTTTTTTAATAAATTAGACTTAAGAAGATGTTTAAGCAGATTTTTTGTACTGACGGGCTTATGAACCAATGGTTAGTATTATGGGCTAATACTGATGATGTGCCGAAGGGCTGGTGCCGTCTGAGGCCCAGCAAGTGGAAGATATGAAGGGAACCAGGATGCACAGAAATGCCTGCTCCTTTTGGAAATAACTTTGTCTTTGCCGAGGAGGGGAGAGTGTGTGGGAAGCGGCTGGTACTTTTAGACAGCCTTACCTTTCAGTGTGTTGTGCTTACAATTCAGAGCTGCCATAAATTATCTGTGCTGTCTTGTTTTATTAAACACGGAGAATCTGTGATCCTCTTTGTTCAGTTCTCTGTGCTGTGTATAGCTAACTCTTTAGTCATCCTCTCATATATTTTGAGAATAAAAATCCCTGCAGCTGGAACATGTAGTATTGGCCGTGTTTTTTGTCCAACAAAGGCTGGAGGAACACTGAGTTCAAATGAATACATAACGTTTTGTTAAACTTCTGGCAACTTTACACGGACAGACTTGAACAAATGACAAATTGTGCTTGTCAGCGTAACAAACTGTGTGTTTGTGTGTTTCTTGTAATGTACAGTACTTCTGAAAGTGGCTAACAGCATACCCACAGAGAGTGTGTGTGTGTGTTTGCGTAGTGTTCCTGGGGAAATGGTTAAAAACGTGGTCGTGTGAAGTGAGACACAGACTGCTGTTCATGTTTAAGCTGTATCTGCTAGGGTGCAAAACCAGGCTTCCTGATCCGTGGCTAATTGTGGTCAGGTAGAGACGGGAGCGTGGCCGTGCGGAGATCAGGGTGGCGGGCACAGCCCGGCGCCCCTCCAGCTCGCTCTGCTGCATGCGTGGCTCTGCCTCCGCAGCTGACGGCCTGTCTGCCCGTGAGCGGCCAGGGCACCGAGCTTCCAAACGCTCTCCGGCGGGCAAGTCCAGGAGGCTGCAAGAAGTCCCACCTGTTGTCCGGGGGTGTGCTGGGCTCGTTGCAGCCTCCCGTCCTCCAGAGGACAAATTGGTTTAACCGTTTGCATATTCGTTAAGATATATCAGTATATTTAACAGGGGGATTTCAAGTACTTTTAATGCAACTTTATACAACAAGTTTTTCAGTTTTGTCACGTCTCCCTTTTATGAGTCTTAGAAAGAGAAAAAAAGCTGGGGTTAGGGGTTTTTTCCTTTCTCTTTGTCGGTTGGTATTCTGCTTTCTCTGGTGTTTTAGTTGACAGCGAGGGCACTAGTGTACCAGTTTGTGAAATGATGATGGCTAGCCATAGAAAAGCAGTCAACATCTTATAAACAAGCATTTCTTGATAATATTTTTTACTGTAATTTCCCAGTGACAAAGCTGAGGGTTAAACAAAGGGGAAGTGTGATCCTTATGTCAATGTAACACTAAAAGCCTAATCAGTGATCCTAAACTCCTTTAATTTAAAATATTATTATGATCTGATTATTTCTTGCAGCACTCAACAGTTAAATTTTATACTTAAACACCATATCTTCTTTCACTAGCACGTAATCTACCAGTCATATGTTTTATGATGATGTGAGCATGTATCTTACCAGCAAATGTTCTGGCCAACAATAACATCATTTTTTTCATAAGCAGGAGGAAAAATATTTTAAAAATAGTTTTAGATAAACCCAACCAGCAGTAAAAGTTTGATTGTTAATGCAGAAGAAATATGCAATACACAAAAATGGCTTTTCTAAGTATGTCCTTTGTGAATACCAAGCCATAAACTGCCACTAATTTATCTACAGTATTGAATGGTGATTTTAAAAATAAAACAGAAAAAAAAAAAAGGATTATAGAACCAAATTAGGTAATCTTGTCAGGCAAGATTGATGTTTTTAATTTATGTGAGGAGAAAAGAAAGGTATGTTAATAGGTTACATGCTGCTTACACTAAGAGACTGAAGCTAAATCGAATTTTTAGTCCATCGTCCTACTCTTGGAACAAGACAGAATATTCTTATCATAGTTTTAAGATTAACCTAAACTGATTGATTTCTGGTCTTTACTTTCAGGTCTGTATTTAACCATGAAAAATATACAGTGTGCATAACCATTGACTACATACCTGTGAGCTTAATTAGTTCCAACTCCTTGGGAGGTGGTACGTGGCTGAGGCCATTATCACCTATTGAATTGGCTCACTTCAACAATGCAGAAAGTCCATCATCGCTGTCATAATGGAGAAAAAATAGTGTTCTACTTTAACAGTTATGGAAACAGCTTGTTTCAAATAGAAGTCCTAGAGGTTGACAGCTGAGGAAGCACAGCCTAATTCTGTAATTAAAAGAAGCACACAACACCAGTAAAGACTACCCTTATTCCTACTAACAGATAATGCTATTGAAACGTTTGCAGCTTATGCAGTTGGGAATGCAGTATTTTACTTTGTCAGACTCTGGTCTCAAAGGAGAGTAATTTTAGAGAATTGAAGCACCTTTAAAATTTGTTAGTCATTCATTTAATTTTTAGAAAAACTAATTGCAGTGACAGTCTATATAAAGAGGTACCCATGTTGACAAATCAGGAGCAAATCTAACAAGAAAAATCAGTAGTTGGGAAGGAATTGCAAAAATTATTCCACATCAGCATTGTATAAAAAAAGAGCAAAATTTTTG
The DNA here is from genome assembly GCA_034782735.1 of Sagittarius serpentarius. NCBI lineage: Eukaryota > Metazoa > Chordata > Aves > Accipitriformes > Sagittariidae > Sagittarius > Sagittarius serpentarius. The sequence goes on along the minus strand of JAVKLA010000058.1, from coordinate 1,518,267 downwards.
CTTTTCTCTCTTACACATGTATCATGAAGTAGACCACATGTGAAAGGTAAAGGAAACAGAAAATGAATGTTTCAACTGACATATACTTGCAAGGTATAACCTGAAGGGCTTGGGTTTCATGGGGTGCCACCTGTGACAGAGATGGTTTCTTACTCTTGGCTCAGCACTACATTAATGCAGTCTCATAGGTTTGGTCACTTTGGACAACAGGCAGAATGAATTCACATGCACTAGAAATGTGGGCATAGTGAGATGGCATTTGTTTATCACGCAAATGTAGGGAGGAAGTTGGTTTTCAGCTTAGCTCCCAGTTTTGTGACAGTCCTGCATGACCACAGGTGTATGTCTTGGTCTCCTTGTGGGCCAATTTCCACTTATAAAAGAGGAGTAATCTACTGCTTTTTCTGATCCTTTGTCACTACAGCTGGACTGAACCATCTCTGTATAATAGCTAGCAAAACTGTAAAGTCTGATCTGGGGCCTCTAGATTTTCTAAAAATAGAGATGATAATTAAAGTAGCTGTAGGAGCTTTGATGTCGACTATGACTCTTCTGTGGTTAATACTGTGTTAGTGAAGTACTCCATTAGTCATTTTTGTCTCTAAGCACTCCTGGGTATTTGTCCGTGTTCTAAAGAAATACTTTTTTTGCTGCAACATAATATTGAGATGTGAAGAGTTTCAGGTTTCAATCCCATGAAGACTCCTTGGATGCTACAAAGCGCATGTTGATCCTTATTCTCTAATTTGCTGCCAAAATGTAATCATCTGTTGTTTGTCAGTGTGCTGGTGGCTTTCTAGAGCAAGAAGGAGAATCTGATAGCCCAACATGTATTTAGCCAAAGAACAAATTCAGTGCAAGAAGTTCACCTACTGCCCAAAGAAGCTGTAAATGTGTCTTATACAAAGAGATTCTGTAGCACCCTCTGAAGGGACAGACTGTGATTTGCCATGAATAATGCCTCAATCAAGAAAACCTAAACCCCTGAATGCAATGTTTTCCTTTTACTGGGTGCTGGTCATGGTGGTCTACAAGTTACTGGAAAGAAGGTCATATGTTCCTGCTGAAGTGAACAAGGTAAATGTGACACTTATATGTGAAGCGTGGTAGGAATTTCACAACAGGGCTGTAAGAATGCTTAAATGGCAGATTGCTCTGTAAACATGACCCTTGGGTAAAAACAGATACCAAATTCAGGACATCTTTGCTATATTGGAATCACAGTTGTTTACAGCTAGAGAATACCTCTTGGTTTCTTTCAGCACAAAGCAAAATTAAATTTTAAAAGAAATGTGATTCAGTGGGTTTTCCGTGAATCTAAGTTTCATGTGCTTTTTCATTTCCTCCTCATTTCTTTCCAGTCACTGTCACCAGATGTTCGTGTAAAGCATTATGTTTTCAACTCTGGATGATTAAAACTGGGAATTAAGTCTCAACCAGAAAGCCGAGCAGTCTAAGTGCTTTGTATAGTCCGTAAGTCAAATATAAGAATGTAACTATTTATACATTGAAAGGGAGAAAAATTTGTTTTGATTTACTTCCAGAGTGGATCATGTGAAAGACCTATATTGGTTTCAGTGCCTTTTGGTCTTTAAGTCATTAAAAAAATGCATCAACACAAGCGATAAGCTCTGATTGTGTGTGCTTACCTTCCATGTCCTTTTAGCAACGTCCAGCTTTCTTCAAGAGCTCCTGTCAGACTAAGAAAAACTGAAACATTTTAGCATAGAGTGTGTTATGAATATGAACACCCCCAAAGAAGTGGTTTTTTCAAACCTTTTTGTGTTATATGACGCAGTTGCATGGGAAGTTACTCGTGCGCTTTGCGCGTGAATATCCTTCAAGTATGCATTATTGTTACACATAAAGAAAATAGTACCACTCAATAAGCAATTTATCATCATAATTAAACACACTGATTTATCTGTACACAGCATCTGAGAAAACACACTTAAAATACTTTGAACTGATGAAGAAAGACATCTGGAACCCCTCATGGCTGCATTGTATTATACATTGTTTCCGTCTCATTTTTCTGATGTGTGACTGCTTGACAGATTAAGTTGTGGAGAGTGATTCTCCTTGGCTGGAAAAAAGAAAAAAAAAAAAGCCTGCACACTATCAGGAATTATTTAGATTGAAATTATAGCCTATACGGTACTCCAGAAATCAGTCATGTTAGGCAGAGGACAGGCGGTTGCAAGCCAATGAGGTGCAGTAGTTAATGAGTTAGTACTTGTCGGGTAGGCCACGGAAATTGATGCCTGTGTGCTTGTTCTTTGCCTCTCTCATGTGGAATAAGCTGTAAGATTTTATTTGCAGGTGAAGGAGGCAAGAGCTGTGCACCTGGTTACTTAGCATGCTTTGGTCTTTTTAAACCACAGTACTAATCAGATAGCGAGAGGGAATGTCCTAGAAGGGCTCGATCTTCGTATCACTGTAGGTCCTGCTGCCTGGGTGTGCGTTAACATCAGCTACAAAATCATGCTGTCCAAAGGAATACCTAAGCCCTGCATTTGTTTAAAATTTGGCCTTGTGCTCAGAAATGTTTATACTGAAATAAAACATAGAAGATGACATGATTCCTATCCCAAAGAGCTCCCTAAAATCAAAAGCAAAACTGTGTAAAATAAAACCAGTGGTTGTTTCTGGCTCAAACTTTCAACCAGAGCTGGTCTAATAGTTATAAAACATCATCCAATATATAGTGTAATATAATATCTGTTAGACTGTTCTTTATCAGTAGTGTCAACTAGGACTTGAAAAACTTTTTGTTTAAAATATTTTACAGATATATGTGTGTATATATACACAGTATATTTTTTGTATATGTTTGTGTTTGTGTATGTGTGTATATATATTTATACAGAGAAAAATATCAAATTAGGTACACATGCACACACACACACATGCACTGCGCACTTCAGGAAGTCAGGTATTAATAAGATAGTAAATTACGAATGCAGCTGTTAATACTTTAGTGTCTTCTCACTTCACCCTTGAAATAGTAGGCCGTATACTCACTGGGGTTCCCTGAGCCACTAGTAGTAATCCGGCTGTGTTGTCACCTCACAGTCAGGAGTTCCCTAAGTCTTCTGAGTTCTTCAGCTGAAATTATATCTAAGGCTTTACATCTGCTCTGAATTTCTGGATACTAAGGGAGTGGAGCTGTTTTGCACTTTCCCAGATTACCTAAGGTGATTTGGAAAGAATTCAGCTTAGAAAAAATTATCATGTTAGGTTAAAAATAGAAGTGTGTGAAACACGAAAATTTGCTGCATTTTGTCTTTAAAAATGTCTAAGTGAGTCTTGGAAAATACAGAATGACTTCCTCCATACCCCCAAAGCTACGACCAGTAGCAGCATTGTGATACTAGGGAGTGGCAATTAAGGTATATCATGCTGTTGTTTTTACACTGGATTTGGGCACTGCCCTTGAACCTGTTCTACTCTGATGCACTTTGTTTTTGGGATGGTGATTGTGCATACTTTTGAAATGCAAAGTGGCTGAATAGGAGAGAGACATCTTGCTTCCTCTTGAGCAGCTCCCATGGCTGTGCCCTTAACCTTGCACTAGAACATATCTTTCTCCTAGAAATCTACAGAGAGTGAGTCACTTCTTTCCACCACCTTGTTCTGTTTCTGCTCATATCAGCCCCACCACCTAAGAATTAGAACAAGCACCTTAGACCAAACAAAGGAAATACCCAGATTTTTTTGTGAAAAGAAATTGCAGCCACCTCTTACCTGAAATCAGACTTACCTTTACCTTTTGCTTATCTGAATGCAAACAGAAGAATGAGAAGATACCAGGAGAACTGAAAGAACAAATGGGAAAATGTGTGTTCCCAAGGTCAAGACATTTGGAACCGCTGGATAAGGTACTTATAAACACCTGAACTCCTGGGAATGTCCTGAAACAACAGTTCTAGTTGTGAGGAATTTAGAAGTTTCACAGTTTTTTTCCATTCTAAAATAGAAAGAAAAGGAAATATTTAAACATTTCGGTATGAAGGAGGGAGAGGGAGGCCATAGTCAGCAGAGGGAGAGAAGCTTCTTCGAAACGAGAGGTGATACAGGAGTGTATCTTACTGTGCTCTGAAAAATCTCACTCTATCCATTGACAATAAAAAGAGTTTAGAGACAAAATATTTTCTAAACCCTTTAGCCATTTTAAAACTCTCTCTTCCTTATAACAGCATGTTTTTATAATACATATGGTATATAGTTTGTATATAAGTTGCAAAGGTTTTAAAGGCCTTGCATTGGTGCATAGATGTAGGTAGAAAGGAAACATCACTGTGAGCATTCTAAGCACCAAACTTGAGGGGAAGAGATGAACTTTTCTGTTAAAACTCTTAGAAACCAACGTGATTTGCAGACTTTTGATGAAATGTTTGTTTTGCTGGGAAAGCATGAGAATGTTTCAAAAAGTTCCAGATCCTTATTCATAGAATATATCTTATGATCTTTTAGACTGCTGACCTTCCTTCATGTAATTGCTCTTTTTGTTTTATGTAAAAGGAGGTGGAAGGGGGCAACTACTTTATAAATAAAAGTCAAGCAAACTCAGCCTAATGTATGCTGTTTATAGTAACTTACACAGTTAATGGTTGAAAATGTAACCAGAATTCTTAGTTTGTATTGTTTTGATTTTGTGGGGGACTTCTTGAAAGAGTGCCAGTAAGTACTGTCCTGTATGGGGAACTGAGGGATGTTCTCTAGCCTACAGAATATACAGAGCTCAGGAAAAAAGGTAATATAAGTTTAAAATCTTTCAGTCCATGCCTGGATAACCTAAAGAGTGAATTAACTTCAAAAACTGTTAAGCACACAGAAACTGAGACTCAATGAATTTATTTACCTGGAAGCATAAATGCAAATTTCAAAATAACCTTGAGTTTCCCAGTGTTAACATCTTGACCTAGGAACATTTATGAAGAGTACTGTAGGAAAAAAGATGAACTATAGGAAATGTTTGTTTTAATGAATACTAAATCCAGCTTTCTTTCTTTTAGACACTCATATCATTTCATTGCTACTTCTTTGTGCATGCTTTCCAGAGAGCAACATCCTATAAACCATCAGAGAAATTCAAGAAGTTAATTAAAACAAAACATTAGGTAAAATTTATCTCTTACAAATACTACATGTACAAATGCTGTTGAACTCCTATGAAGAGACATAGAACATATGTGGATGTTATTTCAATTTTTCATGCCAATTTACAGCTACTTGCAAATACCAAAGAGTAAATTATGAGCTGAAGAATTAATTCATTTAAGAGCCTATGCACTGATAAGCAAAGTTAACATAAAGTGGGAAACAAATATAAAACAGCAAGAAGCCTTTATGTAACTGATGGGAAAAGAACTTGTTTATATTTCTTGTCAGTGCATCCCCAACATGTCCTTACGTGCTTGCCTCTGTTGTTCAGAGGAAAAAAATTGCCCATGTGGTTATAAAACCTTAACTGAATTGTTTTTTCTACAAGAACAATAACTTGAACATTTTATCAGACAATGAAGGCCAAAGATGTACTGTCAAACACTGTTTCAAGCTACAAAAATATATAACTGACAAAATAATAAAAATTAAAAAGCAAATAAAAACTTTCCTTTAAATTATTTCTCTCTTGAAAAAGTAGAATATACACAACAAAGAAAATAATGTGACAATATCCCATCCAGCTGGATAAAATCAAATAAATGCAGTAAAAAGTTAGTTATTTACCCTGAAATGTGATTTGCCAGAAGTTACTGCTGCTGACCAGATTGTATATTAGAAAAAAACTTAAAATCAAATTCTGCCCTCAAGACATACCATGATCAGCTATAAACTAAACACACATTCACTCTAACAAGTAATTTAATTTATTTAGATAACTAGTGGACATCGATGGAGTTACTCTATGGTTTTATGAGCAAGGAACAAATTCCTGCAGATATGTGGAGCAGTAGCACACTCACACCCTTGGCTATTTTAAGGCTGTGACTTACATGATACATGCACAACAAGAGAGGAGTCCATGTTTCTTAATCTAAACTGATGCTTTGTTAAAAGAATTCTTTATAGATTTGCTAAACGACAACTGCAAATAATTTTAAGGCACGTGTGACTAAATGTGTTACTGGTGCCTTCTGCTTAGCCTCTGCTCCTCCCTCAAAGTGCAATGTAGGACGCTGAAGAGCTGCACTCTTGTCGCAGATTGCTTTAAAGTCCGCATTGAGCTGAGACTTTTTTTTTTTCCTACTTTTCTAGCACAGGATGTGTTCCAGCCTAGGCTAAAAGCAAAACTGAGGACAGTGTGTTGCAGAAATATTTTATTGTCTTGTTCCAACTGTATGTTCGCATGTAGCCTCCCTGCTGGTGCGCTAGCACAAGTAAGGAAAGCCTGGGTTGGTTTGACGTGCGTACGAGAGCTCAACAGGCCATACATCTGCCACTGGAGCAGAACAGAGGGACAGCTCTCCAGAGCTGCTGGGAACCCTGGCTCCCCTAGAGCAGATTCACTCTTATCCTGACAAGAACCATATAATCTTCAAGTATGTACCAAGAGGTTTCAGGGGAAGCTTCCTCCCCTGAGGGCTAGTCTAAAAGCCTGTATCATTAAAAGCAGGTGTTATGTCTTTTCTAATTAACGGGGTTTGTCCCAGTGGTATGATTCAGATCCAGGGTATTTTTGGTGTCTTGTGGTCCAAGGGTAGCTGAGTCATATTGCTGTCATGTACTTCTTTGGCCTAGTCTTGCTCTTTTGCTGGCGTTACTCAAGCTCTGCCTTCACTTGAGATGTCTCCTGGTGCATTAGACCATGTCAAGCACACACAGGGCACACGGTATTCCTGCCCCAGCAGCAACAATGGCCCTGCATACCGCAATGGACTGCTCTCATTCCCACCCTTTCCACTCCATCTGCCTTTCACACCCAGTCATTTGTGTTCAGCCATTGCAACATCCCAGACAATACTCTGGAAGTGTCAGGCTCTGGCTTGCATTCCTGCAGCTCCCTCCTGGGCATCAACCTCTTTGCCTTTCCTTCTTCCTGCGAGAGGTGTTGGGTGCTGCACCCACTGCCTGAGTCGTATGAACTGCTCAGGGAGCCCGCATGGTAGCAACCCATGTAGTGACCTGCTCCTGAGCTCCTGTGTGAGCTTTCGCCATTCCACTCCCCTCCTGGAAAGCCTTTATCTCTCTTCCTCTATCAGTCTTTCCCTGACATGTCTTCTTGCTTGAGTGGCTCAGTATGTTTGATCAGCGGCACTCAGCAGTGCTTGTCACCCTGAGCATGCCAGCACTGAGCTCACGGATTCGGCTATTGTGCACATAATGCATGTTGGTGGCCCCAGGGAGGTAGCAGAGGAGCCAGTAGGCTTCCTTTGCCTGATTTCAGGTCTGTGGGAGTCAGGCATCCTGTCTAGGCTTCTTCAGTGGTGGAAAGAGAGAAAGGGGGTGCTTTGCCTGCAGCATTGACATCGCCTCCTCAGACAGATGTCATCATCCCCATGGCTGGGGGGAAGATCAGAGTGCGTGCCTTGGACTGGCTGCCTAACCCTGAGAACGCTAACACGGGATCTGGGAAGTCCTTGGCAAGCATCTCCGTTTCATCAGATTGCAAAATCAATGACACAAACAACACGATCTGAAGAAAATGGCTTTTATGTGAAGCGGTCAGCGCCATTGCACTTGCTCACTGAGCTTCATATTCTAAATTAGCAAAAATTCTAGCAAGAGACCTCCCACTCCCTTCAAATACAAAGGTCAGTACACACTTACATTCACTAGGAAACACCACCGCAGAAGAAGAGAAGAATAAATGAATGGAGCAACAAGAATTGCTCCTGCAGAATGTAAGGACATCACAATACTGGGTGGAATAGCTACAGTAAAACAAATACCTATCTTGCAGAGTCCAAGATGGTGGCTTGCCTGCTGAAACTTGCAGCCTCTTGGGCTGTAGCCCCTTGCTTCAGATGACAGGTTTTTCATTTGCACAAGCAAGATACAGCCCTCAAGGAATTGGCAAGATGCCAACAAGCCACTTATTTGGGTAAGATTTTGCTGACTGTGGTAAATAGATGAGATTGGGAAGAAGGGTGGGCTCACACATGTTTGTGTGTGTCGGAAATATGAGTTCAGTAGAGTGGGAAACCAGGAAACTTAATTTTAGTGAACCACAACATCTGAGCAGAGTGTATTGAGTTTTTAATCCACCCAAACTGAAGCTTTTTTTGGTGTTTGGTAGTGACAGCAAAGCACCTTGTTCTACTCAGTGTCTAAAGCCTGGAAAAGGTTTTGTCCTGTCCACTCCATTGTTGTGCTACTTGTGATATAAAGAAAGCAGAGACTGAGGTGCCTCTTCCAGTTCATATCTTATATACCTATTTACTAAATGCTTAATTTATTAATTGATAAAGCATGTAAATAGTAATAAGTGTTCTAATAGTATTTCCAAATACACATCAGTGCTGCAAAAAGCTGTCACTGTAAATTGTCTCCCAGTTGCTTCAGGGATCTCCCTCATTAAAATCAAAAAGGCTAATTTCATTCAGCTATCAGTAAAGGATAAAATTCAAATAGGAAAAAAACAGGATGAAAAACCGAACCACAAAGCCAGTAACATGACTTGAAAGTAATCTAAGTGGGTTTTATCCATTTTGTTACCTTATAAAGGTGTTAGAGATGACTTGTGTTACAAAGATGTACATAGAGATTTCCTGTCTTTCAGAAGTCATTCTTGTGTTAGGAGAATACAGAGCTGCCTTCCCAATGATTTTTCAAAGTAAAATATGAAAGAAAAAGATAAGAAGCAATGACAGTGTCCCAGCTCCCTCTGCAATGAACGTGTTGACTGGCTGACAGTGCAGATTGTTGTGTCTTAAAGTATGCTCAGAAGTACAACCCTCCCTCCCCAAGGAGTTTCCATGTATTTGTGTTTGGGAACCTGCGAGGGTCAGTGACCTAAGCAGAACATAATCAACAGTTATGGAAGCCAGTGGGAGTCTTCCTACCTGGATTTAGTGCGTTCAAGATCGAGTCCTATAAACAGTTATAAAAGAGACTGCTCTTAATCCAAATAACATTCTCCTCACTGAGTGATCGGGGAAAAAGTGAATAAGCAGCCTAAGCAGTGAAAAATAACTGTGTTTAAAAGTGACTGTCAGCCCAAATTACCTGGCATATTGTAAACGAGGAGAACAGGCATTTCTGTCAGACTTTTGCTTTACAAATGTTCTTTTTACTAGTAATGGTTTTTCAGTTCATAAAGGTCTGGGATCTCTCCAGGCCTTGTCTTGCAGTGAAGTCAACTTTTAAATTCAAGCAGAAAGTATAAAAGAAATAACAAAATTGCATTTATTCATTTTCACGTGTTTCTACTGTTGGGCTAGTATATGGATAGAAACATGGAAAACCAGCAATGGTTTTCATATCGTAGTTTCACTACTACGTGGTGGCAGTATTGTGTTGTCATTTCTGCCATATATAGCTGTGAATCTTGCTAAACCTGAATATCAAAACCTAGACCTTGGGTAGCTGAAGACTGAATACGGATACGTTAAGTACAAGTATTAGCAAGGGCATAGTTCTGGAGGAAATGCACTTTCATGTTCAATACCAAATCTTACTTGCACTTTATGTATTATTTATTATTTTGCTGTTAGGACTCTGGGAGATCTTTTAGTCTGGGAAAAAATATTCAGTCGATCGTAAATCAGTTTGAAAACTATGGAAGAGTAAATGGATTAATTGCATTGTTTTTATTGCTTGAATGTCTGGGAACTACTAATGTAGGTAATAAATTAAAAATTATAAAGTCACAAAGAAATAGTATGCATAGATCTCAATTCATAGGTCTGTAACTTCTGCATTTCTTTATTGTGTAAGGCTATTTTAATTTTTACATGATTTCATAGTTGAGAAACAAAGGAAAACTTGAGGGTAGCTTTTATACCCATGAAAGGAAGGAGTTATCTTGCAATGAAACAGCTGTAATCAGAAAAAGAAAAGTTAAGCACATTTTAAGATTTCTAAGTAAACATTTCTGAGTCATCCAAAATAGCTGTCACATAAATAATTAGAAAGCTGCTAAGATGGATTCAATTATTCTTTGGTAAATTCATCAGTTCAAAAGCTTTCTGCATGGCAAACCACTCAATCAGCTCGGAAGTGGAGTAAAAATGGCTGTTGTAACATTATTTTTTAAAGCAGTTTCTGTTCCAGATGAAAATGTCTTTCACAAAATAAACGGGTTTTTTTGAGAAAAAAGTAAAAGACAGATTATGAGGAAAGTGTCCAAAGTGATCTGAATGCCTGGGACAGAAAGAGAAAAGACAGAGATAAATACAATATTTCTGCCTTCAGGAGTCAGAAATGAAATATATTTCATCCTTGTTTTCTTAATTCTAAAGCCTCAATGTCAACATATTCATTAAGTTTTAATGTTAATTTGGAGATCAAATTTACTAAAGCGTATTCATAATTTTGCTAAACACAGGCATTTTATCCACATAAGTTTTCTCGGTACCTTGCCAGTAGCACAAAGAATTGTGGAATCAGTAGTGGGCTTTTTTATTTTGAAAGACTGAACTGAGACTAGATAGGAATTAGAAATAGCTGTGCTTGTTGGCTAAAGGAATAATACCTGTCATGTAGATTCACAGTATGAATTAGATAATAATCTCTGAAATAATTATCTGCAATTACTCCATTACCTTAGGGAACTAGAAAGATAAAAGACTGTGAAAGCATAAATTGTGCGTTACAGATCATTTCAGACCTTCCCCTGTTGATTTACACTACACACAGGAAGAACTAGTTTCAGCTTGAGCATTCGCTGATAGCTTTGGGCTACATACATTTGGAAAGGGAGCTAGTCCTGCCTGGCTCCTCCGGCTGGGTATCCTGCGAGAGATCAGGTTACCCCTCCGGATGGGGCCCTGGCGTACCCGGCTGGCCTGTCGGCTGGACGTGCCAGGCACGGGACAGCCTGTTTGCACCCTCTGCTTGAGAGAGGGTGGATTTGTGTCGTGGAGCCTCCTTGAAAGCCGCAGAGGGTCGGTGGGGAGCGTGGGGGTCTCCTCGCCCCGGGGTCTGAGTGGGGCCGTTGACAGAGACGCTGCTTCTCTCTGTCAGCCCGACAGAGTCCGAGGTGACAGGATGCCCATGGGCATCACCTGTTATGTGATGCTGGAAGTCAATGCCATGAACAGCTACCTTATTCTGCACTTCCCCGGACTCATGTTCTGAATGTTTAACGTTATACCCCAGATCCGTTTCTTCTCAATGCTGAAGAGATGCTGGGATCTTGAGGGGCAAACCTATGAAGCAGTTCCTCCTCCTGCGCTCCATCTCCTCATCCTGCATATAATACAGAGGACCAGATCACTGACGATGGCTCTATAAAAATAATTAATAGAAACAGACGAAGCCCTCTCCTTGGGTCAGAACTGTGTCTTGAGCGCTTTTGCCAATTATGACTGCAGCAAGTAAAAATTGTCTTGCCCATCTTCATTGATTGACCTCGAGTACCATCCTGTCTCTCAGAACCTATGGTTTTCTTTATGTTTCTAAAAGTGCGGAGTTGCACAAAATACATGCCAACTATTAGAAGATGGAAACTGACTTGTAACATTTCGTGCCTTATATACATCATGAAAATGTGCACTCCCACAATAATTTCAGTTAATTAAGTATTCAGTGTCTGACTTCAGCCAACACCAGAGAGTGAAGGGGAGATAAGTGTACCAAACCAAGCTGACAGCTCTGCAAATTATAATAATGGAATCTACTGGTTTTGGACAAGTTACGTTGCATTTTTGGTTAATGACAGAAGTATCATATCTGTCAAACTGACATCAGAATTATTAGAAATGCAAATGGAATTAAAAAAGCAGTAGATTAAGTGGACACAGATAAGGGTAAGTGGTTTAGTTTCTGCAAAATAGCACCACTTTGCCAGATGTTTCCGTGCAAAACCAGATGGAAGCTGTTGCATTATTTATTTTTTTAGCAGAATACAGAGTCTAAGTTGGAAGAGGTATGACTGTAATCATAAAGACACATGTGAGACAGTTTTTTAAATTAATTGGTTTGATTGCCAGTAGTGGTATGGTTATGGCAAGCATGGCCATCAGCTGCCCAGGACTTTTCCAGATGGACTCTGAGCATGGCACATGTTGGCTAATAAGTGAACAGGTTAATCCAATGTAAACTTGCCCACACTTTCCTCTCTACTCGCACCTCAGCAATGCAGTATGGCTGTTTCCTTACCTAATGTTATAAGAGATACCTACATTAAAAATAGAGGGATTAGTTAGGGTGACTTAGCAGTGTGGGCCTTGTGTTATGAGGAAACTGTATCACCTGTGAATTTCTTTGCCTGACCCCTGTTTGTAAAATTAAGAGAGTTTTATGTTTTCTCAGGGGTCAGTGACAATTAGTATGTATATTTGCTCCAGAGAATAATGCGCCTTAATAGTGAGGGAGGCCGTTCCTGTATACGGGAGATAACAAAGTGCGGGAGAGCCTGAATTAGCACTGAAGTGCTTCCTCCTGCGCTTCGACCCCACTAACCTGAGCTCCCTGGGTGCGTGCAGCTCCCCAGAGGGGCCAGGTCCTTCCCTGCTTCACCGCCTTCTCCTATGACCAGTTTCTGCCTTTCCTGGAATTCTCCTTAAAATTGCCGCAGAGGGGAATACTTTTCCTCTTAGCAGCTCTGGCTACAGGCTATCACTAGGTCTGTTTTTTTGGCTGATGCTGATTTTTGTGCGTCAGCAATACTCCCTTGCTCAGCTACGTCTTTTGTATTTCTGGCTTGAATTAACCAGGCTGTCAAGACAGAAGTATCCAGAGAATATTGCTAAATATTTTGTCAGGGCTGGATTAGGTGCCGGCACAGGTCTGTGTAAGTGTTCATGTCCAACAACAGTGACTTAGCTACCTGAGGTTTTTGTGGCATTTCTGGTTCAACGTTTCCCTAACATGCTGGGCTAATACTAAAGGTCCATTCTGCCACCTCTCCGACTTTGTGGATCGGCATAAGACCACTTTGTACGATTATGGTGATGTTATGCAGCACACATATGATGTTATTACCTGTCCCCATGAGGAGGCTAATTCAGCCATTTTGGCAAGACACTTTAGCAGTACAAGCTGCATCGTTAGTTCACAACGTTAGTGTGTCAGTATGAATTTAATGGGCCTCACAGGACAAAGGTTGTTCTTCAGCCCCTTGAAGGTGCTCCAGTGGAGGAAAAGCACTGAGTTTGTAAATGGTACAGGTATCTGATCCGGCCACCACATACACATTATTTCCTGGGCAGTATTTTCTCCTCAGGTGTGTACTGAGATTTTTTTTCCTGTGCAATTTGCTTCTCTGTTCATACAGGAATGCCAAGCTGTGTTCTGCACCTCTGGGTGCAGAAGGGGAGGGATTTGTCTCTTGCAACTTCAGCTGCCTACTTGGGAGAGGCACACCTTGGACTGTCTTTAGTGTCAGCGGAAAGAAAGGATTGTTCCTGGGACACAGTGACTCTGAACTAGTCTTACCTACTACGTGAACGGAACACTCTTACCTACTAGGTCGGTAAAGTGCTTATGTTAGGACATGGAGAATCAGGCTTTAGAAACACCTAAGGCTTGAAGTCACCTTCAGTGACTGCCAAGAGGGTCTAAAAATCTGAATTGTCACATGAATACTCCCTAAGAGGCTAAATTTAGACCTGCTGAGTGGCTAATAGTTGCTGTTAAAAGCAGGGTACTGCTTACCCTAAGTAAGGTGAGCAGGACAGGGTCAATGTACCAAGAAAGTCTTAAATTGGGGGTCTCCTTTGAACTTGTCTGAAGCATGAGCCTAACATGTATGGTGACTCTAAAACCTAGAGAGTGGGTAGCAAATGAACTTCTAGCAGTGCTTCTCTCTTACGAGAGAAATAAGGGTAGAATATGTATCTGAATTATCCAGGGGGGTTTGTTTCTTATATAAACAGATTATTTTTATTTAGAGGGAGCAGGTTTACCCTGTCTTCTCCTGGAACCGTTCATAGCTGCAATCGAAGGGGAGATATTGCAGAGGAAATTAGGAACAGGCACTCCTGTGAGTTCAGTGTCAAGTGACAAGCTACACAAAAGGTTACAAATTAAAGAGACTCGCTCTTTGACAGGTAGGAAAAGTATGAAAGCAACATAATCTAGAAGTCATGGCAAAAAATAATAACTTTTAGACACTGGAGGTCCCTGCAAAAATTCTGAAAAAAATTACTATCAGCCATCACTGCTTCCAGAAAGAAAATAAAGGAAATGTATATATGTAAGGTTCTTTGTTCTTTTCCAGGACCGTGATTTTTTCTTATCTTGTGGCTACAGCTTTCCTTAAGATAAAATAATTACCAAGCAAAAGGCTAGTTTTCTGACATCATTAATGATATCATGAAAGTTGTCTCAAAAGACTTTCTAGGGGATTTGGCTCTAAAAAACTTAATTAGCAAAATCTGCAATTTTGTTTAAAATAGTTAAGTTTTTGAGAGAATCGTAAGGATAGCTTTGCATGTAAAATGTTTGCTATTTGCAGTAAATCCTCTTTTTTCTTAATTTTATTTAAGGATAACTAGAGTAGCTTCATAGCTCTAGTTTTCTAATTTGAGGTCTTCTGAACTGTGTATTGGAAAAGAATAGAAATACTGTCTTTTTCTTCTATACCACAAATTATGTTCAGCTCTAAGTAATATAAGCACGTTGAGCTGTGTACAATGTAGTTGAGTTAACAAAGATGTCAAAGAGTTTCTCGAGTCATGATGTTTTAGACATCTCTTGTCAAAATACGTGGCACTTGAATGACAACCCCAATGAATTGTTCTTCTAAGAAATGTTCTTCAGAAATTTTACATTGCAAAGATGATTTTTGTTGAATGCTTAATCACTCAACATGAAAAATAGTCTCACAACGATACTTGATTGGAGAATTTTCTGAAATATGAGGACAGCTAACAGGAGCCATGTATGCATAGAGCCTCCTGGTAGCAGGCAATTCATTTTTAGGTTGAGCCTCACGACCCTTGCCCTGAGTGTTTTGTGGAACCGCTTCTGATGGTCTACCCCAGGAAACTTGTATTCCTTCCAAAGGCTTTGGGTTAGACAATCAAAATACGCAGTTGATGGGTTAGTGGAACCTAATAAGCCTTATTTTGTCTGCAACTGTTATAAATTGTCCCTTGCCATTCCTTTCTCTGTCTTTGATCTTATAAGGCAACTTTGGCTTATTAAAAGGGCAAGCTAAAATGGTCTTCTAACAGAAACCTCTTCTTTTGAACAAACAGTATTTTTGTGAGATGTGTCTGCAGAAAATACTGATCTGGAAAAACTATATCACAGTTTATGGTGATTGCAGCTGAGTTGTGTCATAGACTAATGACATCTCTGTGGGTTAGTTTCTTTGTGTGGACTTTGTCTGGTATAATACCTTAATCGGAGAATACTTCTATGTGGCAGTGTTGATGTTGACATTTTCTAAAGCAGACATACCTGCTTCCCTGTAAAAACTCCACAAACAGACCACGGAAAAACAAGAAAGGTTTTAGGTGTCATAAAGAAGTGAGAAAAGCCTTAAATTTATTTTCTTTGCAAATCAGCCTCAAGGCAGATTTCCCTGGGCTAGGTTAGCCCAGTGGAAAGTGTGACTAGGAGAACTGCAGCCTTCCAGATGTCTGAAAGTTTTCTGTTCTGTGGTACTTTGAGTTAAACTTACTGCAAGTAACACTCAAAAGGTCCCAGAGTTAGTGAAACAGTGACATTTCAAAGAGGCTTTGCCAGCATTGTCATATTAAAAGCGTTTTCAAAGCACTCCAGTGAAGGCCCAGGTGCCTATCACACCCATGCACAAGTGCCAGAAAACTTTTCTATGTCATCAGAGGTTTCCATTTCTGTAGGAGTCTCTGTATATCATGGGGCTCTGAGGCAGCCAGCAAGGATTCGGCCTGGGTAACGAATGATGAATGGGAAGCTGCTGCTTCCATGTTTTTTACTGTTCGAGACACATTTTAAGGCTGAATGACAGCTCCAGGATCACACTCTGTTCCTCGCGCATCTCGATGAAAAACAAGACAAAAAAAGAACGCGGCTCAGTCCCCTGCCAGCCACGGAAATATCTGTTCAAAAAAGCAGCCACTACTATTTTGAGGGCCAAATGCTGGTTACCAGTGGGTGGAGAGTGTCTGAAGGCCTCTGCACCCAGACACCGGGAAACAGCAGCGGTATTGCAATATTGCTGCTGCTGATTTATGAGCTGAAACTCTCACAGGCTGTTCAATAAAGTTCAGAGCCAGGAAGAAACTTATGGCCCATCATCAGTGAGACCCTCAAAAAACTAACGACAAAGTTCCCCTCACCTGTCCCCCCAGTATGTATTCATTGGTTTCAAGGTACTGGTGACTCAGCACCAGAAGACTGAAAGAAGGGCTTGCAAGTTGCATTTTAGCACTGTTGGGGAAAAACCAAACAGGGAAGAGAGAGATGGATTAGACCTTTGTACGGTTACATGCTGTGGGAACGGACGTGTCTTTCTTTATGTACTTGCAGAGACTACAACAGTAAGGTAAATGACTAGGCTGTCTGGGCACTAGTCCTAATTAAATCCCACTGAAAACTTAAAAGCCTTATGTATTGCTGTACAACTCACATATTAGGGTGGCCTTTGAAAGGAAAAGAAGTGGGAAAATATTTTAAAGAAAGTTACAAATCTTGCATTATTAGAGCTTTATGAAGAAGAGCAGAAACATTTATTCAGAATTAGTGAAAGATTTTGAGTAGACCTGGATAAAAGACTTTGAAATTCCAAAGGGATGTGCATACGCTCATGCAGAATGTTTCTAGTTTATAATCAGTGCACTGTCTTACTCGCCATCTCTTTCACTGAGTTGTCTCAGGCTATGTAGAACAACTACAGCTATAAGACGACTTCCTGGAAATATATTTTCCTATTATTGCATGCTCAAATTGCAACTTGCAGGGCAATAATAAGTATAATATTAATTCTGCACAGTCTTTTATAAAGGCATTACTGGGGGATCACACTCAAACTCCCTTGGACATTGTAGTAATGACAAAGCAGGGGGTTCCTCTCTAAAAAGGTATATAAACCCAATTTCAGTGCATGTGGTCAGCTTAAGCTTTTGTCAGGAGAAGGATGCTATGTTTTTAACACAACTGCTGGAAGAATAATTGTGTTAATACAGAGAAGATACTCAAAGGAACAAAACTCAATGGCCTTCTGAAACAGACAGGAAAAGCAATGTGGCTTATCCGACAACAAATATTTCCCCGCAAAGAATCAAATCCTATGATAAAAATGTGTGAATCTGTGCTATGCTCTCAGACTGTAGGCTTCATGTCTGAAATAAATGAGATTCAACTAACAGACCAGCAGAATCTTATACTGGAATTAATTGCTTGTGTTGAAAGCCTGAGAGCAGGCAGTAATTGTAGCAGCAGGGCAAAAGATGAATTGTGTCTCCCTGGTAAGGCTTAGACACTGCACGACAGTCACAGAAACTACCTTTTTAACTGCTGCCACTGTTCAACAGATCTACTGTAACTAACAGTGGCCGTTGTCAAACTTGGCCATGGCCAGTACTTGAAATTGTTACTTTGATTCTACTCTCATTTTCTGTTCTAGAGAGTATGTCCTTTAATACCGAGGTCATTGCTTACTGGATAATTTTGTCAAATATGTTTTGCAGATGTATTTCATGTTCTCCAAGAGATTTTTTAAAATTTACTTGCATAAATTCAGGGTTTGATCATACACTTGGTGATTTTAACAAACACAGACATCTCACAATAAACAAACTTACATTTATCTGCTGCTCTCTGTATAAGTTTTTCAGTGTGGTTAGAGTTTATTCTCATGTATGTTCCTACCAGCTACACAAAAGGAAGATCGTATCAACTGCTGGAAATTTGGAACAAATTTATGACTGCAATTAGAGGGGCAACCAATAGCTATTTTACAGCATTACAAAAGCCACATACATCCAAGATGCCAGATGCTTAATGACATCAATAAAGAGTAGGTTCTATATGTCAGCATCATGTAAATAAGATTTTCTGCATAAAGTTTTTCCTCCTCACCAACTAAGACAAGATGGAGTTACACCCTCTCCAAAACTTTGACGTACCAGGGAAGAAAGTAAATAAAAGTAGCTGCATTTGAGGCACCCTGGATGAATATTGATGAAAATATCAAACCTCCAAGGACTAGCAGTTAACCACTAGATATCATCTAATTAGTGAGACTGAAATGAGTAAGACTAGGCACTTCATTACACCACCAGACTGATATAGATGATAGAAGCTAGATTAGGTAGAATGAGGCTAGATTATCTCTTGTCATAAAAGTTGCAGACTTGGATAACTAAATGTTAGAGCAACTCTTCTGTTGCAGCTCAGCTGTTTTTTGAAGCACTGCTTTTATTATCAGATTTGCTGTTAATACCACTGAAATTTGATCCAGAAGAATTTGTGCTACTATTTCAGTAACATTCAGATCTTGAGTGGATTGCAAAATTGTTCTAGGATATTGTCTCATTTCTACAATACTTCTTCCTTGCAACAATTTAAAAGAAAACAAAATTAAAAGATAAATCGATTAAATATAAAGCTGGGAGTGCCCCCATGGAATGAGGTTATATGATGAGACTAGAGTTCTACGTGCCAGGTAGTGGGAAGAGAGAGTGCCAAGTAAAGAATGAACGGTGGAAAATTGGCGTTTAAATAATTGTAAAGGAAAACAGAGATTGCAATAGGCTATCATTAAAATGTGGGCTTTTAAAATCAAAAGCTGGTTGCAATTTTGACAATTCTAAGTTGGCAGGTGGCTGCAAACAAAATTACACTTTTCATCTTCTCTGGAAATAGTAGTTAATAACTCTTAGGCATTTCTGGCCTGTGGGACTCCAAAAACAAATCAGTGTGCCTAGATGAGATAGTAATGGGTGGTTCATGAAAACTGGTGCCAGTATGAACCAATTCAGAGTTGCGTGGTAATGAAAACTGTAAGTCATATAAAAGTTTGTAGATGAAGGAGGCTATGGAGGAAGTGAGAATGAGGAGAGAGAAGCCTGGTGAGACCTGTTTAACTGGTATTGGGATAAATGCTTCTGTAAAGAAGCAGGGTTTTTTTCACTTCTGTCTTTTCTTCCCTCAAAAAAAAAGCATGGTCCTGCAAAGTACCTGTTAGCCAGCTGTAGCTAAAAGTACATATATTGCCTGCTTGTGGAAGAGAGAGATGCTCTGGTCAGTACCATGAGCTGCATCCCTCCAAAGCCCTCCCATGAATGCAAGACAGGGAAGTCTATTTCGTCTGGGATAGAAAAGAGATAAGTTCTGCCACCTTTTCTGTTAACTTACTCTCACAAAAAGATGAGGAAGAGGTTGGCTTTTAAGTGAAATGCTGTCATCTGCAACGCCATAGGGAATATGGTGTGTATTTCTGAAATCATTGCAAAATCATTTTGTCACTCAACAGATAGCCCTTGATTTTAGATCAAAAATGAAATGTTAAACACTGACCGTGTAAGTTAAATACACACAATCAAGAAAAAAGTCTGTGATGAGCCATGTAATGAGACTGACCTACTTGGAAAAATACCATAGAAAATTATTACAAAAATATGAGAAACTAACAATGTTTCCAAACAGAGCTGTAAGGAAGTGCTTGTTTTTAAGGAATGCTACACTGTGCTGCTTTGGTAAATTCTCGTTAAAAAATCCTTAGCACAGCTATAGTGGAAAATCCATTCTGATTAAAGATGGCATTCACACTAAAATATTAAATGGGAATGTCAACATTTTGTATAACTATTTGGTATATTTAAGCCATACCTTCATGTAATCATACTGTTGGTTTGGGGATTTTTTGGTTAAAAAAACACATGTCGAGAAAATGCGGTCTTGTCTCAGACTGTCTTATTAGGAGGTAATGTTATTTATGTTGTTAATCTTTGGATGAGTTCAACTTCCTAATTCAGTCCATTTATATTGAAGCTATGAAATTAGAAAATAGATGTCAGCTCTTTATGTATGTATTTGCCTCGTTAAAGATGGCAAGAAAAAATGCTTGCATGGGAAAAGAGCAATGGTCAGTGACAGCCCTCCTGCTATTTTAAATTTACTATTTCATATTGTACTATAGCAAAGGCACTGTGGATGGCAGGCAGGATATGTCATCTGGAAATAACTGCTCCTGCAGGAAATAACAAGGTGGTTGGGTATTATCTTCTAAAGATCCATAGCTTACCTGAGACTCCTCAGTTTTAAATACCAAGACTTGATTTTCCTTTAGAAAGTAGAAAAGCAATCTTGCAATGCCTGGAGACAGGAACTCCATTACCTCATGCGATATATAAATGTGAACTGCTACTATTGTTTGTGTTAAGCTTCATATGTACAGAAAGCAGGAGGATTTGAAATACAATAGGAACTCCTGGGAAAAGTTATCTTCTCACATCAGTACATTCTGATCCCTCCTTCCTTGTGTTTTTATTTTTTTTAATGAAGCAGATACATTTTTGAAAACTCTCAGTCTTTTATGTGTTTGCTGGTTTGACTCCCACCCAGGCTGGCAGCTGAGAAAAAAACAGATGTGTTTAGTCCTGTTGTTTTACCCCACCTCTTGCCCTTAAGGGACACCCTTGCTTCCGACAGAAATTGCATGGACAAGGAGCTCTACTGCTTTCTGGCAGGTACCTTAGTGTGGACAAGGTGTTATCCAGAAACACAATTTTCAGTTTTGTTTTATATAAAAAGTAAAAATATTCTATGCATGAGTTCCTTTTTTTTTATGTCAAACTCAATTCTAGCAATGTATAACATATATGAACAGAAACAACATCTCAACCCTTTATGCAGCTACTGACAACTAAGAAGCTGCCACTTGTCTCTCCATCGGTCTGGCCGGACAGCACCGTGGTTGATGGGAGTGTGCTATTGCCTGTCTGCTCTCTCAGTCCCGTCTCTGGTATAAGCACAGACCCAGATGTAAATCTGAAAGAACAAAAAGTCTTACAGAACTCAGTTCCTTGCTCCGTTCAGTTTAAATTACCCTAAAATATCTCATTCATGAAAATTGTCTTGTGTGTTCTGACATGACGCTAGATGAAGAAGAGCTTTTATCGGCACAAATTTTCTTGCAGTTAACATTTGCTCTTGTATGGGTTTGTACCTGTTATTACTTTCCTTACTGTGCTGTGGTTTAATGAAAGGATTAGTGCACTTGGGATCAGGAGATACAAAATCACTTTTGAGGTGGAGACCTCGCCAATCTTTAGTGCCCCTCTCTCTCTGTTAATCTTTTTTCCAGGTTTTCACATTTGATTATGTAAGGTGTAATGTTTAATCTTTTGTGGTTTGTGTAGTTATCAGAACTGTCTGCTAACATTACATTGTTATAACGTGTGTACCATGCTTAAGAGATTGACTTTCAGTATACGTGTCGTTGCTTATCAGAATCTCCTTCAAATTGTTAACTAAGGAGATATACAATTAATTTACTTCCCACACCTCGTACAGAGAAGTGGTAGCAGTACAACAAAGCAGAATTAACTTCCAGTGTTAGGTTAATGAACATCAAGTCATCTCATTAGCTCTGACTGGGCTACTGCTGTGCTTATGTGCTTTAGGTCTGTTTAATTAACTCCCTGAAAATATGACTAAGTGCTTCTTACATCATATATCTCTTTCACTGATACGCACAAAGAAAATGGCTAAATGAGGAAAATGTTGCTTTTTTTCTTTTTCTTAAGCATAATCACAGCAGCCCTGCGCTGAAGTCTACAAAGGAAATGAAAAGAGGAAAAGGAAGGAATCACAGAGGAGGCTTGGCTAGCTTTGTTGATAAAACATGAAGAAGAGCAATGATGTTGAGTGTATTTTTAGTTTTCTGATTAACCAATTTCTCATGTTCCCCACAGCAAGGAGTCAGCGTGAGAAGCATGCAGTGTTGACAGAGGACCAGTGTAGAAGCACTTGCCAGTATGCGGAATTAGGTAGCGGGCCACAAGACAGCTAGGTGCAGCCATCAGAGATGTGTAAGAAAGAAAAGAAAGATGTTTTTATCATCAGTATGTTTATGCTAGTGTCTTATGGTGAAATATGTACTAATGAAGTTATCTTCAAATGGCCTATTGAGTTTTTTTTCACTGGAAACAACTATGTGGACATGAGAGAAAAATAAACAGTAGCTTTCCGGTGTAGGTGTCAAACACAAAAATCCTCGCATTTGGCAATGCTGGGAGGAGTGATGGAGGAAGGACCAGGTTAGCGTTCAGTCAAGCAAGTCTTCAGAGCACTGAGCTCCAGCTGCTGCCTTGGAGTTAGAAATGGAGAAGGGAAAAAGAAAAGGAAAAAGAGCTTCATTCTCTCAGCTGCACCTATTTCCCTTTGCAGTGCTTAGAAGAGGCTTTTTGGCTGTCTTAGAGTCCTGATGAAGTACTTGCTGTCATGAACTGACACCTCTTCTCACACAGGAATCACCTAAACCTCTTTTTACTAGATCGGATCCTTGTTTATGTTTCAATGTAAGAGGATCAAAGTCTTCTTGGGAATAAGTCAGTTCCTAGGGGGAAACTGCCCCAAAAGCTGTGCATTTGCTGCAGCTGTGTGCTGTGATGACGAAAAAGAGCTCCTTCCAGCTGTGGATGGGAGGTGTTTTTCCCCGAACCCCTTGGCCCTTCGCATCATCAGCCATGTCAGCGTGTCTCTGCTGGGCGGTGGCTGCCCTCCTGACACGGTCCCTTTGGGGCTGTCCCACGGCAGCACGGGTAAGAGGGCAAGGGCAGCCACGGCGGGCACGGCTGAAGGGCTCTGGGGTTTTCATGGCAGAGCAAAACCTGGCTGTCCCCGCCCGCAGGGGTGGCTTTGAATTGCAGATCCAAGTCCTTAAGTTGACAACAGCAGACCACCCTGTGTTATAGGACATGAGAGCAAGAAACTTGTTTGTGCCTTGGTGGCAGGCCCTTTAGCAGCTCTGCTTATGATTACAGCCTCACCGTGTTCTGAATAAGCAATATATGACTTCTAAGTTACTGGATCAAAACACATGTTTTTTGGGGAGGGGGAAAGACCTGTGTCTTGCGAGTGCTCGTTTTGTTTTCTTTTTGTGTCTTTGGCTTGGCAAACCTGATAACAGGAATAATGTATAAAGAATGCTGCGGAAAACGTGGAGTGAAAGCAGCTTTACCTTATTCTTGGATGAACTGGTTCTGACGCGTCAGTACAGTATCTTCATATTCCTCTCGCTCTGTTTAGATAAACGTTTCCAGTCAAAAACCTCAGTCTGAAGATTTTGCCCAGACTGAGTTCAAATCTTGCCCAATACAGACCTTTCATTGTAACTCTGTTCCTGATCAAAACTTTTGACAAGTTTCAGAATAAGAGCTCATCTTTAGTTAACACATGTTTCAAAGGAAAGTATCCAGGCATAGCAAATATCATGCATGCAACTCAGTGAATTCATGAGGAACAGATGTCATTTGCAGTAAGAAATGAGTAGACACTTATGTTTTGAATTATTTAAGCATATGAGAGCAAAGAACAACCAGAAGATTAAAACAGAAAGTATTTTTGCTGTGTTAGTCCAAACTGTATAGTCTTGTAGTCATTTAAAATCATGCTAGGAAAGATTAAAAATCAGCTGTTGTTGGCAGTAGGTTTTTACTTAGAGACCCCAACCAAGATTAGAGTCCCTCTGGGCTGCGCTGTTAGCAGATAGCTGGTAAGAGTCAGTCCCTATCCACAGAAATCTGTGATTCAAAAGCACATAATGGAATGGTTATTCACAGTAGGGGCTGTTTACCGGGAGACACGTATGGTTTTCTGCTTCCTCTGAAGCAGCATAGTAAGAAGGCAACGTCCCAGAAAGTATCTCCTCGTGTCCGGCTGCTCTGTACAAGGAGGGAATGGTCCTTCCGTGCTTAAGATGCAGCTGCACTTACGTTGTCCTCTGTTGTGGGACGCTGTAGCCGTGTGATGACTCGGCTCAGCGTGGTGGGGGTGAAGTGGGGCCCACTGCTGCCCTGCATGCGGCCCCATCTCTCTTTGGGCTGCACCATGGTTTCTCTCAGACATCTCAGCTGAAGCGGTACACCTGCTAATTTCATAGACTGACCCTCAGTTGTCAAGGACAAGGGAACAATATATATGTCTATCAGCTAGGAACAGAGGGCTGTAAAGCCGGAGTGTAAAATGAAAAGAGGCATTGGCATCACCATGATAAAAACGGCCAGGGTTGATAGTCCTGGTCCCACTCAAGTCAAGCGAGTGTTGTGGCTGCTGCTTTCTTTCGGGCCAAGATTTTTCACTCAAAACTACTTTTTAAGACAGAGAAGATGATCAGTACCACTGACCACAAAATGAGTCATGATAAGCTTTTAAGACCAAATGAACATATATATAAAAACTGAAAAATAGCCAGTAAGCTAATAAAATATAAAATGAATCATCTCTTTCTGAACCTTTCTGTACATCGTAGCAAGTATGAACAATGTATAGGAATAACTTCTTACTTTTCATTTGCCTTTCACCTTCAATATTTTCGTGAAGATTGTTTAACACCTTAATTACATTTGAAAAGCAAACAAATGTGATAAGCATACATCTGATCCTATCAAAATCAAACAGGATATTCCCCTTTATGGTAATAGGATTTTTATAAAAACCCTGATAGTTCTTAATTGGGATTAGGTTTAAGTAGGAAGGCTTTCTAATACCAGAAATTAGATTATTTTTGTGGTCGGTTTGTACCATGATTTTTATTCCCAAAATACACATTCTGTTAAAAATAACAGTTTATGGAATGATCTAGAAAATTACTAAACACATCAAAGCTTGAAAGGCAAGAAATGAAAATAATATATGGAATAGTTATGCTCCTCTGAGATAAGACTTTTTCAAACTGATTGAAAAAATGTATAGTGCTGTAAATCTATGCCTAACACATTACAGCTGTAGTTACTCCAAAATGAATTTTGCCACATCTTATAACATAAATTATTGACATTCTGGGAGTGCAAACTATTCAGAACACTGCCTTCAAAAAGGAGTTATTTGCCTTTTTAGTTTCATATGCAAGATGTGTAGAGTTAAAAGATAAACTGAGAGTCAGGAGAATTATAAAGAATATTACAGTTGAGAGATGCATAAGAAAAGTCCATCTCAGAAGCACAGTACGTCCATTAAACATAACTCATGAAGTATTTTGTAGACTTGTTAGATTCATTCATTGCTTATTAGTCAACCCTTGCTTAAGTCAAAAATATATCAGTAACTTTCGTGGGAGTGATACTAGTACTTACATAGCTAAGGCATATTTTAGACTGAGATGTAAACAGCCGTTTATGTATTTAGAAAGACATATATTTAACTATCTTGTGGCTGTTGCCATGAATTCTGTAATCAGTTTTATTTATTTATTAATAAAGTCAAGGATAATCATTCCGGTATAGCAAACATCTTTCCAAAAGCTACCTCTCTGCATTAGTATTTGCAGTATCCAGTTACCAAGGAAAAGTAGTTCTGCAGCACATTTTATCTGGTATGAGTGTTAAAGTGCATACTTGGTTAATGGTTTTGGAGGCAATTTGGTTGTTTGTCTAGGTCCATATGCTCGTGTCTAGCAGAATGGGCAGGCGCAGGTGAATGTTCTCTTGTGTAAGATCAGGTGTGGTCTTCTCAGGGAACCAGACCTGTACAGGGAAGTGAAAAGGGAAAATGGAGATGGGGGACATGATGCTAGAATTTTGCTATGAGATTTTGTCACAAATGATTACCGTTCTTCACTAAGCCAACTCCAAACAGTTGGCATTTTTAAAACCAGATTTGGGCATGTTTTCCTGTGTGGAAAAACCAGAAAGATACTTTGAGTTTTTGTCCTGGTTTGTTATCAGGACAAAGTGTTTCAATAATGGAATTTCCTGTGTGATGAAGACGCCAGTTGTCTGTCAGCTCTTTTTAGAAATCTTCTGCAGAATATCCCAAAACAATATATGCAAGCAAATACTGCTGAAGAAAAATCCAGCTGTGCTGTTTACACCAGCAGGAAACTCAGCCCATGATCTCCATACCTCCATATACCACAGACTAGAGATAGAAGAACATATTTTTAATGTAGTGTTCAATCTCAGTGTTACTAGCCAGAAGAGGAATTTTCTCATGACACTGAGTAATATGTTAAAGGATATTTCCAGTAGACTCTTGATTTTCATCTGCACTCTGTTTCTTATCTTCCCTTTCTTTGCACAGCTTGCAGTCTGAGCACTACTCTGATACGTTCAGTGCTTGTTAATACTTTGATATCTAATTCTTTGTAAGTGTACTATTTGTTTTATATTTTGCAAGAACTTTGGGATCTTTGAATGAGAAGAACTCTTGAACTCTGAAATAATATCATCGTGATCCAATAACATACTACTAATTCAACTATATTCTGACTGGAAATGAATCATAATACTGAGTAATCAAGATTTTAAATTCATTACGAAAGAATGATTTACAGTTCATGTGAATGTACTCAGAGGAAAATCTAAAGCATTCCAGAAAGAGATTAAAAGGTGTGATATCTCTTACCTATGCTCTCCCATCAATAAGATGCCACACGATTTCAGTTCATTTCAACCTATAAGACTGGTAAAGAGTTGCATCTAACATGATTTTGAAAGATACCTTCCTCTATTTTATTTTTACTTTGTCTCATTTAGTCCATGTCCGTTAGTTTTCACTGAAAACACTCACTGAGTTAGCAAGAAGGAAAAAAAGCGACTAACTCAAGCTTAAAAGTCTTTTCTGTTTGTCTTCTATTGTAATCCTCATCCTCAATTACTAACTATTCTTATTACAGACTTCCTTATAAACCATGAGCTATAATAATAAAATGCAATGGCTTGTATTTCATACAATATACCCATCTCTCTTTAAACATGCCCTTACTTTTAGTTGGTTGGTAATCTTGCTCACTGGGGTTATGAATGTTTGGAGGATACCTCCTTATTTTCAACCATATGTTGAATTCTTACCTCTTCTTACCTCTGTATTAATTCAGTGGTAGTTTTATTGTTCAGTGGTAAATTTATTGTTCAGTTATTGTGAGAAAATTAAAATAGTTCTTTACTACAAGGATGTGAATGAATAAATACACTGGCCTCGATTTTGTGTCTTTGCACGGCTGAAAAAAAGGATTGTTTTAGAAAATCAAATCCAGCCAACAACATGGTGCAATAGTAAAGTTTAACAGGGAAGGTAAAATGAGATAATCTACCAAAAATCTGCATGAGAATAAAGGAAGTGTATCTATTCATTTTAAGAAGAAACAGTAAGAACAAAAAGAGTGGTCTGGTGGTGTCTTTATGTCTGTTTTTGAGTCCCTCAGAGACAGGGTGCAGAGCCTTTGCTAGGGCAGGCAGTTGCACTGACTGCATGGACCTGCACCACAGCCCAGGAGATCCTGTTGTAGCACTGCTAGGCCTGATACAGGTAAGGCTAGTATACAGAAATCATTATTCTGTATTCTGTATTTCTTGTATTTTTTTTCCTCTTGTCTTTGATCTGTCTGAGAATATTTCCACGCACTGCCTAAGAAGTGCTGTACTAAAATAAAACAATAGTTTGCAGTTTAGGCCTAGAGATTCTGTCAGTGGGCTCGTTTGCTGGAGAAACGCTTCCTAATTTCTCCACAGTGCAAAGCTGACTTTACAAGCTAGTGACTTCTATGTACTAGGGGATCATTTGAGAAAATATGACCGAATAATTTAAAGGCAATGTGAGCATAGATGACTGCAGAATGGCCTGTGCGATCAAATGTGCAAAGGAAAACTGAGGGGAAGAGTGAAATGGCGTGACTATGCCCTTTTGAAATGAAAAGAAAGAGACGATATAAAAATTTGCTATTTTTCTTGCCGTCAGTTTTTGGGATTCTGTTTATTTTTTTGGGTTGGATAGAATATAGATTATTCAATGCTGGCTCATCATGGATAAATAAAAACCTTTTAAGAGTACCGATGGCAGTTAGTGATATATTTTCCTACAGGCAGTGTCAAAGGCCTGGGGTGTTTGCAGTAAAAACAACCAGCTCCTGTGTCACCTTGTATTTTCTTCAATATCTGACTTTTATCGTAATTATGGTCTCCACTCTGATCTTGCGCTCATCCGTGAAAACCCTTTCCTTTCTTTGAAAGATTTTCTGCCTACCATGAAATAGGTGGAAGAGAATGCCAAGTGTGCTCACTGAAAATTCATGGCCTGAAGAGCAAAAAGGGCTATTTCATAGCTCTCTATATTTTCAAATACATTCAGTAAGATTTTATTTAACCATTTTTGACATGACACCTTTGTGATTTCCATCGTGAAGAGGAGACATCTGTTGTCATCAATATATGTAGACACAAATACTAACTATCCACTGAGTGAAAACAGCTGCTTTTCAGATGGCTTGTCAAACCCTGTTCTTTCTCGTGTTCCAATCAGATTCATATGTGCATGAGTGCTTACAGCAAACAGGCTTGTGTAGGCTAAGATCTTTAATAATGAAGTACACCATTTTAGTGCTTTTTATTTTAACTTATGTATCAACTTCCATTATTTTGAGGAATTCCAAAAGAGCTTTGCAGTACAATGGTAAATATTGAGGCGAATGTGTTTGGGTAGAGTTTTAAGAGACCTTCTGCAAACCCAGCAAATTCCTGAAGCCACTGATACATCCTGAACTGCAGATCCTTCGCTGTATTATTTACTGGATGGATATATGTGTATGCATACACATATTTATATGTCTATGTGTTACTATACATATATATACACACACGTGTATTTGCATACACACACGTGTAGTGTATATATGTATGTGTGTATACTTATACACAGATATATATGTACACATACGCACATGCACGTGCACATATGTATGCATATGTGTATGTATGCTTGTCTGTGTGTGTACTTATCTGTCTATTTCTGTGTCTGTTAGTCCAGGAGGAATACTTCCACCTTTAGCTGCTGGGCTTGCATTCAGAAACCTTTGTGTGTAGAGCAAGAGGAAAAGGTCTTCAGAGAAAAACGCCAGCGGGAAAGTGAGGGAGAAAGGTTGAGAGACTTTACTAATAGAATTAAAAGAGACAACAGCAGCATACCTATTGGTAGCGCGCCGACAATGTAAGATGCAACTCATATGAGAGAGAGGAGCAGGGCAGGAGAGAGAGCGAGCCCCATGGTGAGAAAGTTGTTCTGGTCCAGTCTGTGTTTCTAATCCCATGCTTACTCTTAATTTTCTCTGCTGGTTTCTCTGTTTCCCTGTGGTTCCTCTAGCTCCCAGCGACTGTGCTCAAGAACTTCCATTTATGCTTTCCACAGTATTCTGGAGCATGAAAGGTACTGCTGAGTCCAGCTTCTACTTACAACACTCAGGAAAATCACTACTTCACAGATCAGGTAGATTGCCATCTACTTAGGTGAAGGAGGCAGCTAATAAAATGGAAGAATGCTAAACAGCCAAGTTAGAAATAGCCTGATGGTGATCTGACCAGGATATTAATGTCAGGACAATGTGATATAATATCTTGCTAAAGGTAAGTTTTCAGTGGAATATGAAGTTACCTGAGTGTTTGTGACTACTGTGAATAATTCTTACGTTCCTCTTAGCATTTGGCAGAACAGACTGGAAGACTGAGATCAGGTTATTTTGCTAATTTTTATCAAGCCAATATTGACATTTTACAATTAGAATTGAGACAGACCTTCAAAATTTTCAATGCAAACTGTAAAACCTTTTGACACTTCTGCAGTTCATAAAGTATTGAAACTAGAAACATTACTGTGCCATAAAGAGTTTTAAATGACTGGTGCTTACGGTTTTCCCAAAGGTTATGCTTTGCTTTGTCCCCGGTCAGATTCCTTTTGGAAATTAGATTAATTAAAACTGGCATGTAAAATAGGTTTAGCCCCCTTTTTTAATGTTTTCAAAACATCCCTGAAATAACAACTTATCATATACACCTCTTTCCTGTGTATGAAGTCATCTTATTTTCAAAAGCCAGGATAGACTTTAATAAATGCTTGCTCCTGTTAATAAATAGCACATGTTCTTTTATGCATGTGCTCAGTATGTGAAAGGAGTTTTCACCTCTTTTTTGACAAAAGGTACAAGTGTCCAGTAGAATATTTAAGGCAGTAATTTAAATTTTTTTTCAGAAACATCTGAGAACTCTTTGCATCGTTGAAATCATAAGAATGATACTTAGCACTTATATAAACTTTTATATTTCTTCTAGTCACTATATAAACATTCACATTTATCTTTCTTGCCTTTATTAATATATTAAAATTAATATATTATTAAATTATAATAATCTCTGTTAAAATTCATCATTAACATTGCAAAGGGAAGCACTTGAAAGCCAGAAAAGTGCCAGCATCAGGGATGCCTGTTTGGATGGCTGCATTAAGGTACAGTCTGAGATAGCGGAATTACCACAAAATCCAAGCAAGTCATTAGCTTGACACCAGGCTTTCGTTTATATCCATAGTCCCCAAGTTTTGAGAAGTGCCAGTGAGTAATGGGAAGCAAACCACACTGATCTGGTTCAGCATGTTAAAATTTGCAAACTTCTTTTTTTTCTGTCTGGAAAGTTTGTGGTTTCCCAAAGCTTTAAGGAGATTGAATTCCTCTTTATGATGTTTTAATTTTGTGAAGGTGCATGGGCTTTGAGAAAATAAAATGTGCTCTCAGGTCAGAAGGAAGTGTGAAAGGCTATTAACCTGAATATTAAATGAGTGATTTGTTTTCTGGAATCTGAGTGTTGCTTTTTTTTCACCTCAAACATTTTAATTTGCATCCCATGAGGACAATTGGAATGGCCCATCATTTAAACCTATGCAATTATTCTTGATGGGCTTATATATTGTACAAATATTTACTGTACTATAAGGTGTTACTTTCCTCTAAGCTAGCAAAATCTGATTCTTAACACACAACTGCATTTTAAGGCATGACCTTGGTAACTTCTGGAGTTTTTCCTTAGAAGTTTAACTGAAAGAGAAATATGAATTTTGCAATTGATAAGTACTGAATTTTATTTCCATAAAGGTTATTGAAGAAAAATTGTACTCTTTTCTGCCCAGTTTTCTGAATATCTGAAAAGAAAGAAGCACGTCCAAGGAGCAACTGTTGTGGAATATATTGGTTTTAGGTCTAGACCCATATGGTGCAACTGGGTAGATCTGACCCATAGGATATTTCCATCTGACATGCCACCTTCGTCAGGCAAAATGGGAAATACAGCCTTTACACATGACAAGAAGGTTATTATAGTAGTGCTGTAAATGGTTACATTTATAAGAAAACCCATAACTGCTTTCTATGAGAAGACTCAGTCAATCCTTTGACATGGTTATCTTGACATGCTTGTTGGGGTAAGAAACATCGTATCAGTAATAATAAAACTGTTCAGGAAAAAAACACAGTCCCCTTTTTTCCTTCACTGGTGACATATAAACTATGGCAACTTCTGCACTTCTGAGATGGTGAATAGTTTGTTCTGCTGTTCACAGGTTCCCTGCAAACATTACAAGGTAGCATTTGGGAGACTACTAACATTCTGGACACTGATAACTTTCTCCTGTTAAGAATAAGGGTTACATAGTAGGTTCATAACTCCCATTATAATAATTTTGGGAGTTTTATAAACAGGTTAGAAATGTAGCTTAATGGTTGTGCATCTTCCATGATTCTCACATATGGAAATTTCTTCGTGCATGTAGTAGTAAAGGTACAGAAATTAAATACTGCATAGGTGATCAAACACTGAAGGTCTCTATATTTACCTGTTTCCTCCCATTGGGAGCTTAAAGTAGTATGTTGCTGTGCAAAATTCAGAATTAATAGTAAGTCAAGAGTAAAAAATGATACTATATTTCAATGTTACCGCTGAAGCATCTTTTTTTTGTGCTGGGAAAAAAAAAAACAGACCTCATTTTTATTTACATTAATTGATTTTTTTATTTGAAAAAATGTG
Organism: Sagittarius serpentarius; assembly: GCA_034782735.1. NCBI lineage: Eukaryota > Metazoa > Chordata > Aves > Accipitriformes > Sagittariidae > Sagittarius > Sagittarius serpentarius. The sequence continues at coordinate 1,486,222 of JAVKLA010000058.1, read as the reverse complement.
TAGTGCTTGCTGTGTGATTATGTGTGATGGAACATGTACATACATTTGTAACTACACACTCATGTATTTTATACAGACAAAACTGGCTGGTCACTAGCAACAGCATCTACAGTTAAGACTGCCCAAAACACTTTTATGTTTAACAGCTTACAAGTATGTTAAATAAGAAGTGATACTGAATGTGTACTGCGCCCTAAGGATTGTACATTGGAAGGGATCTCTGAGGCCAAATAATTCTCTGTGCACTAAAGCAAATGAAGCTTGATTTTTTAATTTGTGCCTTGTGAGTTAGTAACACTTTAGTTAAATACTCAAGTTTCTCATCCCTGGACAGGCCACACAGAAAAGAGATGCTGAATGCTAAAGTCTGGGAAAAACCCTGTGAGAGATCTTGTTGTGTTAGACTTCAGAGAACCCACATGGGTGAAAAGCTGTTGCTGAAGGGTAGTTTTCTTTGGAGGAGATAATGCACATTGAAGTGATTTGGGGAAACAGGTTAAGAATACATGTAGCTTAGAAATTCTATCTGGTATCAGGGTTTCTCTATTTTTGTCAGCACAGTAACATAATGGGGTAATAGACGCAAGAAAAGATCCATGTGTCTGATTGCTTCTTCTGTCATGTGGCCCCGAACTGATAAATTCCAAGTTCAGGGTTCTTGAAAATTTGGAATAGTTCAATAGTGACAGGAAAGAATGTATTTACATTTCCAGGGAATTTCAGGGGGTTTATTGCTTACATTTGGGAATTATGTAGTAGAGCTATCATGTCTGATTTCCATATGGGTGTAATAGATGGAGAGGCTGTGCCCAAGAAATGCATCAGATCAGCCAAGGAAAGAGGGCTATGAATGAATCTCGAGACACACGGAATTAGGATGTTGCACATAAATGCAGAAGAGTAGAGTCTTCTGGGAGTAAAAGGACCAGGACAAGTAACTCATCAAAAATGGTACAGAACTAATTCATTTCCTGTGACATTAAACCTCTTTTCTATTTACCATTTTTATTTGCCACTTTCTGTACTACATAAATAGTTCAGAGGAGAACATTCAGAACACAGGATTCAATAAAAAATTAGCTTAAAATCATCTTTTTTTGTATCCCTACCACCTTGTTCAAATCATCCTGCACATACCCTTTAGCTATTGCCATGTACCAGCATAACCCTGTGACTCATGTTTTTATATTCCTTTGCATGGGGAAAAATAAATCCAGTCCCTTACCTATGTTTTGGTTTTTAGTTATGCTTAGCAGAATTACTCTGGCCTAGTCTGCATTTTGATTTGTATCAGTTGAGGTTAATAATTCCCAAGCTGCAAATTATGCTACCATGTTGTCCTCATTATTGAAAGTGTCACAGGCCATTTGTAGAATGCATTTGTAGAAGCACTTCCCTTTCCTGGTCAAATGCACCTAAATCACACACTTGGCTCTACCAGCTCTGCAGGACATACCTGTTTTCTGAGAAAAACATCTCTCAAGTTCAAAAGATGCATGGTGTCCTCAAGCTTTCTGCACTAATAGTTACATGATTGCCAAAAGATGCCGAATTAATTTTGTTTCAGTAGCACTTTCTTGCATCCTTCTAAGCAAAGAAAAACCAGGGAGCTTAGAATCTGAATGTATATTCATGCTAGATCTGCTGCTATTGTACGTCATTATATGAAAGAATAAAGATATATCAACTTTACTTTCTTTTACTTTCTTTAACCTTGCCCTGAGGTTTAAAGGTGGGGGGGTTTTCATTTTCTGAGGGGAAGAATTTTTAGGATATTCTATTAATTTAGAAACATCACCACCGCTGAATGGAGCCACGAGATCCATCTTGGTATTTCACTTTTGCTTCCATTAATATTTCATTTTAACTTCAGTGGTCCAATTAGCAAGGCGCAGCACATTTATTACTACTTACCTTGGTGTGAAGTTTTAGTCAAAAATCTAGAGCTTTGTGTATTATACAAGTCTATAGAGAAAAAGCTTACCATGGAATCTGTTGAGTAGCTATATTCAAAAGCTAACCTCTTATTTAAAATAAATTACATTTTGTTGCAATTAAAACAAACCAATAAGGAAACCAGGTTTTTATTTTCCTCTGCCCTTCTAGAGTTCTTTCAATATATTAAAATAGTATAACTGGTCCCCTATACATAAATACATAACACTGCTAGTAACTTCTGCACTTTAATCAAGTTGAAATATCTGTGTTAACTGCTGGGATCATTACGCCTCATGGACAAACTGGTAATTTCTCTTTAGGCCATCTTCCTGTACATCTCAGAAATTTAATAGTGCCTGCTAATATTTCCCTCTTTTGCTGTTTTTGGTTTTCAGAAGGAGATTAGTCAGCATTCCACCTGTCCCTGCATTGTGTTAGTCTTCGGACCTACAGGGGTTCTTACAAATGCACAGAGAATTATTTCTAGCATGATGTTGATGTGTTCTCATCTTTCTGGCATTTTCTTTAAAAGGATTAAAGCAGCAGGATGGAGGATAGAAAGCAGAAAGAAAAAAATTCTTGGTTAGTTGTCAGACATTCTTGCTGTCTAGTTACTATAGTTTCTTCTTTGTACTTTTACACTTTGCATATCTTTTCGTGAATTCCAGAAATGGAAATTGTACATTATACTTTCATGTTACCCTTGTACATTTATTCTTCTATTTTTCTTTGTTATCTGCCTCAGTTAGGGACACTAACTCATTGGATTTTGAAATTCCTCCAGTGGTCTGTAACTGCCTCTTGTCTGCTTTACACAGCTATCATTCAGAGGCCAATGCCTTTTCTCTTGTAGCTATTTTATTATAATTTTCTGACCTAGCTATCTCTTTGTTCTTTAGTTATCTGCAGTGATGTCAGAAATACAGCCTAGACTTAATGAGCAAGCCTTTTTCCATTCTCACTCTCTAACACAAGTCCTTCAACTTCTAACCGCAGGAAGAAAATCATATAGATGGCTTTTTCAATATTAGAAAGATTGTTTATCTTATTTAAATATTACAGTAGGAGAGAAGTCTGGCCATTTGTTTGTTTTAAATGAAATGTTAATCTGTCTGAGATAACTTCCAAAGCCTGTTAGTTTGATTCCGTACCTTACTCACTGGTTGCCTTGACTTCAGTGGGTTTATTTGTAGATTTAAAGCACTATGCTCAGCATTAGTGTTCTTTTGAAAGTAATTTTGAAGTCAGTTCACAGGTGCTCTGTTGAACTCCAAAGGAATCAATAGTTTGCTGGCAAGAAAGTTATACTTCAGGGCTGGCACTTAATGATGGTGGACAAACACCTGTACTTGCATCTTAGAGTCCCATAGCTCCTTAGTCTTCTGTTAAACCTCATCCTCCTTGCCCCGGTGACATTAATCATACACCCTGTATGTTTTATGTCAGATGAATTTTATTGAGAAATTCAATATATTCAGCCCCCTGTCCAACCCTGTGAGCTGAAAATACCTATAACTGGGGAAATAAAGGCTATTATTTTTGACAGAAAAGCTTGTTGGTTTTGTTCTCCCATTCCAGCTTGGTCAAATTTTGCCTTAAACTAAATCATCTCTTCGGGCCAGATCAAAAGTGTTAATTCCCTTTTAATGTCTTCCATTCATAGGGCAAAATTCTGCATTCAAGTGATCAGAGTCACTACAGCTGAGGATTCAGTCTATCACTAGGCTAGACTGAGGTTGTATAATCGAGGTCCAGAGTGCTCTTGCAGTGCTTGTGTGTTTAGGACTAAGGAGGGGGAAGGATACAGAGAGTTCGAAATAGTGCTTGGATGTTAGGGAGTTATTTTGACTTTTCATGTGCTGAGGGCTGTTTTCAAACCATTGAAAACACTGGGGAGTTTTAAGATGTTATAAAGTTTTCCAAATTCATCAACAATAATAACATATTAAGCGTCATTCCTAGAATATTCTCAGCTTCTCAGCAATATTGTCCTTTACCATGCAGAACACTGAGTATTTTCAAATTGCTTTGCACACTTTGACAGATGGAATATGGCTTCATTTTATCTATGTGGCAAACGACATTTAAGCCTCACTTTGTTTCATGCAACTTTGGAAATATTTACACATAATGTGCAATTAGAGCACTGATAATAGACTAATCTGGTATCAGTGGAGCCATGAATTGACAGGAGTTGGACATTTTTATTGCGTACTAGTACTGTGAAGTTTTTTAAATGACTATCAGTAAGAGTGATGGTTCATCATTTCTGTTTTTTTGCTTTTGTCTCCTCATTCACCTATGTGTATCCTGATACCACAGCAGTTAAAACACTGAAAGCTTTGCCAGGGCAAGCCCTTGATAACAATTCATAACAAAGTGAAAACAATTTCAAACCCCAAACAAAATGTAACTAATGCTATATATTTGGAATATATTCAGTTACAACTGTCTATTTACTACTTATCATCAGGAGAGATGACCTGCCTTTCTTTTTGTCCTGATTGTAGCAACATAAGAGTTAATGGACAAATAAGCATATTCTTTTCTTGCAATTGCTAAGAAAATTTATTTTTCATTAACATTATTCCAGTACTCTTTATGTCTGCCAACAACCCTCAATCTCTGGAAAAATATCTTATGTTGTCCAACTTCACCTCACAAAACATTAACAAGAAACTTTGGATCTTGGCCACTTTGAAGTCTTTGTTGTTCAGGGAGGAGGACATTGCCACAAATCACAATGGTTTGAGAACAGACTTCCAGATTTTGAATACTGCAGCTATTTGTTGCTTTGAAATTATGAGATTTCTTTGGTTTTGTTTTCTGTTTTTAAATAGATTGTATGAGTAACAGAAATGAAATGTTTTTGAGAATGATATGCTAAGAATTAAAAAAAAGCTAGAGAACCCAGTGTTTCTAAGTGAGAAAATATGTTTTTAGAAAAAAATGTGCTGGTGTTATTCTTTACGTGAAATTATTTAAGTATGATCCTAGTCTTCTGTATCACATGACTCCTTTCTTCTGACGTGCAATAACATAGCAGGGCAGTGAATGCTATAAGCCCAACATCTATGTCAAAAAGCCTTTGGATAATCTTCAAAAGAGTGGTGTGCACCAAACGTGATGTTGTAGGAAATAAAATAATTGCACAAGCTAAAGACACTGTTATAGTGCATGAAAGCAAAGGTTTACATCAGCTCGACTCAGCAATGCAATAACTTCCTGCTTAGACATTTAGAAATAAAAAGTTCTGATGTCTCCTTCTTTACTTGGACAAGACTTGTAGGCCTCAAACCTTACTGTAATTAATGGAAGGAACTACCGCAGTATGAAATACATTTTAATTTCAAATATATTTTCTCTTATTGTTCCCTAATTCATGTACATGTCTAAAATGTGAAAAACATAAGAATAAAAAAGTAAGGATTTTTCACCTGATAATATTAATCTTTTCTTCTCCTTTTTTATGGACTGTCATTTTTCAAAAAACATGTATTGATCTGTTCAAATGAAGAACTGCGTTTACTGACAAGAGTTTGCAGCCCTTTGAATTGTGGCTCTTTCTGGTTTTCTATATACACCCTGCCAGCATGTTCTGTTCTGTGCAGAGTCTTGGGAACTCATGTACATGGAGAAGCTACTTTGCTCTTCTGTTTTGCCAGTGGCTGCCTATTTGAAGACATACAGAAGCTCATCCACTTTCCCCTTCCAGACCATGAGGTGTAGGAGGGCTTTAGTTGGACCTTAGCCTCATATTGACCCGTATTGCACAACAAAAGGGGTACAGTGCTTTTGTGAGTACACTGCTGAATTATTTCTGAATCTGTTATGGTGGTTGTCACAAAGTATTATCTTTAAATTATGGGGAATTTTATCCGATAACTTTAGTTGGAGCCAATTTAAATGGACCTTTAAAAGTTTAAATGTTCCCTATCATTTCCTATTAGAAGTTCAGACTTCTTGAAGAGGACAGCTCCCTTTTAAGTCAACTTAGAAAGTTTAAAAATATAACTTTGTGTGTGACACTTGAAGACAGAATATCTCTTGAATATCGTAAACAAAACATGTTTCTCATGATGTGTCATTTTCTGTAGATACCCTAGCCAGGGCACTACTTTGGCATTTGGGATACTCTGTACCTACTCTTCCCAATGCAGAGCACAGTTTTTTATTGCAGATCACTGTGAGTCAGGCCCTAAACTTGATTCTCTCGCGTCCCAAACTAGTGACTTAATCTTCAGTATATAGTGTGTGAGCACGCTTTCTCTCTCAGCTTTCCCAACAAAAACTTTGTGGAAACAGATATGTCTCTGAAAAATGTTTTGGCTTGGATGAAACAGCATATTTCGATGAAATTTCATTTAGCTGAGAATGTTCCGACCCGCTCTAATTACAAGCCTCTGTTATAAACCGGTTTCGGCTTTGCCAAACATTAACGGGTTGGGCTGAAACTTTCCGTTAATGTTCTCTGCCTTAGGCTGAATGTTTTGACAGCAAAGGTTTAACCATTTTGTAGGCCAGAGAAATAGAGGCTCTTCCACCGCTGTGAAAGTAACAATCTGGTACCCCTAATATTTGGAGGAGGCCCTTCAAAATTAACAGGGAGAAGACCTGATGCACTGAAAATACCTTTTGTGGTTCTCATGGAAATTCTTTCGGCTTTAGCCTTTGACGGTCCCTATCTGGCAGTAAGGCAGCGGACCTTGTAGAAAGATTTGCTGATATCTTTTTTCTGTTGCTTCGGCAGTGATCCTACTCTGCCTCCACGGAACTGCCCCACGCGTCAACCCCACTAAATGCCCCAGCTCCGAGGCTGAACGCAGAAGGTGATGTATTGCCCCGTTGTCCTGGGAGAAGGTCAGGGTTGATGTACATGGCAGTGAGGACTGCCACCACTCCCCTCTGCTGAGTGGTGTGGAAAGAAATTTCTCTTTGCAATTCTGAAATTGGAAGTTCAATTCAAATTGAGCTATTGTGGCTCATGGACGAGGGATTCTCCAGAGGGTCATTGCTGCCTCAGTGTAACACTGTCTCAGAGAAAGAGCCTTTTTTTCTCCCTTCTCATTACTGCTGTGAGGAAAAATTTGTGCCCTGTGTGTGGACTGATTACATGAGTCATCCAAGCCTGTACTGTAGGTACCAATAATGTGAGATTATAGCATGTTTTGTGCAATAAGGTGATTTTAATCTGCCTTCTTCTCCCCATCCCTTAAGATTATGAAAGTGATTTAATGAGGAGAGTTTGATATTTAAAATTACTCCTGAGTTAAAAAAAAAAAAAAAAAAGCTGCTGATGTGTCTTCAATATCTCTTATAACAAGTGACTTTTGTTCGTAAGCACAGGATCAGAAAGCTACATTCAGTAAAATGTTTAACTAAGTATTAGCTTCTGACATGAACGATGTAATTCATTCACAGAAAGTGAAAGAACATTCAGATTTCCCTGGGGCACTGCTTTACCAATATAAAGGCCAAACTACTCATTTAGCAAGTTATGTTTTAGCGTGCCATCCTCCAGTTTGGAAGTCCATGAATCCACCTATTGAAGGCAGTGTTTCACCTGCAGCTCTGAAAGCCTTACAAATGAGCCCCGAGTTCCTCATTTCCCAGAACCAGAATAAAATCCTTCTGAGGTAATGACTCATAAAATGCCTTACGCCAGTCTCAGCAATAAGCTGTTTTTTTCACTTGCTGTGCCCACTCATTTTAGCTTTACAAAACATTTTTTTTGTACTTTGCACAGGGTGGCCTCGTACAGTTATGTCGTGGAGCCCCATGCTGCTGGTGGAGGCTGGTCAGGGCTCCGTCTGCACCGGGATTTTGCCAGGTCTTTCGTGTGAATGAAACCGCAGCATATGGTTTCCTCCAGCAGGAAAGGCTGGGGTTGGAGCAGAGCTCATCAGAAAATGATGGGGACCAATGCTGTGTGGGGAAAGACTGGCTTGGGTTCAAGGAGATGATCTTACCAGTGTACCTTCAGTCTGGTACGGCAACCGTACAGAATGGTGAGGTACTTACACAAAACTCTCGTGTCTGGTTTGTATACTGTTTTCAAAAGGAGTTAACAAGCACAGTTCTTTGCTAAAATAAATACATTTAATTGGACCATGTTAAATCTCTCTCAGCTGTAACATTGTTCGATAACCTTCTCACTACTTCCTCAAAATTTTTGCATTATTGTTATGAGAAGAAAAAGAGATTCACTTTTGAAAGAATTTTTGAGCTGAAACCAAAATTAGAGCTGATCTGATATTCTCCGTGAATTTTTCCCTCATTGAACATGTAGTATCTGTGAAATTGTACTTTTATGTGCAAAAATTTCAATTTTATTATTGTTTTCTATTCCCCAGTGGGAAAATTGAAAGAAGACATTTGAATCTTTCGGATTGACAGCTCGAAGTGAAAGTGATTCTGGCTGACATTAGTCTTCATCTCACTGTGCTATACTATGTGATAAGAGCTAAGAATAAAAGATTCTACTGTTTTCCCCTGTGGAGGGGATTTCCTTCCTTTGAAAGATTTCACCTCCTAAAATACACCTGCAGACATCAGAGAGAAGGCTCATGTCAAAGGACATGACTCCGGATAGTGAGGAATGTGAGGGGTTTGTAGTGTTCAAGCACCTTTTCCTCTGTACAGAGTGCCTCTGTAAGCAGGATACACCCAACCTGGGAACACCAAGCAATTATGTATTGGGTAATGTGCAGAGCAGATAGCTGTGCTGTTCAGCTACTCTGCTGAGCACTAACATGCTCAGCTCCCCCATGAGACACTGATGAGATGGCGGTGGTGGGGAGGCTGGACAGCTGATCCACAGAGGCGCTAAATTGCTTTATTCCATCCTCTGCTCTTTTTTTTTTCCTTGAGGTTTTACACCTTTTCGTGCCAGCATTTCTCCTCTTGAATCTGTAAGCTGCTGTCATAATTTCAACAACTACCCTCTAGTCTAGGGTTGGCACTAGACTAGGTTTTCACTTTGCTTATCTTGCACAGTTTTGGTTCACGTATGTTCTCATACCTTAGCAACAATTTTCTCGGTAAAACTGCGCCAAGATCACACAGCTGTGCTGTACCAAACAAGGCTTTGGATTACAGGCTGCTAAGAGACTGGGTATAATTCATCCAAAGTATAGTTCCCATGAGACGTGATGCTGCAGAGAGTTTCTGACTTAAACTAGTCACAAAAGTTTCAGACACACAAACAAATATTTAATCATCTGTTCTGGTTTTGAATGAAGATGTGGCACTACCTCTTGCGGAATGAAAGTTCAGATTTTGCACTTACCTCTGTTAAAACAGTGTGAAACATCTCTGATTTGTTACCACTTGAGATTTTACAGATCATACACGCTAAACAATAAAATATGCATATTTATTACTCTATGTCACAACTGAAACATATTTTCATGTTATGATTACAGATTTATCTCCTTAAAAAGGTGGCCCTATATTACTAAACATGAATCAATTCAATAACAGACCATCCCAACAAGCAGGATGTTGGGGAAAAATACCAGGAGACCTGTATGGATGAGCAAGGAGCTCCTGGCAAAATTCAGAGATAAGAAGGAAGTGTAAAGAAGGTGGAAGCAGGGACAGGTAACCTGGGAGGAATACAGAGATACTGTCTGAGCGTGCAAAGCCCAACTGGGATTGAAGGCGGTGAGGAATGTCAAAGGCAATACAAAGGGACACTCTAAGTACACAGGTGACAAAAAGAAGACTGGTGAAAATGTGTTTCTGCTGCTGAATGAGGTGGGGGACCTGCTGACACGGGACATGGAAAAGGCTGAGGTACTGACTGCCTTCTTCACATCAAGACTTAACTGGCAAGACTGGCTTTCATGAATCCTAGGCCCCAGGGACCAGGGGGATAATCTGGAGGACAGAAAATTTACCCTTGGTGGAAGATGATCAGGTCAGGGAATACTTAAGCAAACTGGACATACATAAGTCCATTGGCCTTGATGGGATGTACCCACAAGTACTGAGGGACCTGGCTGATGTTACCGTGAGACTGCTCTTGGCAATCTTTGTATGATCACGGTGACTGGGAGAGGCGCCTGAGGACTGGAGGAAAGCAAACGTCACTCCTGTCTTCATGAAGGGCAAGAAGGAGGACCCAGGGAACAACAGGCTGGTCAGCCTCACCTCAGTGCCTCAGAAGGGGATGGAACAATTTGTCCTGGAAACCATTTCCGGGCACAGGAAGGACAGGAAAGTCATCAGGAGTAATCAGCATGGATTCACCAAGGGGATGTCATGCTTGACAAACCTGATAACCTTCTATGATGAACTGCCTGGCTTGGTGTTTTGTCCTTACTTTTGCCCTCTGCTTCTATTTCTTTTCCATGTATGAACATTTTTAATGCTCACTATATCCCCCAAAACACTTCTTTTCCTACTCTCTCTCCCAATTACCTATGTTCCTCCAAAGCAAAGTGAAGCCTTTGTACCGTATTCTTCATTTGTTTTCCACAGCATTGGAATATTCATCCAGAATATTCCTTGGCACTTGTTTAACAAATGGAGACTTCTTATTCATTCAGATTTGTTCCTACTAATCATTCCTTTTAAGTCTTTCTATAACAATTCCAGCAAAAAAGTAATAAAAGACACTTTAATCTTTGTACTCCCCAACCTACCCCTCAGAAAAGGCTTCCAATCTTCTTGCTGCTGTGTGTCTGATATGCTTTGCTTTCTCTCTCATTTCTTTGCCTGTTCTATGGCCGTTGCAAGGACTCTCACCCCACATCAACACTAGAAAACAGTGCCAAATGACATGCCAAATCTTGTGTCCATACAACAGAATGCTCTCCCTCACCAAATCAGCATAGGTCTAAACTCTTTGTGGAAATGTCCATGGTGTGGATTTGGATGTCCTTATATAAGCAGACATGTTGTCCCTTATGTCCCACCTGATGTAACTAATGCACAGTCCTACATTATTCTAAAATGTGACAGCGAATGTAATAGAAACAAGCAAATCTGGAGATAGCCTTACATAAAATAAAACACAACACAACACAAAAATAATGAATTGGTACCTCATCCTTGGCCAGCTAGCACACTCAAAAGCAAGTATATACCTCTGCCTTTTTTATTTTTTTTAAGCAAGCATAGAACCATGAAATAATTCAGATCGGCAGAGATGTCTGGAGACTATTAATTCCAACTCCCCACGCAAAAAAAAAGCCAACTACAACACGTTGCTGTTGGGATACAAGGGACAAAGTGTTCACTTAAAATACTGACATACTGTTCATCACCTAAAGTATATACAAAGGTGTGAGCATTAAAACAATTGTAATACATGATCTAGGTCCAAAGGCTGTTGCAGTTCAGTAAGGGTATATCTGTTCTACTAAACCAGAGACTTTTGTGTACATCTGATGATACTGTCTGAGCTTTTAGCATTTTAGACCAGTTCACTTATCAAAGATTCCATTTTTTAATTCACTCCCATTTCTGCCCAAGCAGAGAGATTGTCCTTGAAGAAGGATGGAGAAAGAAGATGCAGCAGCAGAAAGCAATGACTTTACCAGCTCCTCAATGGCAAGAAAAAGGAGGGGCTAGAAAGAGCTGTGTTGTCTTCTTACTCTGCAAGAAAAGTGTTCTTATTCTAAATCTTTCAAGGAGTTGCAAGCTGGCACACTCACAATGAATCATAATTCATATCATGAAGTCAGTAAAGATACTAGTGGAGTAGAATGTGCTACTTGTTGTGAATAAAGAGCGTTATAAATCAGCAGAACAAATGGTTTTTTCTCATAAATCTGGAATCATACCACTGATGACATTTGCTTTACCTCCTCCATGTACAGCTCTTATACAGTTCTTGTCTCTGACTGCAAAATTATGCCTACGATTTAGATATATGTCAACTTCTCTGTTGCTTTGGTGACATCCATCATCTCCTAAATTCTACAGGTTTTATCAAAACATGAGTTCTCCATTTTTTAACTTTAAAGTTACAGGGATGCTGGTACTTCATTATATATTCTATTAACGTATAGTGTTGCCAGCTTCTTTCCAGCACATCATTTTATGGGGAAATTGTTTCCTGCATTTTCCATGGAAACCCTTTTTAAAGTGAGCATTACAATCTTTTCTCTTTGCTTCACTTATGCAATCCTGATGTTGTTTCCCATTACACAGAGATAACTAGCTATACTAATCTTGGGGTATTGAATAACAAATGGTCCAAAGCACTGTTTATTCAAGTGGAATGTCTACAGCTTCTATGTGTAATTTGTCTTTTCATTCCTACTCAAAACCAGTGCTTGCATTTGTTTAGCCATGCAAACCTTTACCGTGTACATTTTCATCCCACGCAGAAGTCACTGGGGAGTTGTTAGTACTTTTCATGGATGTGTGAGCTATTCAGTCTGGTAACATGATGTACAGATGTCAGAGACACAGAAGACAGTTGGTTTTAATGCTATATTTTGCAAAGCCTGGAGAACAGTGATATGGATGTCACAGATGAAGAGGATAGTATAACCTTAGTGACTGATTTGTTCCAAGTAAGTATGCACATTTTGTTTTGGTTTTTAATTTTCATTTAGGCTTTTCCTTCTTTGTGTATTACGGGCATCCACAAAGGAACTTCATTAAGTAGGTTAAATCAAGGGGGAATTTGCTTAAATGTAAATAGCATCATGGATTTCTAAAATATTTAGTCTAAGGTGATGACATGAATGACAACTGTAGAGTATTTCTCTCTGAACCACAAAATTTTTGGTAGTTACAAAAATGTCTGAGTAAAACATTTTCTTACTGAAAACAGGGAAGGTGCTATTTTGGCTTGATCTGGTACCTCTTATAAGTGAAAAATATTCGTATCTGCTTCACTTGGCAAGTTGTTTATTTGGTTCTGTTCTTTTACAAAAATATTCATTGAAAAAAGCTATTTAATCTTTTATAGTAAGACAGAGCTCTCTACTTTTTTTGGAATGTATGTGAGATAATAAGTTTTCACTCAGTAAGAAGGAGCCTTCCTAGAAATATTCACTTTTTTTTCACCTTTGTAAGTAATGGGAATTTACATTTCTTTGTACAGATCATTTACATTTCTCTGTACGCTGTAACAGAATATTTTAAATATATTGGAATATTCCTGACAGCTTAATGAATTACATTTAACCAAAGCAGTTAATACTTTCTTGTCCAAGACAGGCTGAAATTCATTGAGCAATGACTAACAACTATTTATGCTTAAGTTAAACAGCCAGCGAAGAAAGGTAAAACTCATCAAATGTTTGTACAAACTTGAAGACTGAATGCGATCTCAAGAAATATGTTTTAAAGCTTTCAAAAGCTATCTGTGCTAAAGGGCAAGATTATTTCTGACATCCACAGGGCCATATCACCCTGCTGGCAGTGTCTTTGGCAGCATCTCCTTCTGCACTGGTGTAGTTCCCACATCTCTCTTTGAAATACTGGTGGACTTGGATGCTGGGGTGTAGTAACTGGTTGCAAGTTCACCAGTGTAAGTACCTGGTACCTTTGATGTAGGACCTGCGCACCCATTTTGAGTGTTTGAGCCCAGGGAAAGATTGAGCAGCGCTCGTGTCTTTAGGCATCCCTAGCTGGGTTTGTTCAGGCTTTGGTTCCTCACTTCACCCTGTTCCTCTGACAGCACAAACAACTTCACCAGTGGTGTCTTCTCTTTGTCCCCTCATGGTTTCTGCTCCATAAATGAAGGTGAGCTGCCCTTTCTGTCATGATACAGGTTGCAAGAGATGTCATACAGTCCCATTTCACTATGAAAATTAGGCAGTCCCTAACAGTTCCCATGAATTGCCTAAATCTTACCAGTTGTAGAAGGGCTGTGAGCTGCTAATGTGATATATCCCGTAAAAAAGGAGCCCAACTGCTTTATCAGATACAAGGAAGTATTCCAGCAACCACAGGGAAACATTGGTGCTGTTGGACAAAGCATTGGTGACAGACTGCAGTCACTGATGCTGATGTTCACACTGGAATACAACACAGTGATGCTGATGGGCCCTCGGAACTTAAGCACTGGGGGAGGCTGTTGTGACGGTACTGCCTGCAGAATGAAAACAAACTACACAGACTGGGGAGGGGGATCCCCATTGTGCTTTTGCTCTGGACCCCACGCGTGCTGCAAGAGGGCCCAGCCTGCACCCGTCGTGCAGACATGTCCTAGGGCAGCCCGGCTGGGTGAACAAAGGCGGGGAGGATGCATGTTTGCTAGTACCAGAGAAATAAGGGGTGAGGAGGGAAAAGGACCTCTTTAATCACAAGCCAGTACTGGCAGAAGACCAAAAGGGACCATAAATAAAATTTGGGGTGAACATTTAGAAGACTTTTTTTAAACATTGACTTGAATTTTTGGGAAAATGTGGGCAAAGGGGGTATCTAACTTGTTTTTAAACTTAATTCTGGTAATTTATCCACGTGATTTTATGTCTTGGTGCCTGGATATGTCTTAATGTGGAATCAAATTTAATCCCCTACTTGGAGTGTGGAGAGAAGTTACGTTTATCTTTAGTAATGATTTACCTTACCTACATGACAACAAGAAGTAGTTGTAGGGTTTTGTGGGTCATTTTCTTTTTGCTTTTGGGAACAGATAGATATTTGACACCTGGCAGTGACCAAGTGTAGATGTGCATGTGCAGTCATGTTCTCTTCTACAAGAAGGAAACCAGTTTATGCCACCTCTATGTTGCCAGCATCAAGAAAAAAAGAACAAAAAAAAAGAGAAAAAAATCTGGAGTTTTTTAATCAGTACTTTTATAGTAGTGTTTTCCACTTCTTTCTCTGGTAATCAGCAACAAGAATTTCAGAGAAACAGTATGACAAAGAAAGTGGAATTAATTATGTTTGGAGGGGAAAAAAAGACTTATCCAGGGCTACTCTCCTATTCGTAAGTTTAGAAAAACGAAGAGGCTCAACTGAAGTTTACATAAAATAAATGTGACTGAAAATTGCACAGCAGAAAAGAGAGGGAGAAGGTGTTAATTAATATTTTGGGAAACTTTGGTAGCTCCTTCGGCCTCTTAGTTTTATTTTGTAGTGGGACTGAATTGGTGGATCATAAAAACACAAATAAAACCTTATGGAGAGGTATTTTTATATATCTATATATTTTTATATATCTATGTATTTCCTGCTTTTTATTAGAACTTCATTTGTGTAATAATAAGTAAGCTAAGCTAGGCTGTTTAAATTGCATTTCAGTCTTAACAACCTAAGAAAACAGCATCTTTTTTTATTAGGATTTAATCTACACATCCTGTTTATACTTCCTTTTGGAAAAAGATCTCATCGAGATACCCATGTTAGTAATCTTTCATTTTATGAGACTCATTCTTATGAAGCACCTCAACAGGTACGGTGTGAGAAAAGTTGCATTCACCACAGCCGTCCTTCTTCCTGCATGAAAGAAGGACCTTTCTTTTTGACATAAATCAGCACGTCTACACTTTAAGTCAAAGCAGTGTCTATTAGGAATACTATTTTTCCGAATAGTTTTCAAATGCCTCTACTAGCATTTCCAAGCCACCTACCACATTAGTGTTTACATATTGCATAAAGCTTCCAGATCAGCTCTAAGCACCTACTTTAGCTAGCTGGCCATTTTTTTCTGAACTATCCTCTGAAGTAGCCTGATTCTCTCCACTGATTGCAGGGGATGACCAAGCATTGCGCTTGGCTGTCCTGGGAGCCTGCGGTCTCCTTGAAATGCTCTCTGTGTGTATCTATGTCCTGCAGAACTACATGCAGGGCAGACTGTGGGAAACAGCTTGTCCCAGGCCATTTTGAATCAGTTTCTGGTTTTACGAGGCCTTAGATAAATCGAGGGACATGTGTATTTATTTAAGCACAGGGTCATAGAGATTCCTGTTATGATTTCTCTCTGACACCAGTTTGTATCAGCCTGTACCACAGGGTAGTCTGACGGCACGTACCGGGGCTGTTGATGCAAGTCACTGCCCTCTGTGCTAAGGATAGCACCGTGGATAAATGTGTCTGGACCGGGTCCTGGCAGGCCACATCTGACACTTTGATCTGTCTCAACTGTAAGTAAACCACTCTCTGAAGGTATCCATCTCTTTCCACTGATTACAGAGTGAGGCTAGAAGACTAGCTTTTAGGAAAGCTAAAATTAGGTGAGCCCCAGCCTTTCTGCATAATTAGATTCATCGGTCACAGTAGGACTCTCCATGGGATAAGCTGCAGCTTTGTGTGAGAAGGGTAATCAGAACCAGCCATTTTGCTGAGAAATACAACTGCATTTCTGTCAGTGGCCCAGTTTGGCCAGCGATCGTGGGACTCCTTTCACCAGTATCATGTCACTTGTCCATAACGTGCTTCTTTCCTGAATGAAAACAGGGATGTGAAGCACAGGAGCAAAAAGTCCCACATGGCACTGTAGCAGTTCAAGAAGATGTAGTTCCACATTGAACTTGTGGAAATAAAGTTACATGAGTGGTTGGTTGGGTTTTTTTAATGGTTGAAATATTTGAGAACATTTCTATTTACATTGAACACAGAGACAAGGAGGAGGAAGAGAGGGATGGAGAAAGAGCTTGTGTTGTTCCAGTGCAGTAATGATTGTCAAAATGATGTAATTCTCTGCAGGGTGGAAATTCCCTTCTTTTTTACAAGCCAGCTCCTCTGAAAATCTGGTGTTAACTTTAGTGATGGGTACGCACTGCCTCATTTCAAAGCCCTTGTTTGCTTAAAATGGAATCATAATATTGCATAACTTCCATTTTTGTGGTTTAGTAAAGATAACCCTTTTATTTCTGTTATTAAAAGCTGAGTTATTAACATGAACAAGAAATCCTTTCAAAAGTAATTATAGGAACAGCAGGTTAATCTGTCAGGTTTCTTTCTACAAATGTAACTAGTCCCAAATGAAAGTGGTTAAACACAGTGGATCGGCAAGGATGATGCAGAGTAATTCCACACGAATCCTTAGGTCACTGTTGGACCTGGACAAAGATCTGGTCCCTTCTGCTTTTGCTGCTTCTCTTCTTTTTCCATGCTTAGTTTCCTTTGCCTTTTTATAATTCATCATTAGCTGGTTAAACTTAACGAAATTCTCTGTTGCCAGAACACAAAGTGTCCTCAGTGCGAACAAAAAGTATATGCCCTCCTCGGTGCACTTCTAAAGCTTGCAAGAGCCTGGGCAATTCTCAGGCAGGTCATGGGAAACCTGATTTAAATTGGAAAGCAAGCATTTTGCATGGCTTATGATGGCTTTTTGAGCAAGGGTTAATTTTGCACTTTAACCTTCTTTTGCCTTGGGAGTATTTGAAAATAAAGTGATGTATTTACCCAGCTGTCAATCGTATCGATCTAGTGCTGATAGAGTGACAATGACAGGGGCTGAAATGTTAAGCAACTGGTCAGACTGCTGTATTCATCCAAGCCTCCTTGCAAGGCAGCTCTTTGCCCCCTGCTATTATCTCATAGAGCAATATTGTACCGATACCACAAGTTACTGTGTAATAGCAATCGTGGCTTCCAATACATCTACCATTTAGTTACCACACACTTAACACAAAATAGTGCATTTTGTTTTGTGGTAATCCAGTCAGCGAATCACACTGCCAGGCTGTGCAGAAAACCGGTGCTGCGTATCAGAGGCAGGGAACGTCTGGTGCTTTCTGTGGGACAAAGCCAATCTGATAAGAGTGCGATATTCCTCCAGAACTGTGCTTTTCTTCTTCTGCAGCTTAAAACAGCTGTCTGTAAAGCTCCACTTTACTTTAACCTGTTAGCTACCACAGACATAGACAAACCTCCCATCTACCAAATTTATAGTACATAAAATAATGGTGCTCCACAAGTTCAAACGAAGATTGTATAAAGCTAGTTAATTCATAAGTAAAAAGAGCATTAATTCAACAGCCAGCTGTCTATGGCTGGAAAGAACAGATGGATCCACATCTGGTTTTTGCGTGTTTGTTCCAATCCCCCTGTTTTAGTGGACAGGGGAACTTTTTATATTCCAGTGAATTTCATTGTCAACTTCTTTTCCTGGGCCCAGTAGTGGTCTTCTGCGTTTGGGAACTAAGCAAGTGAGGCTTAGCAGAGTAAGCGAAGACTGAAAGTTATGTGCATGTGTATTTTAATTTAGAAACAAATATTTTTGAAGGTGTGTTTTAAGCATAAGGTATGGAGTTCTTTAACAGAATAGATCTTGGTGATCTGAGGACTTTCTGGAGGTGAGGACCAAGATGAGGGGCATCATCTGTACTTCTCACCAGGCCATCATGCTGCAGACCCTTTTATATAGCCCAGTGCATTCAGAGAGCCAGTTTGCTGTAAGTGTAATACATGCTTGAATTGTAACATTTCTATCTAAAAACAATATGAAACAGCTGTTCTAATGAAAAATTATATATTTTCCTTCAACTAGAAAATTCAAATATTTTTAGTTTTATAACACAGCAGTAGAGATGTTCTCTAAAATGTTGAGGTTTAAGATCCAAACTTCCCTGGGCCAAATTCTGAGTTTATCTAGTAGGACATGTTTGGCCTGCAGTGAAGTCTAGCTTGCCTCTCGGGAAGCTTGTGGGGTTTCATGGGAACAGCAGGGGACAGATGCGGGCTCTTTCCATGCAGCTCATTCAGCTACACGGGGGACCCTGTCAGCTACCTGAGGTCACAGTGATTTCATTGACACCTATAAACACCACACTGGCGCCAGGATGTGAGGATTATCAGCTTTCACCTCATCTTCTAACCATAACGACAAAATTACTTTAGTTAACATCGCCGTCTCTCATTTTTTGCAAATCTATTGCACCCAATTCCAGCTACAGACAGTGAGGCCAAGGGGATTTTGTGTCTGTATTGGAGGGTAGATTTAGCTCCAATGTGTTAAAGTAAACTGATAGCTTCAATTATTAAATGCGAGTACTTGGCCAGGCTTTAGTGAAGGAGGCCATTAAAGTTTCTGAGGTCCTTTTTATTTTGGTTACCAAAGCCTGTTTCCAAGAGCCAGTGTCTGAATCCTGTTAAAGCAGGAGTTTCCATCATTTTCCAGTAAAGAAAAAAAGGCTGGATTGGGCAGTATTACCACCACACTCAGACATTCTGCCAAAGCCTCCGCTTGGACTGCACAGCTGCCTTTAAGACGTTCGAAAAGCAAGTCCTTCCCTGGTATATCTGAAATCCTTCCCTTTGCAAGCGAGGCTCATATTTCTTTTGGAAATGTAGCAAGAGAACGTTAGATATGAAACACCAGTACGTAGGACCAGCTTTGAAAAAATTACTTCCACGCCTTAAATAGGGCTTAATGGGATATAAGACCCTGAAGTACCCACCCCCTCTGCCAGCTGTCCATCTCAAACCACGATGCCTCCTTCGTTAAACTGGTAGTTCCCACGCTGGATGTCTAAATGAGACTGAGAGAGAGAATGGTGAGTAGGATCCTTACTGGGTGGGCATCCTCTGGACATCCCTTGCTGGCAGTGACGGTGTCCAACACGAAATGCAGTCACCGCTGACAATTTTTTAAAACACGATGCCTGGAGGAGCAGGTGCTAATCACCTGCTCCTGCCCTGCGCCCAGAGCACGCAGCAAGGTACAGGAAGAGGTTGGTCCCATCTGGTCTTCAGCCAGAGGGTGTTCACTGCCACTTCTCCCACCCCGATGTCACTGTTTTGGCCTCTGCCCTGCTAGCCGGGCTGCGAGATGGCTCTTCCCTTCCCACAGGTTTGGGCCTTGGAGCAAAAAAGGGGAAAGGACTTGAGGGGGGACAGGGCTGTGACAAAAGCTGCGTCCATCCTCTATTCCAGCACCAGTCTCCCTCTCTTAGGACTCCTGTGCTGAGGGACTAGCCCCCCCTAACTGCAGTCAGCACGAGAAATATTAAAATTAAACCAGACATCCACAACGTTAAAAGGCAGCAAAGGTGGTTAAAACCAGCTTTGAAACCTCACTGGGAAATTTAACTTGGGTGATTGCTTGGTAGTCTAAGAGAAAGCTGTGAGATGAAGCGAACTGATAATGTTGGATAAGGGCAGCAACAGGAGCCACTAGGCTCTATCCGAGTTTTTCTTTTTTTTTCCCACAAAGAGGGTCTAGACAAATGCATGTTTTCTAAGCACATGGTGGTTAGTATAACCCTATCATAGATATCAGAGGACCCTCGCAGATCTAAAATCTCACAGCTGAAGTAGATAGTTTTGTTTAGTCTGAATTTCAGTTACACGGCATTTTCTCTTAAGGCAAATCCCAGATACTTTCATGCTTGGTCATATCTCCTTTGCCTTTCACCTCTTGTTCTGAGAGAAATGTTATTTCCACCTTCCAGCATGTTCTTTGATGTTATTTCCTATGGCCAGCATCTTCCTGACAGTGGCAGATGTGTCTTCCAAGACATTGGCTGCCTAAATGCAGATGACAGAAATGCACCTGAACTTTCAATGTCTCGGTGACTGAGGGTGACCAAAATGAAAGCAAAGAAGTACTTGTGCTTGCTGTTTCTGCTTACCCAGTTACTGATCACAGTGTGAGCAAAACCAGGGCTGTGTTAGCTGCAGTGCTTGTCCAGCAAAAATATAATGCAATTCCAAATTTCCAAGAGAATTGAAACAGAAGTTCAGTTTCATCATGAAGAATGGTGATTACAAACTGAATGATTTTTTTTTTTTCAGAGGTACTTGGTTCACCCAGCTAAATACAAAGCATATTTTAAGCTGATGGATTTGCTTCAGCTGGCATTTTGTTGATAACTCGTAGATCCCAGCTGGATTGCTCTGTAAAGTTTTGAAAAATGTTTTCTTTAGTGCTGATGTGGTCTGACAAAATAGGTTATATATTTTAAGCACCTCAGGCAATAAAAATAAGAAAATTATTAAAATTACACACTTCTATGTATAAAACATAAGTGCCAATAAATCATACTGTTGTCCCTCCTCATCTACCCTACCAAAAAAGTCATCGTTGGTGTTGCTCGCAAGAGCTGTTAAGTGTTTTGGTCCAACAACTTCCATCTGAAGCATCTACTTTAGCATGTTCCTGGGCTGAGGTTTTTCAGGCCTGGTCCTGGGATTATGATTTGTTCTTTTCATTTCTGATACAGCAGAAATGGAGGGAGAGTGCTGACGGTGTCCGTCGAGACAGTACCCGCGCAGAGCCAAGCTGCTGCCAGTGTGCTCAGCCTTCCCGCTCACAAGCCCTCAAATGTAGGCGCGGGCTCCGAGGCAGGCTAATGGTGTAAAGTCTGCGCCACCCACTCTCTCTTTGCACCTGAGTTTTCTGCCAGTGAAACGGGGCTATTGGCATTACCTCTGTCCCTGATTTCTTCATAAACTCTGTGAGTTGTTAATGAGCAGTTACCGCCTTTTCATATATGTTATTGCGCTGTGCGGGGGCCCCCGGGACCTCCTCATGCTGGAGCGGCGCGCTGTTTAGGATGGGTCAAAGAGGAAAATGGCTCTAATAAATGAAGTTCGGGGTGGTTTTGTACCAGTGAAGTGCCATGTTTCTTACCCACAGTTTTCTACAGAAATTTAAAATTCTGGTCAAATTCCAACATTTTCTGCCTTAGTGGGTATCTACCATCTACACTGCAGAGTTTGGGTTGTAATACAGAAGCAGCATGTGTTTGGATAGCGTATATCTTATGGGTTATTACTGCATTAGCGGAAAGGTGCACTAACAACAGATCTATGAAGGCAGATGGAGCCCTTTCTGAAATTATGCATTTGGAAGGTTTAGCTGCTCTTTTTTTGGTATTGTTTTCTTTCATAATGCTTCCCTTTTGGTACCAAGAAAATTACTCTTACAATGCCCTTAATGCAACCTAAAATTAGGCTTTCATTTTATATTGAGGCTTCTGAATGAAATGGTTTGCCCTTCAAGAAGGTGATATAGCCAGCAAACTATCTTGGGATGTGTGGACACTTAGGATCTTTGAAGAACTGCTCATCCTAAATGAGGAATTAAAAGCCTAATTTAAGGTACTTATTTTTTTTCTTCTAAAGCATGACCCAAGCTTTTCAGTGTGCGGAGGAGACGTCCTAAAGAATATTTGTTATTAATATTACTCAGTTATAGCTAAATTTCACTGTCAGGCTACAAAGAAACCTATGAGTTTCCTGTGTGAGCCTTATGTAAACTTGGCTAGTTAGGAAATATTCACACCTTCAGAGTACAGCATGTGTTGTTAAAAGATCTCTATTAAAATCTTCAGTTTATTAAATTGACAAATGGTAGGAAACTTTCAGACCTCAAAAGCTATGATATCATTTCATTTTAAAATAACCCCACCAAAATCTCACATTTCTTAGTGTGAAAGTAACTAAAACTGTACATGTGTCATTGCAGGCAGCACCTCAGGTTTGGTCATCATTAGCTGTGGTTCTTGTGTTTAAATCAGAGCCTTCAAGGCCTGTGAAAGTAAAAAAGGAGAACCTGAAACCTTCCATTTACAATCGTCAGGGACTAACCTTTATTCAGGAGTTTCAGATGCTGTATCCTTTCATGGATTTTAGATAATGAAGAGACAACTTCTGAAAAAGGTGTTGCTCCCCCCTTGCCCCTGCAGTTTCTAATAGTGGTGACACTTTATACGGTGCACGTACATATTGCTTACATGTTTAGAACACCGTCCGATTAATGCATATCGCTAGCCAGATATCTTAGTGCTGCTTATACAGTTGCAATTTTATTGCTTAGGTCATTCCACTCCTGCTTTAATTCAGTAAAACTTCCTGTACCGTCCCTGCTGGTCTGGCTTTGGGCTCCCATTCTGCAGTGCATTAGCCACGACGACGAGGCTCAGCCCCTTTGCTCCCTCTGCTCTCGCACGGTCAGTGTCAAGTGCCTCGACCAGTGTCGTGCTCCGGTGGGGAGGAGAGCGGAGGTGCAGGGTACTCCCTGCAAGGGGCTGAGGGTAAGGCAGGCAGGTTGGAGCAGGACATTTTGCGTACGGCGGTGCAAGAAGTGAGGTGAGCAGAGCCCTGTTTCGCAGGAGCATCTTTCGCTGCCTTGGGTCAGCCCGCAGCAGACCTGGCGTTGTTTCACCCAGTGGCAGGAAAGATAAGGGTGTCTGACGTAGGATCCTCCATGCTGGAGGGTCAGGGAGTCATTCTCATATGCCGTGTTTTTGGGCTGCCCCGAGATACAGCAAGAAGTCTTGGACTCGCTGTGGCAGGGCTTTTTGTTTTGTGCTAAAGAACAATTCGGAGTGTTTGTAAACCCTGTTAGTTGAGGAGGACAGAGCTTAAGCATCACATCTTTGAATAAAATTTGGAGTTGTTTGTTGGAGATCAAAGTTAAAATGAAACTTTTTGGAAAATGCCAAGATGAAACATTTTAGCCGACGAAAATGATTCATTACTTTTGAAAATGTCTCCTCATGATTTTTAGCCAAACTACGTGGGCAGCATGACCCAAACTTACAAAATAACTTTGTCACCCAAGTCCCCCAGAATTTCTGGTTTTGACCTCTTTGTTGCAAACATATATTTGTCCAACTCATTTTCTCTACAGAAAGAAATAATCCTTCCTACAATTCCAAAAGGTCTGAGTGATGCCAAGCTATAAATACCACTGTGACGGGCACGGTGTAAGACTAGAACAGGTTGTTGAACTGGTATTTCTGAATTATGTAAATTAGAGAGCATGGAGAGGCACCTCTTTATGGCTGTGAAACATCCTCCTAATCTAATCTGTGAAGCATTGACTCATCATTGGCATGGAAAATGCATAGATTTTTCAGATCAAAGAGAATTCAAGTAAAAAATGGCATCTCATTCAGGGGGTAACTTGGTGTGTCCAACAGCAACATGAACACATATGAAACGCAGCGTCAATGTGAGAGCTAGGTGCCTGACAAATTTACTAAAGAGCCAGCCACTTGGAAAATATTTTCCATTGCTTAGCTTTACTTGTTTACTTTCTAAAGAGGAGGAGAAAGTGGAATAAAGGTTTTAAATTTCTTTTTTTCATCAAGGAAAAATGCTGTGTGTTTTAAAGAAAACAATACAATTCAGGCCCTTCCCATGAATAAGTACTTCATTCCAGTGTCAAACATTAAGGAAATGAAGTACAAAATTAGGTATTAAATAAAGGAAAGAAGACATTTGTTTAGTGCTGTAGATGGCTTTGGCAGGATTTGTTTGCTCTGGGTTTCACAGAGAAGTCCGCAACTTATTCCTATTTGTTTATTTGTAGAGATGCCTGTGTTTCCTCATAACTGCGTATATCTCTAGTAGCTATTCATAAGCAGAGGTAGCCACAGACAGTGTTTGAAATTATCTTGCTCCTTGTAACTATTTGATCCTGTAATTGTCTATAAAAGCTTGGATCCAGTGCTGATGCTGGGAATATTTTATTGCTCACCAAGGAGCACTTGTGGCTATGTTTTGATAGCCAGGTTTGTGGTTCTGGAAAAGTTAAGGGATTCCAGGAGGCCATCAATGCAGTAATACTATTGTATCTTTTTAGGGAAAAAGAGGAAAATACTAGAGGCTAGTGAAACAAGGGAAACATCCATAGGTAATAATTATCAGTAATAAAAGAGCATCTCTGGAATAAAATTTATAGTATAAAACAGTGAGTGTCAGCTTTAATTTACTTTCACCAGCTGAAGATAACAGCTGAAGGTACACAACTCACATGATGAAATATAGCAATAATCATCGCATTTTTTAATTCTAGAACACCCACCAGTTTCAGCATCATATATTTTTCGCTCTTGCAATGCTGCAGGGAGTCCACCTATTCTGGATGAGAAACAGAACTGAACACAGTCATACTCTGTAATGAGAGACAGAGATTTAAACAAAATTCTGTTCATTTTGTCACCATAGATTTCAAGCTGAATTCTCAGCTCACAACTTCTGGAAAAAAACAGTCACACTTCCACTGCCTCTGACAAATACTGAAACATGTTTTAAAAGTCTGGCTTATCGAACATCCAGGCATCTTACGTATCAGAATAACTGACTTTATTCAGAATATTATCATAAAATTCTTTATGAATGTTCTTATGAAATTTTTTATCTGGAGCATCAGGACATTAACAATTAATATACATTGTTGTAAAATGAAATGTTACTGAAAATGCAGGAAACAATCTCTGGGGAAGGGAGAGGAACTCAGACCCTCTGAGGTTTTTTAGGTATACTCAGGCTGTCACAGAATTCCAGCTTTAGACTCATATTAGTTTGATGCATGTTTCCTACTTGGATGTAGCCAGCGTGTCGTACACTTCTCTTGCTACGTTCTTTTATATATAATGCCCTTTAAATTGCAGAAGACCGCAGTAACAAATCCTTCATTCACACCCAATTTATTCATATTCTGTTCTATCCTAATTTGTACACTGCTCTTATCACTATGGTACTTTAACAATTCCCAAGTGATATATTTAATAGCCATCATGAGTACCTGTCTTCTTAAAGGGAGGATATGTGTGCAGCACAGTGATTATTTTGTTTTAATTACAGATGATGGGTGCCATTTATCATGAGAAAAGGGACATTTTTCTCATGTGTATGACAAAAAAAGGAAAATAACTGTGATATATGGTATCACCCTTGGAAAGGGCATGATGACTTTTCTGATGGAAGAGGTTTCTAATGGCTCCTCATTCCCGCCAAACTTTCTTTAATAGCTGTGAGGTGGCCCTTGCAAATTAATGGGGCATAACGCCGTGGGCACCTCTGCACAGTCATTTCCCACTCTGCCCACGTTTTAAGCCAGCTGATGGCAACTGTGCTGGGCTATTGAGCCCTGAGAGAGAGGGAGGGCGTATTGGTGTGGCTCAGCACCACACTATTACAGATGTACCACTGTTCACTCTTGAAATTTAGCTATTTTACACTCATTTATTGAAGCTAATGATCTATGACTAAGCAAAATTGGGCATTACCGAGGATGTTACGTTATGCATTACAGTTTGATATGTAATGACTATTGCTAATCATTGAGGAACAAGAAATCTGTATGATTATTTCTCAGGCAAATGGAGGATAAAGCACTCAAGTTGTTATATGATCATTACCATAGCAGTCTTTGTGAAATTCAGACTGTGAATCTCAGACTAGTGATCATACAAAGGTGGATTAAAATTTTCAGTGAATGCAGATGTTTTGCCAAAGATTATACATGTGTCTGCTCCAAATCTATTTGCAAATTCACATTCAATTTTTCAAGCACTACAGGCCCAAATACTCCGTGCAATATGAAGTGGGATCTGGACGTCCACTTCATAGGCAATGTCCATTTTCTTGCTATTCTGTGACTAATGAGAACTGAAGAAAAAATCCATAATATATGTTCTTTACTGAGCCAGGCTTCTGGTTTTATTAATCTTCTCTCCTAACCATTTTCTAAACACTAAAGACATTTTGCTTAAACAAATCTATTTTTAAAAGAAGTGATGGTAAAATATGGATTTTTAAATTTTGTTTTCTTAACCTTTTTTCAAGTCTTTTAATATATAACTGTGATCATTAAAACATTTAATTGTCAACCTTTGTTTATAGGAAAGAATTTTAATGTAATTCCTCAATGAAATGTGAAACTTTATGTCTCTTCACAAGCTGTTAGGGCATCTATAAAATTATTTTCTTGCTTATCATTTCCTGTTTAACCTGGATTCCTTTTTATGTTTTCCTGACCATATATTTGTTTTCAAAGTTCTGTATGTGTGTGTCACTCGTTGTACTATAGAATGAGAGAATGACAAAGTTATCTTACAACTGAAATGTTTTATAATCTCTGCGGTGTAGAACACCTATACACAGGCTGAGGTGGGACCACCCTGGACCAGATCCCCATTTTCCCTGTGTCTCTACCTTGCAGACTGCATTGTGGGTGGATCCAGTACCGGCAGTGGCAGCTTTTCCCAGGCCGTGGCTACGTGTGGGAAGGAGTGCTTCTACACACTGCTGATGAAAGGCAGAGAGCAGATGGAAGTATCGCACGGACCAGACCCACCACGAAGGGGGGATTTGGCCCACATAACTTGCACGTGTATACATCCTATAAAGACCAGAAATTATAACATAATTCTAAAGCAACTCTCTCTAGAGTTGCACCATGGAATAGAGAGCACTGAGGATCCCCCCGAGCTGGGGCTGGGTGTGCTAGCTCCTGAAGAGGGCAATGGCATCGGCCTAGAAGAGCATCTCAGCGTGACGTCGCACTGTATCACGTGCAGCTCACAGCCAGCTCACAGCCCGGTCACAAAGGCAGGGACAGTGCTGGCTGTGTGGGGCAGGACGGGCTCTCTGGGTCTTGAGGTGGAAAGTCCCAACTTACCTTTTTAACATAGGTGCAAATTTTGGCGCTTTGCTTGTAGTAGCACCCCCGCCAACATAACATACTTGAACCCGTTACGAAGACTGAAAGGAATGTGTCCCCTTCCACAGCAGGCTCAAAACCTTCTGGATAACCTTTCCGCCCTTCTCTCTGCAGGCATGTAAAGTTCTTTATGTTTCAAAGATTCTGTCCCCCAAGTTTTGTCCTTGTTCTAGTCCTTGTAATGCAGTTGTGTGACTCAAAGGCAGGAGCTAGCTGAACTTTAGAGAAAACAGAAAAAAAAGTGCTTTCACCTTTCCCCCCCCCCCCAAATTTTCAGAGCTTACGCAAAAATCCCTGGTTGCATGTGTTAGAAGTCTCCAGCCTCCTGAGCATACTCATTCTTCTTGTAACCAGAGCAGCTGCTGCAAAAAGGTCTTTGTCTCCGCTGTCAGTGTGTCTGACAGAACATGGGAGATGCACCACGGAGCCACGGGCACCTGAGAAAGCAACAGCTGCTCTTGCAAAACAGCCGAAGCCCCTTTCCGCACAGCGCTTTGTTTCTCTCTGCCCCCACCTCCCCGCCTTCGCACTCCCACCCCTGGTGCGTACTCAAGCAGATTTTAAAGGGCTGCAGGACCTTAAATCCTGCTGCTCAACCCCGCCAATGGCAACTAGAAAACTACTTTCAAAATCCCCAGCTAGGACATTTTACCCTTACTGGCTGAGCAGGTAGCTGAAAGGAAACTGAGAGGACAAATGCAGGTGTTTTTGAAGTATTAAGCCCGTGGGTGGACAGTGGAAGGACTGATGGATTTGCGAGAAAGGAATAGTATGAGTATTGTGGCTTCCTGAGACTGGAGAAAAAGTAAATTACCAAGGAGTTGTCACATGCCCTGCCAAGGCGCTTCTGGTTTGGTAACAGTTTCCACTCCCTGCTTGCAGGGATGAAAGCGATGGCAGTCAGGCAGCCCTTCCAGGCCCCGGCAGGAGATTGCGCACCAGGACTGATACGTTCACTTTCACCGACTCCACTGTTGTTACTTCCTTTTCAACAAATGTATGTAGTGATTTTGAGTTTAAGACATTTTTTAATATAGCGTGCATTCCACAGGCTTTAAGGAAATCTCAAAACGTACCTTTCATGGTACAGAACCTGCCTCCTTTCACCAGACTCTGTTTCTTGCATTACGCTACACTTAGCTATTCAGTAAGGTATTTTGGCACTGTGTCTGCTGGTTCCTTTTTAAAGTAAAACACATCATAGGAATTGGGTGGTGTATTTTAATACGTCATCAGTTTGTTACATATAGAAAGCTTATTAACATAATACAGATCTTTCTTTTCCTGACGTGTCTTCTGTGTCTCTTCTTTCTGTCCCATGTGCTTCAGGCCATCTAGTAAGGTTCGACCTAAGACAGAGTTCGTTACTCCAGGACTTGTTTGTTCCACCTTAATAGTCTAAATACTAAAATCAATAAATTCTTACTTCTGTAAGCAATATGTTATAATCAAATATATGAAAATACCTGCTAAGACTATAAATACTACTTTTTTATTGAGGATGTAATGTGGATCTTTTATGAGAAGAGAGTTAACGTAGAACATAGGTTTATACACATGGTATTAATTAGAAAATAGTTTTGAGCATCTTTCCTCATACTGCTGATACGTAATACTCCATAACTTCCCAGCTGACTTTTAGCCTCTTTGTCAATGACTGTAAAAGGCAGGAGCTGTTTTATTTGCTTGCAGGCTACCGTGTATTGCAAGTTACTTTTCTCCAAAGTCAGCAGGCAGCACAGCTGAAGGCCGGCTTGCCTTTTCCCGGCGGCCGCGCTCTGGGTGTGTGAGGGTGGGCTGAGTGCTCAGTGCAGAGCTGGGGGCAGCGGGAAGAGGGAGATCACAGCGTGCGCTTGTGTGCACGTGTGCGTGCCTGTGAGCACTAGCTCACATGCGGCTCTGAGCAGAACCTGAGAGACTGCGGGGAGTAGACAGGCTGCCAGCCTCAGAGAGGATGAAAAGCAAAGAGTTTTTTCCTGCCAACTGTGTAGCATCGTTGCAGAGACCCACGGCGAGCTGCTGGGCTGAGAGCAAGACCAGGAGAGAGGACGGTGCATAGAAAAAGAGTTAGTTTACAAACTCTTTTGATTTCACTATGAGTTTCTTTAAATGCGAAAGAAAACCACAGCATATCATTCTAGTTTCTGTGCCCATAAACCCCATTTTTTTTTAGGTTCTCACCCCATTTTGTTATTTTGTTGCCCTTCCTTTAAAGGGCATATCTTATGGTCTTCTCAAAGCTACAACTAATTGAAGTCTGGTCACAGTGATCAACTCCCTAGCCAAAAGCACAGGTTCCCCTTTTCCTAATCTGTTATTCTATGAAACTTTGACTCCTTTCAGCCATTACTGGACATTTTGCTGGCACATGTAACTGACCAGTGTGCAGTAGGTAAAATTATGCTTTCTTCTGCCGGTTCATCTGCCATGATAGTAACTTGCTTTTCCCGTGGCAGCGAGCAATGCTAGACCCTCCCTCAGTTAACACGCTGACTTCTGCTCCCAGTGGCTTGACAGCTGGTCTGGATTTGTTTTGGTCTATACAAACTCTGCTGCAGTTTGAACAGTTCCTATTCCTTTCATTATTCTCTGTCAAGAAAGTAATTTCTGAGTGGTGCCAGCTTAAGGGAAAGCGAGGGCTCAACAGAGCCTGGGGGAGGGTGTCGGAGCAACCCCCTGCAAGGGAAGGGGCTCCCCAGTGCGTCCCCTCCCACCTCCCACCGATGCTCAGAGGGGGAATGTCTCCTGCTCCTTTTCCTGCTATTTCTGCCTCTTCCTCCGCACTCCATCTGCCAGGAGCCCCCCCGGCAGGTGCAGCTTGGGCCATCTTGTCCCGGGGTGGGCGGATGAGGCCGGGCACAGCGGCGGCGCAGCGGCGAGGGGCCGAGCTGTGCTCTTTGCTTCGGCTGCAGAGCCTTTCCCTGCAGCGTTCCCTTCTTCTCTCTTCTCATCTTTACTGTGTATTACCATGCTGTTTTGATTTGTCCATCTGTCTTGATTTCTGAGTGCTGGCTATTGTGTCTGTGAAGTACAGATGACTGGCTATGTACTATGCATCCCTCAATTAATTCCTCTCCCATTCCCCCTGTCCCCACGGGCTCCTACGTTTTGAATCAGCCACATGGGTGAAAATCTAGAGTAAGCCAGTTACACTGTATGATATATGGTAATTTACAGCAGAATCTAATCAATTCCCTCTTCGTGGTTCCTGGCTGTACCATAATAATATCTTTTTAAATGCTTTAGACAGCTGAGTAATCTGTTTGGCTATCTCATATATGTGTTTCACTTCCCTAAGCCCATATGCTTTTGTTTTCCCCCTGTCACGTGTGTGTAGATTTGTTTGTCTAGCTCTGTTTCTTGAAGACTGCCATACTCACTCTTTCTCTGACACTGAAAGCCTTTCAGTGTCCTCCGTCCTACCTTGTTGTGTCCGCTTTCAGCTATTGTAACTTTCCTTTCTTTATCTACCTGCACTCTTCAGGGGACACAGAAAAGCTCTGCCCAACTGAGAGAGCCCATAGGAGCCTGCAGACCTGGTGTGGTCTACACAGACCCGAAGATCTGGTGTCTCTTTCAAGGGTCAGTCTCCCTGTGGTGCCATGCTCCTGCGCCCATGGGTCTCTGGAGAGCAGAGCTGGCCAGCAGATACAGGACGAGGCTGGGAGCTGGTTTGGGATACCGAGGAGAAATGTCCACTTTGTTATCCATATGCCTCTCTGCCTCATCTGTGAGTCTAACGGAAACGCTTCCCTGGAATGCAGTCTGAAAACAGTGTTAGAAGGTTGCCAGGCATAGGCTGGGAAATAATGGGAAAACACTGTTGGGCTGTGATTTTTTTTTTTCCTGGGGAACTACTCTATCCTTGAGGCAGTCCCTTTGGGAGTCATTCAGAAACAGTGAACTGATGCTTAAACGCATGACATCTCTTTGGTGTAGAGATGAGATTCTGGGAATGGAAGCTGATATTTATATATATAAAATAAAGAGCTGAATTCCCTAGTTGCTGTCAGGTCGCTTGGTTTCTAGCCAGGAGGTAATCCTGCAAGCTCACTGTGGAGGTTTCCCCTTAAAAGGGTAACTGTAACTTTGCATGGCATGTCCTACATTGGAAAGTTTACTGGAATAGGGATTTACTTTACATAGGAATGTGATTTTTTAAAAACAATTTTAAACAAATATTTGGACCAGGAGACAGGCTATGGTAAGTGGAATCGTATCACTAAAATGTGCTGATATTGGGGATTAACTTCTATCCTACATAAAATAAAGCATGTACTGGCAAACACTTCCATTGTTTAATCCTCACCCATTGAATGATACTGTTATTGGTCTCAAAGGCTACCTCCTCCTGTGAGGCAGAAGAGATTTTCTAGATTTCAACTCATAAGCTTTCTTTTTCAACCATTCAGTACTGGCAACTGTAATAAACTCTCTGTCTTCCCAGAAAGATTAGCATATTCTCCAAGGTTATGTAAAACCAATAAATTTAGGACCTTGCAACGTCATGTTTACTGATCTTTTTACAGGGGAGGACTTAACAGGTAAGCTTGGTGCCTTCAGCCATTTTCTGACTCTTTAGCTAAGGAATTATTTCTGAAGTCGGATGGCATTGTAGGTTTTCTGTTATTCATAATGAGTATTTAAAGTGAGCCATTATTTTCAGAACGTATACTTGTAAAATTTGTGTTTAAAATCTGACCGCTTGCAGAAACTCTACAAGTTCCTCGGGAGGACTGTCAGGTTAGCAGGACGTGGCGGATAGAGGCTAGGCCGATAGGCGATTCCAGCTCCTCAAATAACGGGAGAATACTTGGTGGGGAAAGTCATTACCCAAAGAATGCAATGACAAAACAGCACACTATTCCAGGGTAGTAATGGACATTTCACAGGATCATAAAAATCTTGGCTTCCATTCATCGAGGGCCTTTAAGCAGCTGAGCGATCCAACTGCATTCAAGTGCCTAGCAGAACAAGTGCTTTCTTAGTGTTACATTAGGTTTTGTAAATCTAGCATGTGAAACTACAAGACATTCATTAAAAAAAAAAAAAAAAAAAAAGTGTTGTATTTCTTTTTATTCAGGTAGAGAACTGTATTTCTCTCTCTGTAACTGATAGAATGATCAGGGACTTTATAACTGTGAAAATACTGTCTGGCTTCAGAGCAAGTAATGTTTGGATGCATAGTTTTAGCATGGGCTCCTCTCAGGAAAGAACGGGAGATTATTGGATTATAAAAATTAGGTTTTTTTTTAACTTGAATGGAAAATAATTCTGCTTTTCAGCCACAATGAAAAACATTCATGTGTTTGCTCCAGTTACATCGTTTTACATCTTTTAAAAGTTGAGGCTGATTACTCATGTTGCTCACAGCAAATCTCCATACAGTAGTTAAATTGCTAGGAAAAACTGATCTTGAGTTTAAATGCTCCTTGTTCTAATGTGAGCATTACCTGGTCCTGGAAACACTTGAGTTATAGCACAACAGATGCTTTTTTGGTCAATTACTCCAAATTTGGAAGGCAGGATTTGATAACAGTTTAGTTAGACCGGTTTACTAATCAATTATGGACAATGACATCTCAATTTACTGTGAAGTCTAGAGAAATGAATGTGTGGTGGGGTTTTTATTCATATTTAGGATATTAGATAAGCAGAATGGATTTCATTATGGCAAACCAGAAGACAAGAATGTATGCCTGCACATGCCATGTTTCTTCCTTATTCAACCTTTAAAAGCCTGTTTTAAAATTCTTAGATTTGTAGTTCTGTCACAGTTTCTTCAAAGTGGGGGAAGGGCAAGCAAGGTATGAACTTAACAGTATTTACATTTGAACACTAAGCAATTTCTGAAGTGTGTGGTAGGAACTAGTTATTGCAAGAACTATTATTTAGTTTAATTGATACCAGCTGGGCTTGGAAGGGATTCTGGCCAAAAGCATGCAAATGCTTGCCAAGAGCCTGTCGTATTTGATAGCTCACACTGCTATGAACTTGGCTAAGAGAGGTCAGTCACATAGCAAAAACTAAGCTCTCCTCCTCTGTATCCAGGCTAGCTTAAAAATGTAGATATTTTGCCAGCTGACTAGAAAGCCTTTCTCCTTTCAACCTTGTTTTAAGAGGCCCCTGGTTTCTTGGAAGTGGGGGAGTGCAGCACTGTGAAGCAACGGGAAGATGTTCCACACGTGGAGCGATGGGCAGACACAGCTGCTCTAGGATCCTCTGGGCATCTGTTTTCATTGAAACTTCCCTTGTGCATTTGACCTATCAGCTGGATTCAGCACGTCACTGGTAAAGGTACACAGTGTATGTAACACCACCAATTAATCAATCTTGCTTTAAAAATCTGCCCTCTGTCAGAAATACCTTCTCCTTCTTCTTTTTTAGGGTATCTCCCCCTCGGGCTTTTTCTAACTTTGTTAAAGATTAGAAAAGTTTTTGTAACATAATTTAGAACAAACCATTACAATAAATATCCCATATTTATTACAGGACCAGGCGCATTAAATCTGATGAACTTCACATTGCTTTCCTTCCTTGATAGCTACCTGAACAATAATTTTAAAGAAATATGCAACATCTAATCAAGGACAACTGATTTTCTAATCAACTATGCCTTTCCTTCTCAACTCGCTTATTAAGAATAGTTATTTATGTTCTTCAAAAGAGCTAAGCAAGCACCCCTTTCCTTGTTGAGATTTATACACTGGGTTTCCTGTGCTCATTTTCTCTGTTGGACTGTAACCACTGTGGTGGAACTCAGCCTCTGCAGAGAAGTAGTTCCACTTTGCCTAAATAATTAAATATTCCTTGGACCAGAGGACTGGAACCTCTACAAAGGGCTTATTTTTTCCCCTTCTTTGTTTCCCTCTTACCCGGTGAATATTTAATTACAAAGTGGAAAAGTCCAACAGGAGAGATGAACTCAAGGAAGATCCTCTAGGTCAGGGGAATTGGCTTTTGAACAACATTGTCCCACTGGAGTGAAACAAAATTATCCTTCCATAGCTGAAGATCTGGCTCATTTAACCCAAAGCACTGTCATTCTGTTTTTCAGAATAAAGACTTTCAAGGAGCACTCCTACAGGGAAAATTGAACAGCTACTATGAAAATAATCACTAAACTTATAAAATACATTTTACACAGGTTCATTATTATTATTAAATTTGGCAAGTAAGATATAGAACTGAGCACAGTGTAACAAAGTGAGGGTTTTACCTGTCATAGGTAGTAAGTAATGGGATGTGGAGGTTCAGGAAACTGCTCAAGGGACGTGAATCATGTAGGCCACTGACTGGCTGCAGTCAAAGACTGCTGTTATCTGAAGTGCTTACTGAATTAAAAATAAGCTATAAATCTCTGTCCAGCTCCTGTGAACATAAACATGTAACATCTTTGTTATTTTTAGATGGTATTCTGGCCAGAGAGGCAGTCTGGGCAGTTGCAGGGAACGCATTGTCTTCTCTCGGTTGTTTTCAGAATCTGCTGAAGATTCATTACGACATGCTATGACACTGTTCCTGCTGCTGTTAATAATGGATTAAGAGTGTGACGGGCTGGGCGATGAGTGGATTGAGAGCAGCCCTGTGGAGAA
Organism: Sagittarius serpentarius; assembly: GCA_034782735.1. NCBI lineage: Eukaryota > Metazoa > Chordata > Aves > Accipitriformes > Sagittariidae > Sagittarius > Sagittarius serpentarius. The sequence goes on along the minus strand of JAVKLA010000058.1, from coordinate 1,451,371 downwards.
GGACTTGGAGGTGTTGGTTGACAAGAAGTTCAACATGACCTGGCAATGTGCACTTGCAGCGCAGGAAGCCAACCGTACCCCGGGCTGCATCAAAAGAAGTGCCATCAGCAGGTTGAGGGAGGTGATTCTCCCCCACTACTCTGCTCTCGTGAGACCCATCTGCAGTACTGCATCCAGCTCTGGGCCCCCAACATAAGAAGGACGTGGACATGTTGGAGTGAGTCCAGAGGAGGGCCATGAAGGTAATTAGGGGGCTGGAGCACCTCTCCTGTGAAGACAGGCTGAGAGAGTTGGGGTTGCTCAGCCTGGAGAAGAGAAGGCTCCGAGGAAACCTTATAGCAGCCTCCCAGTACCCAAAGGGGGCCTACAGGAAAGCTGGAGAGGGACTTTTTACAAGGGCAGGTAGTGACAGGACAAGGGGTAATGGCTTTAAACTGGAAGAGGGTAGATTTAGATTAGACAAAAGGAAGAAGTTCTTCACTGTGAGGGTGGTGAGGCACTGGAGCAGGTTGCCCAGAGAGGCTGTGGATGCCCCATCCCTGGCAGTGTTCAAGGCCAGGCTGGATGGGGCTTTGAGCAACTTGATCTAGTGGAAGGTGTCCCTGCCCACGGCAGGGGGGTGGAACTAGATGATCTTTAAGGTCCCTTCCAACCCTAACCATTCTATGATTCTGTGAAATTAGGGAGAGTGAATGGCAGGGTAGGTGCTAGATGCTGTACTCACAGAATGGAGAGACAGCAAAAGCAGAAGCAAGAAAAAGCCAACAAATGAGCACTCTAGTATTAAAACACTGAAGAATCAGATTTGTTAAAAAAAAAAGGGTCATTATGTTTATAAGTTCTAGGGTCATTTGACTCATTTAATAGCTCAAGCTTCTGAAAAGATTGCTTCATACTGGCCACATTCAGATGTTAAAACCTTGGATGTTTGTGACAATTATGCTAACTTTACACCAGCTATGTGTGCCAACACTCTTGACTTGCAAACCTGCCATCCAGGTGTTAATTTTACAGTGAAAAACTGAATAGTCATGATCACCTTACAGCATTTTTATTTAACAGCATCTAGTTAAGTAGACGGAACATATTTCAAACAGGAATTATGGTCTGGACACAAACAAAAATCGGTAAGAGATTTATTGGCAACTTTATTGTGTAAGCAGAGAGAAACACTGTGAGGGAAAAACTGTTAGGTCAAAGTTCAAAACTGGGTACTCAGATAGAATTATTTTGGCAGTCAGGTACTAGAAATGGATATTTAGATGCCAGATGCAGGTATTTATTGAATCAAGTTCCACCTATATCGAGTACAGCACCTCTTTTGAGTTGGTCAAGTGTAAAAGGGTGACCCATCATAATGAAGAGAGGTAAAGCAAGGGCTGACCTAAGTCTTGGACTAAAATGGTGTGATGGGCGTGGCTGGGCAGAATCAGGTAGAGATACAACACTGATTATTTCATATTCTCTCATATATTTCATAGCTTGCAATTTTGCCTAATTTAGTGTAGTTCAAGCTTTCAAGAAATCTGGGTCCCTGAGCATTTGCCCATTTCTGTAGTTTCCTGGACTGAGGTAGAGCATGAAAAGCAGTGCAGATCCAGTTCAGGCACATGAGCAGAAGCCTGTGATGTTGTGGGACATTTTTGCATGGTGTTAATGGTAGGAATTCAGTGGGCTAGCATCCTGCTGGCGTTAGCAACACTCACGGCTGCTTTAGGCTACACCAGTAACTTGTACCACCTTCTCTCAGGCACCAAGTAAAAAAGTAAGCATACTGTAGATACTTGTCACCACATCCTGTTTAACTTGGGCAGCCCTCTTTTGGCATTTCTGTCTTGGCTCGTAGTCTTGCTTGTAGGCAGAATGATTGCAACTGTTTTAGATGATGAAGGATTTCTCATGTAGGAAGCACGTTTCATGACTAGCAATGTTTAACATTAAGAGAAGCTGAAGTTTGTAATAGTACTGCTTTTGGACAAAAAAATAAGCAGCTTTTTGGACAAAACTGAACATCTTTGGAAAGTGCAATTAAATGAGAACTTGGTCTAGCTTTTTGATGAAAATCCAGAGACCATAACTTCTCTTCCAGTTTCTCCTTTAGTTTTGAATCTGCTTACAGAAACATCCTTTGAAAATGGATTCTTTTTATCAAGAATACCATTTTGGAAATCAATTTTAAACCCCCCTTTTTCTTCCTGTTTTAGAAAATTAGCATTAAAGCAATTTTATGTAGAACAGAGATATCGATGATGTAAATAACTATAGAATACAGTGCATAGAATTGATACTTAGAACAAGCATACATGTTCTGAATAACAATGATTATCTATGGTAATTAATAGAAAAGGAATGTCATGTTTTACTCTTCTACTCTCTATATGTTACTAAATTTTTGTATATTCCTCAGTGCTTAGAAAGATATGCAGTAAAATGTTGCAAATATTGTCATAGTGCAGTAGAGTAAGAATTACAGCTTGTTGATTCCAACCCTAGAAAAAGTCTCGAGAAAAAACTGAGTCTATACCTAGATCTGCACTGATATCAAGGATGACACCTTTCTACTTCAGTGACATCAGGACTGTGTTCAAAGTAAATATTGTGGTACCTTATACGTACGGTTCTCTAGAAACAGATTTATTCTTGTAGTCCTGAACCAGACAGATACTAGGAACAGTATCAAACTTCAACTAAACGCGCTTCACTTAGAAAGGACTGTGCATGGGCTTTCATGTTTACTGAAGAACACAACCAATGTGGTGACTGTCGTGACAGTGTAAGGAAGAGTGCAGAGAGGCTGCTTTGTTACACGTGCCGGTTATGGGCTTACACAAAAGAGTAAATGATCAATAAATAGCAAATTAATTCTCCTTCAGGTGGGTAGTAGATTAAAGCTGCTGGGGAAGATCCACTCCAGTAGTTATATTGCTTTGGGAGGATAATGTGTCTATTCATTAAGGTCGATTAGAGAAGGGAGACCATGCTATTGACCTTTACTTTAAATTATTCTTCAAATGTCAATCCTTTTTTTGCTGTACTCTCTGTATAACAGAGTAATGGTTCATTAAGGCTTAACGTGTAAAGCTAGTGTACACTACTTAATGGAAAAGGAATTATGTTTTTCTCAAGTATTCTCTGTATGTTACAAAATAAGACCATTTTACTCATATTTCTAAAAAAAGGAAGAAACAAAAGAAAATGTCGCTCAGACAGCTGTACTTTAACAACTTCAGAGATTTTACATATAGCTGTCATCTTCAGGACCACACCATGCCAGTGAAGTATAGGTGGGACAACAGAAGAGAGCTGCAGAAGAAACTCATGAGCTGCAGTTGCCTGAGGCAGGTACAGGCATGGTGGGGTGGATAGATCCAGCTGCCTGGCAGTGCAGGGATACTGAGTGAGGGTCGCTAGAAGTCAAAGAAAAGCCGCAAAGGCAGCTTTTTGATCTGTGTGCACATGTAGTACTTTAAGCATGCTGGAACCAGTGACTTGCTTTTGATTCTTTAACAGGCCATCTTTGGAAGGGAGAAGGCATTTGATGATATACACAAAACTTGCAGTAATAACTTTAATTCTTAGAAGGGTTTTTACACCTTGCATAACTCCTCAAGGAGTAAGGTTGTGCACAGCATGATTATGGAGAGCAAAACTATCTCCATACTAAGTTGTTGGGAGAACTACTCTGTCTGTTGATTCATACTTTAGCTATTACTCCAACTGTACCACAAAGGAGCATTTTCTATTTGTACAGCCCTGTCCTCAAATGATAAATAAGAGTTTTCATTATTTTGTCTTACTTCAGTGGTCACTGTTAACCACCAACATTATCTAAATAAAGCAGACCATCTTGCATGTGTTGTCTGCTGTAAAACCATAGCTTACACTATATTAAAGCAGTGATGTAGTCTGACAAAAAATTAAACTGACCTTGTGGATCATAGTCTGACCTTTTGTTTCATGTAGACAACATCAGTGTTGTCAATTATGGATTAATTTTCATTTTTTTGTATTCCCTTCTCTCAGCTCCAGGGCAATAGTTAAAGTAGTATAGAGGAGGTTTCTTTACTACTACTTCTCATTTCCTAATTTTTGCTTTCCCTCTCTTTCCATTATGTCTTTTGTTTGTTTTTTTCTTCCTTTCATTCAATTTTTTCCTCTTCCAATGGCACTTGAAAGATATTGAATTTCAATAATGTTAATCATTTTAATGATTGATATTTTAATAACGTGTGTTATTCCTTTTATTCCGTTCAGAGACTAAATGTTGAAAATCATGAACAAAGAATAGAGTTGCATGAGAAGTTAGCTGCCACTGGTTTAATATTAGTCTATCAGGTGAACAAAAGTCTTAATCTGAATTTTCAGTCTGAACTTTTATCTTTCTGTGGTTTCTTTCCAATTAAATTGCATCCTTTTCCTTTCTGTGGCATTCAGATCAGTCTTTGCAACTTCTAAGTGGCGGATAAAGGAAATCCTTATTGCTTCAAACAGCTCTTCCTATTCATAAGGACCTACAGTATGGTTTCCTAAAATACAAGCTGACAAGGCCACTCGCCTATGAAACGCTGCTGGAGGTGGTTTCAGAACTGGAATTACAAAACTTGGTTCCAACTAGCTGTAGTCTGTGTCTTGCCTCAGGTGCTAAGGCGTGTCAGTAGAGCCCTTCCCCAAAGCACAGCCGTGAACTCCAAAGGAATAACAATGACCTATGCCATGTGAATTCCACTCAAAAGTCAGAAGGATAAAAATATTTTTTAAACAGGATTTTAAGCTAAAATGTTCAAACTGAAAAGGTCAAATATGAGGAGGTGCTAGCCTTATATAATGTAAAAACCAAATCACTTCTTTAATAGCTATAGTACTTAAATGAACAAATTCAGCTAAATTAAATTATATTTTCTTTCCTGTTTTCTTGATGGTATGCACTATTACAAACTTCAGCTATATTGCTATTAAGTAGGGATATTTTACACTGTTCAAGTGTGAGTCTTTAAATGGTGCTAAATTTCCAGGTACATAGATGAACTAATTTAAAATTTTAAAAGTTTTTATTCTAACAGTAATACATTCTGAATCAATTCACAGTTCAAGTTCTGAAATGGTCTGTAAAGTTTTGCTTGATTCTTGAGTACTTCCAGGCGCTTGAAAAAACATGGTTCAGGAAAGTCCATAGCGTTCTTTTTCTGAAACTCACAAGTTAACCTCAGCATTGTTAATTTAGCAATAAACATTTGTAAGAACTGCAGTTTCATTTGACAATATAGTTTACAACTTTATAGACAAACCAGACATTAAAATTCGAATAGCGTCTGGTTTTATGGAAAGTGGCAGAAAAATAAGGATTTTTTTGACCCAGTAACTTTTGACTTCACGTCAAGATTGTAAGGCCTTGGTATTGTTGAAAATCAGAGTTATCTGACCTCCATTAATGTTTAATATCAGTCATAGGTTAAAACGGCTCATAGGATGATAAACAGTCTGGTTTTGCAACAGATATTTTAGTTCACTGGATGCAAAGACAAGTAAAGGAAACCCCAGTGTGCTTACTGTCCTGCACACTTGCCATCCTCTGTGGCCGCCCCAAGGCTGTAGTACCCATGAAGGTCAACTGGAAGATTAATCTTTTCTGAACATCTCTGCCTGATGCTCTGTACTCTACAGCAAGGAGCCAAGTATCAGTTGATCTGACAGCTACCTGGAGTCCATGAAAGTTCACTTATAATTCAGGACTTCTTATTTCAATACCAAGCACCTTAATTGTGGATATGTTTGTTTATTTCCATTTTCTTATCTACTCTTTTTTTTTTTTGTACTTTTTTCTGTTGCTAAATACTGGATAATGTTCATTTCAAGTATTGGGTTACATCTTTTTTGTTTGTATATACTAGAGTTTTTCTTTCAGACTCTCTATTTATTTTAAAACTAATTGTACATTTCATTTAATGCCTAGATTCCTCCTTAGCAATCAGGAGCTTTTTCAAACAACTTCTTTTTTCTGTTGCTGGATAAGAAGGAAAAACTGACATTTTCTTTTGTTACAGCACCAGCTTGCAGTACAATAAAACTTGAAAAGCACTGCCAAGTCTTCCAGCTGTACTTCCCCCCTTTAATTTTACTCCTCCTCCTTTCTGCTCCTTCACATGTTTCACATAACTAGTGATGTTTCTGAATGCTTCTTTTATCAGCAGGGATAATCTTTGTACGTCAGCTTTGAGGCTTTCCATTTAGTCCGAGACATGTTTGCCTCAAATATAAACAAACACAAATTTTGTAGTACACTTTGTCCACATCAACTGACATAGCTTTTTAGGTAGGTATGATACCACTGCAGACCAGCACTGTTAGTACCAGAGCTTTTCTTAATCTTTTTTGACTCCATCTCCTGACGTTTTAGTTGATGTTCAATATTTGTGCTGCCACTTCGAAGTCCTCATAATACAAGGGCTTATCTCAGATTCTTGCACAATTTGTCTAATATGCCTTATCCACAAAGGAAAAATAGCTTTATACTGCTCAAGAGCGGCCTGTGGGAAACTTTTCAGCTGCTGGTGACTCAACAGTTCCTGATCATTTCTGGAGCTCTGATGGTGCTGAGGCTGTTGGGGAGGTCGGATATTGAATGAGGAGAGGAAGCCCAATGGTGCTGGTGAGCCTGCCCTGGTTAGGAGGGGGCTGCCTGTCCATCAGGATAGTGCGATGCCTGGGACATTCCTGCTGCCACCTGCTTACTCTTACCCATCCCCAAATCTCCTGACATGACATGGGCTTCATGGTCTCCGGCCATAAGCAGCTCTTGGAAGGGCTCCTCCAACTTTCCAAGACACCACTATGAAAGCTAAGAGAGAATCTCCATTAAAGAGTATCGGGTGAACACTCCTGTTGTCTTCGAGCCAGAAGCCAGGCTTTCCAGAAATCTTTGGCTGCTTTTACCTTAGTAATGTCCTGAAGTTGCCAGTTTCAATGTTAAGTGCAAAGCAAACAGTGACTGTTTCTTTATTAAGACTAGGCTGTTTGCAATTATAAGAAAGTAAATACTGATTTTAGAAAATACACACTGCTAATTTCCACCTGCATCTGATTCAGCTGTGTGCCAAATACCTGGGTTTCAGCACCTACATGTTTCCAGGATGTTTTTCAGAAGGCAAATGAAAATTAGTTTTAAGTACATCATAAAAACAACAGGTGTTTGGGATATTTTTCATTTATATCCATGCCACTACTGCAGGATACATAAAAAGAGGTTGGTGAGAAATGTGTATGGACAGCAATCAGGGAAAAAAAGGGCAAAAGTTTTATGAGTTTTATTATCACATCAACATTATGCTTAATGAGAGTTTTAGTCATGTCTATAAATATTTAATAATATAATAAAGTTTATTAATAACTACATCATGTGTAACTTACAGTTTTTTCTTTAGTCAAACTTGGATTGGGAATTTAATAGTAAAGACATGAAATCTATTTGCACTTTATGCCACACTTTTTTGTATAATTAGATTATCTGTTGTTACTATTAACATGCCATGTGTGTTTAATACTGTAAATTGGCTTACCCTCCTGTTTGGAAAGTCAAATGCCAATTTTTCTTCTACAAGGTATCAAGTGTGGCTCCTGTAATGGTGTTTCTCACAGGTGATAAAATGAAGCATGGAAGGTTTTGCTAGAAGACACCCAAGTGTTTTCTATCAGACTGGAAATAAGATGTGACTGCAGTCCTCCAACATATTTTGACCTAACAGGTGGGAAAAGAATAGAAAGTGTGCTATGAAGGGTAGGAGGAGAAACAAAGGGAGGCAATCAGAAGAAAGAGAGAGGGAAATGGGAATAAAAACTACCTGCTTTAAGATATGCTTTTGGACTAATGGCTATTTTACAGGGAAATAGGCCACACAAGCCAACCCTTCCCCTGCATGTAACAGAGCTGGTCAGAGGGTGGCTGCAAAGGTATGTGTAGAAAAAATGGTGAGAATTTAGTCAAAATTTTGAAAAACTGTTCACCATCTCTAATGGCAAGTGGTATTCTACATGTGCATAAAAGGAAAGAGAAAATCTTGCCAGAAATGTGTCATTTTCATATGACAAGATGCATAAGAGTTGTGAAGACACTGAACATGTTTCTTCTGTATAAAGTTTTGTATATCTTGAATTTGGAGTTTATTTTATTATGACTTTCAGGTTTAATGTTACCTGGCCTTTTTATCATTTTACTCTCCATGATTGGATAAAGAACTCTTGTTTTATGAGCCAAGCATATCTGAAGCTTGATTGTGTTAGAAGTATTCACTCTCCTTGAGGTTTAAATAAACAGCCCCTCTCCCCCAATGCAATGATGTACCGTAAAACCCCAGCAGAAATGCTATATTTGGCTTTCTTTTCTATCTACACACAGTTTTAGGCTATCAAATGTAGGAACAGATGCACAATCAGAGTATGTTAGCCAACTGAAACACAGTGGGGAGTTGAGTCTTGTTATCATTTAGCATATACCCAAGTTATAAAGATAGTTCCTAATTCCTGTTGATTAAAAAATAGGTTTCAGGGTGACAGAATCACCCCTGTATCTTGTTTTCACATTGGTGCACTGTCTGACACTGCATCTGTACTACCTTCCCTAGTCATGCCGCAGGGAATGTTTGAGTTCAGAGAACAAGTTCTCCTGTGTTGGTAGACAACTGAGTTTGATTATACAACAATTTGTTCACGTAATCAGTGGAGAAATTCACTATAAACATGAGTTTCCCTGCCAGACAAGTAACTCATTCCACCATTGAGCCAAAGATCGTCATTGTGTAAATGTGGAAAATGGGGACTGGAGAATGAGCTTGATCTTTAGCTCATGTCTGTGCAGATATCTGTATGAAGTGTGACAGTATCATAATAAAGAGGTAAAAGTACCAAATACTCAAAAATCAGAACATAACATTCCATTACCAGTTATACAGCAATACAAATTGATGTACAGTATCAAAAATGCAAATGGTTACGCTTTGCTAGGAAATAGCACCCATATTTTTTATCAGAATAAAAGGGGAAAACTCAAGATCCAACTGACTTTATTCCAAGGCATTTTAACATTTCAAAAGAGTACACATTTTGTACAAGACTTTTCAAAGAAACTTGTATCTTATAGTAAGAGGAAATGAAAAACCTTCATTTTAGAGCCAAATTCTCCTCTGCCTTACCATCTTACCTCATAGAAGTATGCTCTGGGAAACCCAGCTTAGAAAAATCTTCTCATTGCTTTGGCTTGATTGCAGGGTATTATGGGCTTTTTGTATGACTTAATTCATTGTTTGCAATAAGAAAAGGGAATTTTCAGTAATACAGACTGAAGCTGAAACGAGAAAAGTAACACAACTCTTTAGTGAGACTGACACTAAAATTGTAATCAGACATCTGAGGGTAAGTTGAGGATGTATTTGAGTCTTGTCTGCCTTAAATAAATGCTTTAAATTTCATCTGCTTCTTATGGGTTCACTTTTCCTGTAGGCCATCAGCAATACAATTTATAATTCCTAGTCCGTTTTGGAGTTCAGTGCTGCCAGATAATGAGAATGACGTTTTTAAAAAAAGTTTAAAACTGGTGCAAAGAAAAGGGGATATAATGAAAAGAAAGTAATTTCTTGATCCATATCTTTGTATCCTTAGTTACCCTCAAGCCTGTCAAGGTCCCTCTGGATGGCATCCCTTCCCTCCAGCCTGTTGACCACACCACACAGCTTGGTGTTGTCAGCAAACTTGCGGAGGGTGCCCTCAATCCCACTATCAATGTTGCTGACAAAGAACTTAAACAGCGCCGGTCCCAATACTGATCCCTGAGGAACACCACTCATCACTGGTCTCCAATTGGACATCGAGCCATTGACTGCAACTCTTTCAATGCAACCACCCAGCCAATTTCTTATCCACTGAACGGTCCATCCATCAAATCCATGTCTCCAATTACAGGCAAGGATGTTGTGCGGGACAGTATCCAATGCTTTGCACAAGTCCAGGTAGATGATGATAGTTGCTCTTCCCTTATTCACCAATGCTGCAACCCCATTGTAGAAGGCCACCAAATTTGTCAGGCATGATTTGCCCTTAGTGAAGCCATGCTGACTGTCACCAATCACCTCCTTATTTTCCATGTGCCTTAGCATAGTTTCCAGGAGGATCTGCTCCATGATCTTGTCAGGCACAGAGGTGAGACTGACTGGCCTCTAGTTCCCCGGGTTTTCCATTTTTGTGTTTTTAAAAATGGGGGTTATGTTCCCCCTTTTCCAGTTAGTGGGAACTTTACCACACTGCCACGACTTCTCAAATATGATGGATAGTGGCTTAGGCATTTCATCCGCCAGCTCCCTCAGGACCTGCAGATGCATCTCATCAGGTCCCATGGACTTGTGCACCTTCAGGTTCC
>JAVKLA010000058.1:1374073-1439412 GCA_034782735.1 Sagittarius serpentarius | reverse complement strand
TATCGCTTGGAGAAGGAAGTTATCATCAGTGCATTCCAGGAACCTCCTGGACTGCTTATGCCCTGCTGTGTTGTCCCTCCAACAGATACTGGGGTGGTTAAAGTCCCCCATGAGGACCAGGGCTTGTGAATGTGAGGATGCTCCTATCTGTCTATAGAAGGCCTCATCCGCTTGGTCGTCCTGCTCGGGTGGCCTGTAGCGGACCCGCAGTATAATGTCACCTGTCCCTGCCCTCCCTTTAATCCTGACCCACAAGTTCTCGGCTGGCTCCTCATCCATCCCCAGGTGTAGCTCCTTGCACTGCAGCTGGTCATTGACAATAGAGGGTGACACTCTCCTCCACTCCCCTGCCTGTCCTTCCTAAAGAGCCTGTATCCTTCCATTCCAACACTCCAGTCACAGAAGCCATCCCACCACGTCTCTGCAATGCCAATAAGATCATAGGCCTACAGGGGTGCGCATGTCTCTAACTCCTCTTGTTTCCCATGCTACATGTGTTTGCATAGAGGCATTTAAGTTGGGCCCTCGATGAAGGTGACTTACTGGCTGGAGTGGCTGGAATTACTTTGTGCTGCTCTTCAGGTGCTCTCCTGCTGACCTGTGACCCCTCTCCAGGCTCTGGGCATCTATTGCTGGCACTGGCATCAAACTGGTAGGAGTGGGATGGAATGAGGTTCCCCTCCTCTGGCAACTTTAGTTTAGAGCCATCTTCACCATCTTGGCAAGGCTATGACTGAAAATGCTCTTCCCCTTCTCTGACAGATGGACCCCATCAGCCCCCAGTAGACCAGGTTTCTCAAAGCAAGTCCCATGGTCTAAGCAGCCAAACCCGTGGCTGTGGCACCAGTCCTGTAATCATTTGTTGATTCACCAGATTTGACTGGCCCTTTCAAACCTCTTCCCTTTGACTGGGAGTACTTCTGAAAAAATTACCTGTGCTCCAGAGTTCCTTACCACCTCTGCCAGGGCTCTGTAATTCTGGATACTCCTCAGGCTGCTCCTGGCTATGTCACTGGTGCCCGTGTGAAACAACAGCAGTGAATAACAGTCGGTGGACTGCACAAGGCTTGGTAGCTGTATCAGTGTGACGTCCCTGATAGGAGCCCCTGGTAAGCAGCACACCTCTCTAGAGAGTGCGTCAGGTCAGCAAATGGGTGCCTCCGTACCTCTCAGAAGAGAGTCGCCTACTACTGTCACCTGTCACCTTTTCTTAGTTGTGCTAGTTGTTATACAATGAGCAGATGGGGCTGCCTTAGCTCCAGTGTCTCCGGACGTGTCGGGTCTTTCCTCCTCGGCCTGTAGAGAAGTGAAGTGGTTCTGCAAGGGCACCACAGGCTTCGGGGGTAGTCTTTTCCTCCTGCTCATCCTTGCTGTTGCAAGCTTCCATTCTTCTGCATTATTCCCCCGCTCCCTTCCATGTGTGCCCGTGAGGGAGTTTTTGGCTGTTTGGCCGCAGGCTGTGGGTCCACTGCAGGCTGCGCTTGGAACCAGCTATCTGACTCCTTCTCAGCCTCCCTGATGCTACGCAGCCTTCTCACCGCCTCCTGCAGCTTCGTCACCTGCTGCAGGGGGTACTCCCCCTTTTGCAGGGAAGTCTGCTGCGTGTCCCTGCCCCCGGAGAGAGGTCCAGGCCCTTCCTGCAGCCCGAGGCCTGCACCGCAGCCTCTCCCTTCGTCTGGGTGGAGGCATCAGCCACCGCTGGGGTAGATGGTGCAGCCTTTGCTCTCAGGCGAGTGCCCACCGTTCTGCCTCGAGGGTCAGGTAGGATGAGTGCCCTTGGCCTGCGCAGATGGTCACAGAATGGTGCTTGGATGTTGGGTTATGTGGACTTCAAGCCTCTCCGCTCGGCCAGTGGAATGTCCCTCCTTCGAAGAGGTGCCCTCCCTGTGCGAACTGCTGCGGCACGCCCGCTTTGCCCGCCCTGGTCGCAGCGCTCCCGGCTGCCCTTGGTGGGAGTTTGGGGCGGCCGCCGTTACTCCTGGTCCTGCCCACGCCTTGTCAGCCGCCCTCCCTCATGAGAGCTGCCGGCTCCTGGTGGGTCTCCGTGCTCCCCTGGAGTTTCTCCGGCTCAGGAACCCCGCCTTGCACACCACCATCCCTGGCTCTGCTGCAGAACTTACGTAGTTGCATGGAATAAATGGTGGGAGACATTAATAAATGAGAGAGGAATCAAAGATTGCAGAATAATAAGCAGAAATACTACGGAGTAAATGTGTAACTAGACCACATTGTGGATGAGACAACAGCCAGTGCTCCCAGCTCGGGTGCCAGATGGGCTGCCATATGTGAGGTTACTCTCATCACTGACAGTGAGGGAGATGACTCAAGCAACCTCTTACCTGTGTATTGCAGGAAGTTGCTTCTATTTTGCATAGCATGGAGAAGACGCCCTGGAAATTCCCGCTGGCAGACAGATATAAAACAGCTTTAAAGTTGTTCTGACTTGTGGAAAAGAATCAGTCTTACACAGCCATAAGAATTTGGAGAAAATAAGAGTAACAAAAAGCTGCATTTCTCTTTCCCTGATTGGACACAGTACCTAAGGGAAGGTTTAGCCAGTCCCACAAATCACTGTCTAGGATTTAAATTAGGGAAATCATGTAAGCAGACATTTACTTCATATTCCTTCTCCCTTCAAATTAAATTTGAACTGAAGCTTCCATTTTTGACCAATTTTCATTCGAGTTTATAAAAAGAGAAATTTCAATCAAGTATTTCCTGTGAGACTGAACCTCTATTTCTCTGCCAGTCACCTGAAATATAATTTACTTCTCAAAGTTATTCAGCTTTAAACATTTTTAGAGGCACCATCTGAGATAAACGGTTATTCATGCATGTGGAAGATGGCATATGTACGCAAAAGCATTTAGCCCACTAACTCTTTTGTGGCTTTTGTGTGTCTGGAGGACAGTATTCATTAGAATATCTACTACTGTATTTACTTTCCTTACACACAGATGTTTTTTAAGCAATCTTATAATTTTTTAAATCATTGTGCTTATTCTGGCTTTTATACTTGATTTTTCAAGGTGAACTTGCTGCTCAAGACTTGAGTATTACCAAAATGATGAAATTGTCATGGCAAGAACATCACATTGATGCAGAGAGTGAATGAGATTATCTCTCTCAAGCAGATGCTATTTGAAGATAATGCAGTACATGAGTATGTGAGTCATTATTCATTTCTGGAAGTCTGACCAAAGGATTTAGTACCGCTTACTACTATAACCATTCATGTGGAAGCATTATGTCAAAGAAGGAAACTCACCTCCAGCCTAAACTGGAGGCTACTGGCTACTACTGACTTCACATATAATGTCTTTTACTTGCAATTATTGATGTAGACAAGTTCCTATATCTCTTTACACTTACTGAGTGACATCTTTTCTTCAAATTTGCTGACAAAGGGGACTTGCTGAATGTTCTGGAGAATAAAACCAGGGACAGATATTTGTAAAAAGCAGATACGGCCTCTTTATGTCATTGTTCTAGAGAACAGTTTTCCATGAATTCTTAATTTTCACTTAAGTGCTTGAAAATGTCGATGAAAGCCACAGAAAGTAATCCTTCTATTAATATATGCATACACAGTCAGATAAAACAATATTTGTAAAGGAGAGAAAAAAGTCATACTTCACTATAAAATGATTTTAATCTTTTCAGAATTATATAAATGCCCTTCTCCTTTCTCATATTCTCCATTTTTACTTTCCACATTTGTTTCTGTGGAATTAATGGAATTAATAAAATTTTGTTAACAGACATCTCAGTGTATCTTGTAAAGATTTCAACCTGGCCCAATATGTGTTGCCGTCAACAAAAATTTTATCACTTGCTCAAGTAGAATGTTGGTCAGGTCAATATTCTGCAGAAAATGTGAAATTATCTGGAAAATTAAAAACATATAGACCATGGTTGTCCTGAAAACAAAGAAAAAATACCTTGCTTTAGTTGCTTATATCTGAAAAGGACCTTTATGATCATCTGTATTGTGCTTAAAAACAGACAGCTTTCCTATCTGACTGGAATTTTCAGAACTGTAAATTGCTAATCAATTAGTTTTGGATGGGTCTGCTGAGATAATTTTGAGATATTGCTTCTTTTTTAAACTTTCAAATTTCATTTCAATTTTTCTGGTATAATTTACAATATGAAAGAAAAAAAATTAAATTGAAAAATAGATTTTTAATTAAAAAAACCAAAGACATAAGAAGTATTGACTGCTGAAGAACTTCATCAAGTTTCTGGAATTGTGATGTTTCACACAGTTGATTCTTTCCAAGATTAGACTTTATTTTAACAGACTTGTGAGAAGCTTCATTTTAAAATTCCTCATTAGTCCTAAATTAAATGCTTAGCTAATCTTGCTTAACACAGAATGATGATGTCTCATCACACATCATGTCATCATCATAGCTGGATAGTGTCTCACCCTTTATAGAAGTGGACTAAACTAAGCAAGTTTTGCATTTCCAAAACCTTTGGCAGCCTTACTAAGTCATTAAACTGTCATTGCAGCATTATTTTTTTCAGTTTTAGAGTGATTTTTGGAAAACAGAATAATTCCAAACATTGATGGGATTTTCATGATGCATAAAGAGAATACGCACGTTGTGTTGCAAAACATGGGAAAACTACAAAACCCTTTATGCCATCAGGCTGTGGTGGAAGGGCCGGGAGGAAGAACAGGAGATGGGGTGTGACTATAAGCAGTGGCAGGGACTCACGGGACTCTCTCGTGGGTCTGCTGTACCCTAGCCTTCTTATCAGGGGTGCTTCAAAACCGTTTTTGATTCCTTCATGGCAGTTGGGGAAGAGGTGGCTAATGATGTTGTTTCTCACCACTGGCAGGGTGCGGAGAAGTAGCAATGCCTCCCTCTCATTTATCTGGGGAATTTTCCTCTCCCTCCCCACCCCCCCTCCCCCCCATGGCTGATGGTTTTAATTTTTTTCTGAGACTGTGGGACATTTTGAGGATGGCTTATATCTCTGTATGTCTTCCTGTTAAGCGTACAGAATACCATTGGCAACAGAGACGTGGTTTTGATTTTTGTCCCATCAGAGCTAAGGACAGGCTTACTTTCAGTGCAGACTGTGCAGGTGACCTGCTCATAAGGTCCCGGCGGCTGGGTTGCACTGGTGCTGAACTGGTAGAAGGTGAGGTGAGTCACACTTCAGGTTTCACTTCTGACTCTAAGTGCTTTCTGGAGCTGTTATCTGGCTTTGTGGCATTGTAAACTATGTTAAACACTGGAATTAAAAGAAGGATGGTAATTTTCATCTTAGCTTGGGGTAGGAAAAGGGCAGATAGCTTCTATTGGGAAGGCAGAAACCATAGTAGCTTCCTCTTGGATGAGTCAATTCTTTTCAGCTTTTTATGTTGTAGGTGCTTCAGTGTTAACATTCTCTGCATGGAACTGAATATTAAGATATGAGTAAAGTGAAATAAGCAAACTGTGAACTTCATATTAGTCCCATCACTGGAAAGAACTAAGATGAGGGTTTTGAGGTGAGCTAAGTCTAACTACAGATTCAGCAAAGCTACCAAGAGATTTATGAAATTACTATTAAAAACTACCTTTCTGTTTGGTACTGACTAAAACTGTATGCTTTGTAACAATGCTAGTGACCCTTTTAGTAGCAAGGTTCTACCTTGCTTTAAGAAGAGTGCTTTCTAGAAACCAGGAATTCTGGCCTTGACCAGTCATATGCATACCAGCTAATGCAGAGAAGCCTGGGAGGGAGGGAGGTCTTTAAAGACAGTTACAGAACAGATATAGGACAGACAAAATCAGATAATGTATTGTCACAAAAGATTATATAATCAGATTTTTTTAAAGGAGAATGTATTTAAAGCCACTTTCCAAAAATCAAGAGTAGACAAGTCTCTCATATGTCTTCATTCCAGTACGCTACTAAAATTCTGTAGGATCTGTAAAAGCATGACAGGTGTACAGCGCACAATTTGGCGTACATCACATCGTTTGGGCAGCTTCTGCCCTGATCTGCAGTAGTGTATGTCAGAGACAGCTGCTAGAAAGGTGTAACAGCAGGAACACGTACTCTGAAATGGACCTCTTTGCACAGAATACTTTATTCCTAGCAACGTTATTCTAATGTTAAAGCCAGTATGGAAAGCATCAGTGAGAGAACAGATATTTCTTACACTTCAGCTTCCAGCTACATATCAGCTTGTTGCACTATGAAACAGACAGAATGGTAAATCCGAAGTCAAAGAAATCTATTTGGCCTAGTTACAAACAGGAAAGAGTGTTGTAGCCTTGCCATTCCCTTTTTTGTTTTGAGCCTTTTCTTTGTTCGTTTGGGTTTTTTTTTCATTTTTCCCCCTAGGTTTTTGGGACCTATGGGTTTTTTCAGTCTTCAAAGAAAGCCCTTCCTGTAAGAGCAAGGGTTATTAACGCAAGTGAGGTATTTTAGCACATTCTGACAATGATGAGTCACTGTGCATCAGTGCCATTTTGCAGCCTGTGATATATAAGAAGGCCTGACCTTTGATTATTGTGCAGCCAGTTTACACTAGTCTCCCAGTTTAAAAAAATTGTAGAGATGTATCATTGACCCTTACTCCTCAGTATTACTGAATCTGATTGAAGAAACCTTTGTTATTGCTGGAGTTAAAAAACTGAAACGAGAATAAAGTTCTGACTTTTCACAACACCTTAAAGAAAAATCTTCATTCATTTAACATAACGAATGTCTGGAGATTGCCAAGAGTCCTCACGCTTCCACCTACTTAGCTTTCTCTAACTGTGACTTTTATATAACTTTTAGCTCTAGCATCTGTACTTTGTTTCAATGAGTATCCTGTATATTAAAAAAAACCAAACAAACCCCCGAACAAAAAAAACCCAACGTCTCGGAATATAGTCAGAGCCACTACTAGCAAAAGGCAACACTGATGACAGGGAGGAAAAAGGTTACAATTAAGAGGACTTGCGGGCAGGAACAAAGGTATGAGCATTTGCTTTGAACCTGGGAGCCTCACAAGCCGTCCTGCCAGTGCATCCCAGGTGTAAGCCACATGAGCTGGGGAAAGAATGCGGCTGTGAGGAGCGTGATGACAGGTCCGAGTCTGTTCTGCGTTCGTCCCAGCATGCACCAGTGCATCTGTTATGCATTTACAAAAGGGCTGACTTTTTCTTGCTTTCTCTTTCTTGGTAAAGTTATTTAAACAAATTTAAGCAAATATTGAAACCATTATCACAACAGCAGTGCAGAAACTCTTTGAAAGAAGGAGATGTGGTCTTGGCCATAAAGTAGTAGCACCAACTCTCCCTTAGAGCTGCTGTAATGGCACTGCCCTGGTCTCTGCGCGAATCCTCTGTTTTCAGGCAAAAGCAGCAACAGAGCAATGACTTGACAGATCGCTCATGTATGTACTGAGATAAGGTACTCCTGAGAAAAACTGTTTCAATGGCTCTGGGGACGTACATCTCCTGCTGCACTGATGGAGTTGCAAGGTGCCTGCAAGTCGGCTGAGGGCAGGAAGGGTGCACACAGTGGGTGCCCTGAAGGCTGAGGTCCACCACGGCTTCCTCCCAGCAACACACTGGGGTTTTCCTCTGGGGCACACTGGGCTGTGTGGGGTGATGGTGTAGCTCCAAGGCTTGTCCTGACAGGCAGTCAAAACCAGGCCAGGCCTCCTGCCCCAAATCCGTACCTCAGTACATCTGCCACACCGTTTAGACACTAACCTTTAGAGCCAGACAGAAAAGATAAGTTTACAACCTATATATGTGGGTATGCTTTCCATCCGTTTTCATCTGGCAAGAAATCTTGCTAGTTTTATTAAACAAGAATAACAAGCAGTATTACTTATTTTTGATAGCATCCTCAGCCTGCTAGATATCAGGCAAATCACTAATGAGGCTTGGGTTTCTGACTCAGAATGTTACTGCATTTAAGAGAAAAAGCTAGACGTTGGCTATGGAAATAATTTGTTCACCTCTGTGAAGAGCACTAAATAGTGACTGCAGGTTGATAGGGTATGGTGGGAAAGATGGAGGAAGACATAGGAAAGAAAACATGAGCTTGCTTGGATTTTGCCGAGTATTGTATTTCAGATAGTCCAAGCTGTTGTACAGAAATGAAGCCACTGAAATGGTTGATAAAAACATCTTTTCGAAATCCCGGATAAGTGTTAAAGTTTTTACAATTTTAAAACGAAACAAAAACTAAATAACTCCCAAATCTAGTGCTCCCTCAAAAACCTACAGAGTCCAAAGGGAGGGCTCTTTGTGCAGCTTGCTGAGGGTAATATTATTAGTAGCCTGCCTGGGTCCATGCTCATTGCTCTGAAAAGGGATATCTGTTATCCATGTCACTATAGGCCATATTGCACCCTGAGTTGGAATCTAGAGCAGCACAGGAACTTAGGCAGAACTTCTTTTCTTTTTGAGAGCAGTTTCGTACAGTCTGCTGTACGTCTTGCAGAAACATGAGGTTCTGAACACTCTTTGGCAGGTTTTTGATTCCATTATGATCTTTGAGATGAAGAAAGCCAAAGTGGAGAGGGGCCAAGTTCAGGTCTATGCAATTGCCAGTGTGAAGTCCTTGCCTCATATACCAGGGCTGAAGGGAATCATCTGCTCCTCAGCTGTTTTTATTTATTATTTTTGTGACAACATTCCCATTTAATCTGCAGTAATAACAAAGTTTTATTATAAATGTGATTGATTAACTACTTTAAAAACTCTAAGTGATTGTTGAACGGCTTTGGTTCAATGAACCTTTGGAGGTTTCTGGACTTTGACTCTCAGCATCTATCTCTTGTGAAGGCAGAAGCTTCTGAATTTAGGATTACACCAAAGTAAAAAGGAAACTGCAAAATAAACATGTGTATAACTAGATCTCAGGCAGGGTGGTCCACAACCTTGTTGGTCTAAGTGTTTCTGTTTTGCTGAGGAGAGCAAGCTAGGCAATGTTAGTGATTGTCCTAGAGTGGAAGGGCCCCAGTTGTTGAGTCTGGGGGCCTTCAAGTCGGCCACCAGCCAGGAGAAGGCAGAGAGGAAAACCAGTTTCTAGAACGGGAGAGAAGCGGGGTCTGTGGAAAGAAGCAGCACATTGCTGACCCAGCCAGCAGTGTAGGTCTTTGCATTTCTGTTTTTATTGTGGCTTTGAAATGCACAATACTGCTGCACCTTTGAAGAAAACAGTGATTTGGAAATCACACCTACTACCTGATTCTGATGGTAGGGGCTGAGCCTCCTGCTCCTCTCGATACACAGGACACAGATGGTCAGGTCCATCATAAGGAACCCTCTTCTGTCCTTTGTCTCTACCTACATGACCATGGTTGTGTGGCTTCCAGTAGTAAAAAGCTATGTGAAATGGTGACACTTCACACAGTCCTCCTGGGTGAAACCGTTATGAGTAATCTGACTGGATCTTTAATTTTTATCAGATAGCAAAAGCATAGCAACTGGTAAAGGTAAGGCCGTTTGCCCTTAAAAATGGCAAGGTGAACTCTGGGTGAAAATATTTGGGACAGGGTTTTCATAAAATACTCTCCTACTTGTTAAGAAATAGAGATCAAAGCGCTCTTTGACATTTAATTAAAAAAAACCCGAACACCAAACCAAAACCTTACACACCAAAACCTCAGACTGTACTGAAACAGAAATTTCTATCTGTCTTCTCTCCTCTACCCTTTCTTTCAACAACCTGGAATTATTCATAGTCCCCATTCTACACTGGACTAATTTTTCCTTTTTCATGTGCTTAAAAAAAAATTAAACAGAGAATTTTTACTTACGGAAGGGAGAATAATTCCTCTCCTAAAAGTATCATTATGGAATTTTTCTTTCACAAAGCATCCATCTCCTCCATTGGGATGATTAAAATCATTTTAATGTAGTGCCAGCTGCGGGATTGTTGCCTTCCCTTGAATAGCTATTGTAAACACTTAATCCCCTTTGTTTATATTATTCTCATGTAGAAGGCTGCTTTCTGTCTCTGGACCTGCTAAACCTTTAGAGATACATCAGCTCTTTCATCTTTTTCCAGTGCTTGTTTTAGGGATTAGATCTGACCGTGAGTAGGGTAGGACTCACTGCATGAGTGATAAGGTTATCAGACTCCTAGCCCTTCTCTATGCCATTGCTTACTTTCACCTTGTTAAGTCAAGTTGCTTTTAGTGTTTTTTCTGT
Organism: Sagittarius serpentarius; assembly: GCA_034782735.1. Taxonomy (NCBI): domain Eukaryota; kingdom Metazoa; phylum Chordata; class Aves; order Accipitriformes; family Sagittariidae; genus Sagittarius; species Sagittarius serpentarius. Next base: position 1,429,243 of record JAVKLA010000058.1, on the reverse strand, counting down.
TCTCTTTTCCTCCTCTGCGACAGTAGTCAAAACAAAGATTTGCTGAAACCTTTACAAATGATGTCTAGTATAAAAGCACCCCCCCAGGCTTTTGACAGCCCACCTTTAACATACGATAGAATGGGTGCCTTTAACAGCATCACTTCAATGCTTCCCTCCCTTGTCTTCCCCTGCTGCCTCATTCTCCTGCTGCCATAGCTTAGACATTATTTGCCCCATGGTCAGAGAGGTGAAGCAAATAGGAACTTAAAAAAAGTTGGTACCAGAAAAGCACAGCACCATGTCCTGTGAGGCTAGTACCTGCTTCCTGACAGTGCTGGGCCTTCCAGGGGAAATTACGTTTTGTCAGGCACTGAGCATCTTCTAAAGGCAATGATTCCACTCACATCTCTTCATTCACTCATCTGCCAGGACTGGACTTAAATACGTTTCAGCACTATAATAATATGCATATTCTGTATGACTTCATCATTCATATTCCTTAACCAGGATTTCTTGTCTCAACCTGAAGTTTCAACCTTTATCTGTAGTGGGTTTATAACTTATCTGGTTAAAATACTAGCTTTACCTTTATCAAAGAGTAACATCACTCATTTCTTCCATTTGTTTTCCACAGCGATATATTTTTGAGCTGACAGAGCAGCACGTTGACTGAGTCTGCGAGTGTGAGGGCATTCATCCTGCAAATAGACTGAGACTGAGGGGAAAACTGACCTAGGACTAGTGAGGCCAAGTGCCCGCTAAAGCAGAATAATGTGTGATATTTGGTACCCCTTGAGGACTCTGCTGCTACTTACTATGTCCTCCTATGAAATTCTCTGGGAGAGGTTTATAAGTGCCACAAGTAACTTACTTAAGATATTATCTCTTTGACTTTTAAATATTTTATATATAATGTGCTATATTACCAGTCTCATTAAATTTACTTTGTTCAGCACAGAATACCTAGTCAATTGACTCTCTTCCTGTTACGATCACCACATTTTTTCCATTGAAATCAATTCTAATTGGATTGAATCTTAGTGATAAAAGCCAAATTTAAAGTTGTTTATATATTGCCAGAGAAAATGTGCTTTAGTCAGTAAATCTTCTTGTTGTGTACAGATGACATTATTGAAATAGATAATCCCCTACAGATGCATTAATTTCACAATCTAAAAATGCTTTCTAAAGTATTTTACAGCAACAAATAAAGACCAGCTTGATGACACAGCCTACAAGAACAAGAGTAAATAAAACAAATGTTAGTGCAAGTCTGCAATTGCAAAGAGTTTAGAAAACTAGCCTCTTCCATTCAATCAAAATTTTTAAACACATCCTTTCCTATGGAATTTCTCTCTATCCATATTTGTAACCCCAGTTATTTTACAGAATTATGGCTTATCTGTAGGTGCTCCCCTTTCCGATCAAAGCTTAGAAGACCTGTAGCAAATTGTCTTGTTTGCTTGACGCTTGGAGTAGCTGGCATTCACCCTGGTGTTCTAAGGTTGTCCTGCCAAGGGAAAAAATATGACATGCATCCTTGTAAAATTTGTGCTGCTTTCTTTGGCATTCCCCTCTTTCAGGGCCTGCGTCCATGTGGTAGTTCTGCTTTGTTTTTTCTAATTACTAGCAGCTGAGAGAGTTTGTGTCCAGGGGAAAGAACTTTGACCAGCTCTAACAGGTGTTCCAAGGCCAAAGCTTTTAGGCAGTAACGTGTAAAATGAGATGTTTGCTGCACCTGACCCACTGGTGATAAATGAAACAAACACTGGACAAGAAAATACAAGACCATTTTGTCAAAATACCTACATTTTCCAAGGCAGTGTGCTGAAAGAGGTGCAAAAGAGTGCTTACCTTTCTTTAATAACTCCATTCTGTGTTTTTTCCAATGTGTCTGAACAAATAAGTTGAAATATATTATCTGTCATGGGCATTTCCAACACACTGTAAGTGTTTCTGTACTCTGGAGAACATGTGTACCTTTCCTGAAATGCATCCTTTAATTGGCTCTTCAGATATTCCTGGGATCATGGAAGTGGGCAGCTTTACCTAATGTTCCTGAAAACTACTTATGAACCTTTTTCCTTTGGAAAATTTTACATTAACATCACTCATTACGCAATGAAAAATGTTTGGAAACAATTGAAATGTTTATAACAGATGATAAGAAGTAAAGAACACTTTCTGCACTTCTATTACAGTCATTAATATCTATGTGACTTTGAGATGGTTTCTTTTATAGTTTGCTATGAGCAAGGTCTTGACTGTACACTCACACATTATTTTCACTTCACTCATTGTAGGTTATCCATAAAGTTGAACATGTAAGTTATAGTACCTGCAGTTAAGTCTGCTCTGCAGGGCCTTAGTGTATCCGTGTGGTGTTTCAGGCTCTGTGCGTGCAGTATTTTCATGTCTGGGTATACAGACCCAAACTTTAACACGATGGTTTGCATGGAGTGACCTTGCTATGACTCTTTTACCAAGAATCTACACAAGCCCTGACTTTTTCTGTCTTCTTAATGAAAACCTTTATCTGTACCCTATGGCCTACCCTGCTCTCTCCAGCAAGTGCTGGCATGGTGCATGCTCTGTGCCCTGGGTCTGTAGCATCCTCTCTCCCTGGGGCTGCTCTGGACATGCCAGCCCCACTGGAGGGGGGAGCCTGGAGTAGGTTGCAGTGGGCTGGGGTCGGTTTGTCCCTTTGCAATTAATCAGTGCTGTATTCGGGGAAAAAAAGTAGGGAGGATGGTGGAGAGCAAATCAGTGCAGAAGTAGGCAATAGAGCCTTTGAGTGCTGGAAACAGGATGACTTTTCCATGCTAATGTGCTTATATATGTTTGTGCATATGGTCATGTTCATACATGCTGATGCCTGTTCATAGCTGTGCCATTTAGAGTCGTTGTGACTTGCTGAGCCTGGAAATGGAGAGGTAGTGTAAATTAGACTAAATTACAGCAATAAACAGGAACTTCACGGAGAAGAATGTGATTTTTTTTAACATCCTGAAACTTTCTGGCAATGTTTTCCACTTTCATAGTAGCTGAGATATTAACCTACTTACTTAACAGAAGTGTTCAGGAGACTTGAATCCTAACCTTTCATCCAGCTTTTAAAATCTGAATTCAGTTTTGGCGCTAAAGAATGCAGACAGTTACCTCTGACCATGCTCACTGCTCAGGCACAAAATGTGAGAAGAAAGAGATAGTGGGGGCTGGCGGGATACAGATCAAGGGGAATGAGGCAGAAAAGAAGTGATTTCTATTTTCTGGGAAGGGACAGGGACAGGGAGAGGGGTGGAAATGATGAGGATCAGGTCAAGTATAAAATAGGCTTAGCAAATAGCTACAAATCTAATGCATCAAGAAGTGCCAAAGAGCCTCATTATCCATATCACATTGAGGAGATGTGGCAATTGTTTGGTTCAGGATTTGCTAGCAGTGCAGTGAGACTGTGCACCACTTCAGTCTTTGGGAGTCTGCCACAGCCAGAAAGAAGTTTTTTTCCAGTGAGATCCTGTCTGTCCCTTAATGATGGGACCTGCTCTATTCTGTCAGCCCCCCTGACTCAGGCTGCAGGTGCTCAGTATTTGGCAATTTATACAGGGTTTTGACGATTTTTGTATGGAAGCTCTCTGTCATACAGCTGACTAGGGACCTGTTCTTTTGTCTAGCAAGGTGGTGCCCAGTCCTTGACTAGTATTGTTTACTGCCAACATAAATATTAGCCTTGCTGTTATTGTAATTGCTATTAAATCAATTAAAGTATTATTAATACTAAACCAAAATATCTACATAGAAATTACTGTCAGGTGTCTTTCAGAGAAGTACTGACTTTGTTAGCATGATAAATATATTTTGTAGCAAAAATAATGACTCTGCAGACCAGGGAAGGATGCCACTGGCATCCCTGCTGGAGGTAATTAGAGTCAGCCTGAAGTAGTAGTAGGTAGTCACACGGTAAGTACCACTGAGGTACTCTGTGGTCACAGGTTTTGCTGGTCCCCATGGGTGTCACTAAGTCTTTGAGAGCAATTTGCACTGGAAAGTGAGCATCTGTATAGATGTTTTAAATACAGCTTATCTGCCCTTGGCCTATAGAGGAACTGTGGGCTGGCAGAGGACTAACTCATTTAGGTGATACATTCTTCATTTTGCAGGGTACCATCTGAAGTTAATGATGCATCCATGCTCCACCTGCTCTCCATATGTAACCCAAAAGGAAATTACCTAACTTGGGTCAAGTTTGTGGAGGATCGAGTCAGAGAAGTGGAATGGTGAAAAGAAGTAAGAGAAGAAGGGGGAAAAGTGAAGAAGAGTTGGGAAAACTGCACTACAAAGTTTAATCTGTGTGGCCCAAGTGGTGCAGTTTGCTTCTACTTTGAAAGTGATGTGTGTTAACCTTTGGAAAAGTGTGGTCATGTATCACAGCTGGCAGATCAGAGCAGAGTGTGTGGATGGATTCAGTTTTGTTCCTCTCCTTACACCCTTTGCCAGTTTGTTGCACCATAAAGATCAAGAACTAGTCATTCACCTGGGTTTATTCAGTGGCAAGAATTCAAGTAGACCTGCTTTAAGAAGAACTCAAAACTATTCATATGCAGGTAATTCATGATAGGCTGTGTCACATAAATGATAGTTGAGATGAAAATGTCTGGAACACCAACACGAGGAAGCAAAATAAATTAAAAAAACCCCAAATACACATAAAACAGACAGAAAATTGACAGAAACCAAATAATTTTATTGCTATCTTGCCCTAACAGTTACTAGTCTTTAGTTGCAGCAAGGAAACAAGGTAAAAAACTTCCAGAGGGAGGGTATTGTACTGAAAGAATACACAGGGAAAATACTCAGAGCAGGGTATTACACAAACTTGTAACTTCAACTGTGACTGCACCACAGTAGGAAATCATACCATTGCTTGCTCCTATTTACTCTTATTGGTATATAGCATTGTTTATTCCCGTTTACCATTACTTGGGGTTGGTAGCTATTAGACACAGGAGTGTAGCTTATGAAAGAGGATCCTGCAAAGAAAAGGTATCCTGAAGCACTGGTTAACAGACAGCAATGCAGGGGACTGTGAACTGTTAGAAGGGCATGGGCTCTGCCTAGGTTAGCAAGAAGTTCAGTACAGTAGGAGCAGATTAGTAGATCAGAGCAAGTGAGGCTGAGGTCTGTCCCCTACATCTGCCCTGTATGAGGCTCAGGTTATAATTTGGGTTTGATTGAGCCCATTCCTTTTGACTGAATGTCCCCACTGTGCATATGGTTTGGAGCTGCCTAAATGATCAGTTACTGCCTTGAATCTTTATGTCTTAGTATGCAACATGTTTAGTGCAAACATAGGACAGATGTTCTAGGTCACGCCATGCCTATATTAGCAATTATTGTGGTCCTGTAGGAGCACATCCATAGAGCAAACAGCTGGATTAAGCTTATACGAGATCTGTCATCATGTCTTAGCTCTGGTCTGGTCCCATGAACTAAATGCTGGTTGGTAGGTAAGTGTATGGGATGTGTTCCTGGAGCTCATCTTCCCATGTCTTTTCATCTGAAAGGAATATATTTCATGTGCTCCATGGACCCTCTGCAAAGTGAACCAAAGCACAGTAACTGGTAATATTTAGGAGACTGGCTTCAGAACCAAGCTTCTCGTCCAGCTGAAATGCTAATGTAGATGTACCCCTTAGTTTTCTCTGGAAGGAATGACATGTACCAAAACTGCTCTGTGAGCCAAACCAGCATGTGGTAAATAGAGGCAATCAGAGGGTTTCTTACAGAATTGCACTGCAGCTCTGAAATTAATGCTAATATAGGCACAGACAATGAGAGGCACCTCAAAGCAAAGGAGACACCCAAAAGAACAAAAAACATTGGCTTGTAGGCAGAATTGCTAGTGTTCTGGCAAAGATGAATACAGAAATGACTCTACTGGGAAAAAAACAGGGAACATTTGGAAGAGAACGTACAAAAACTGGGGAAAATTGGCAACAAAGAGCAATCTTAAATTAACTGTAACCTTCTGTTAAGTTTTCTGTTTTGTTGATTCTCACTTCAGCTTTATGTGATCACCTGAGAAATTTCTTAGTTTCTAAATAAAGCATAATCTTACAGTAAAATAATGTAAAACAGGAAAAAATGTTATTTTGTTGTTAATAACAATATATATAGGCACCTGAACTGTGTTTGTGTATATTGTATTTTCAGACTGTAATGACAAATATGCTTCATAGCTATTAACTATTGAATACTGTTAAGCAGGATACTCTGTGCTCTGCTTTATAGTGTACAAACAAAACAAGTGACTCCAAATTTGCAAATAGATTTAAGAAAGAGTCAAGTAGACAATAAGTAAAGTAATGCTTTTAGAATATTTGTGTAGTAAGTTTATGTATTGCAAATAAAACAAATACGAAAGGCAGAGAGTACTGAGGTCAAGGTCTACGGTGTTCTTTTCACTTTGGAACAAAAAGCTTAGTGAGCAGTAGAAAATACTGTTTCCATGTAGGGTTTCCAACCACATTTTTGTCTAACAAAAGATAAGTTAGCACTTGCTTCAGAGGTGGCATTAGTAGACTCTTTACTAGTCACTGTCCTATTTTCCTCATCTTGTAGGAACTCACTATTTTGTCAGACCTCTATTTGAGACCCTTCACACTTGACTGAAAGTAGAAAACTGGTTAAGGGGAAAGTCCTGCATAAATGAACACATACTGACCTTAATTGCATGAATCTCTTACAGAATCGGGTTAAAGTATTGTTCTAAATTACTTGCATTTAGAGAAACTTGGAAAGGCTCACATACCTTACTGGCATCCTACTTTACTGTGCTGAGCATTCTGCTTTTCTCTTAAGATTTGCAATCCATGTCAGAATACCGGTACCTTTTGAGTGTAAGAATCTCTGAATTCTCTGCTAAAGTTTATCTTCATGGTGTACTGGCGCTCTACCAGGTGGCAGAAAAAGACTAATGATAATGGTTCACTGAACTACATCCTCTACCACGGGCATTGTGCTGAGCAGTTTGCATTTTGGAAACCTGGTTTATCAGAGTTAGTTAGTGGTAATGTCATCAGTGAAAGGTCTGTGATCATCTGCTAGGTATGGCCAAACAATCAGTGGAAAGAAGAGGTGGTAGGTTATTATAAAGGAACAGAAGAGCTCTTTTTTTAGGAGATTTTCTCCTGCTTAAAGCAGTAGGAGCTACTGCAGGAGCATGGTAAAGTGTGGAGGGGATCTGCCTTTCTGCCTGCCCTGTCCCTTCTGCAGGAGGGGCCCTGCCTTCCCTACCCCGTCAGGAGCTGAGCCAGAGAACCTGGGAACACGGGAGTCAGGGTCTCTGTTTTGACCATTCTTGTACCTGCCTTGACTATAACAGACACCATATATCAGCTAAAATGTCTTCAGTAAAAGCTCTAGCCAATATCTACGGATCTACTCAAAAACTCGTGCTTACTTCCACCCAGTTTAAGCCCTATTTCATGCAGTGTTACTGCACAGAGAGATTTTGCTTATCCCATTTCTTCATCTCAGTCAAGTGATAAAAACAGTGTGATATAGGATTCTACCAGATAGTTTCCAAGTCCCTTAGAACTTGTGTTTGATTCCAGGTCATCTGTGATGCTCCTGTTGTCATGAAACGTCTACTGGAGTTGTGCTATTAAAAACCTACAGTACCATCAAGCCTCTAACCATTGCTATTGATCTGTCAGCAGATAAAGGAGAATTCCTCTAAGCCCGTATCTGACTTGCCATTTGTGTGTTGAAAGAGAAAATATGTGGTGAAAAAAGTGGATTTTTTTTACTTTCTTTGAAGAAACAGACCTATTGGCAAGCACATTAAATTATTCCTTTCACATAAGGCATGTTTTCTGTGGAGGCCTGCCATGTTTGTTTCATATGAAGAGAATCATACTTTTTGTTGTTGTTCAATCAAATGCAGTAAATGTCTGATCATACCTCCTAAGCTTTCCTCCCACAGCAGTGATTAATCACTCCCTTTGAAGAGCTTATATTTTTATGGTTAGAAGGAAAGTATTGATAACTGATTAAGTTCCAGTTCTTTAAATGCTGCATACATGACAGCAATGACATACATAAGTAATTACTTGGGGTTTAGTGGGATGTGCTTGTAATTCATGCCAAAGTATCTGAATACTTGGAGACTGATGTTACTTTGTGAGTTTGGAGATATTTCAATCATTATTATAGAAGACCCCTATATTCTGAGTGGTGGTGAGTAAACTGTTCTTTAAAATTTGAATCATCAAGCATATGAATTCATTAACATAGTGATTTTAAGGTTATTGTAGCCAAGGGCATCACTCTTCAGATCCACTTTTCAATTTTTATTTGTCTGTAAGTGTTGCAAGGAATTTTTTGCTTGTCCATAGAACTCTTGGTATGATTGGGTATGATGCTATATTTGGTTCACAAATATAAGTTATGGTTAAATATTTAGGAAAAAAAAACAAATTAAGCTATGTTGGCGGAGCTCCATCACTCTGGAAAGGGTAAATTATCTCCTACAGGTCAAGGTAAGATTTCCACTTTAAAAGGCACAGATTAATACACTGATAAGTGTCATAAGTACTTTGTTCAAAGCCACCTGATCACAGAACTGCAGAGTCACTCAGGTGGGAAGGGGCCCCAGGAGGTCTCTGGTCCAACCCCCTGCTCAAAGCAGGGCCAGCTCTAGGATCAGACCAGGCTGCTGAGGGCTTTCTCCAGGTAAGTCTCCAGGATCTTCTCAGGAGAGCTGCTATTCAGCCATTCAAACTGCAACCTGCAGTGGTACAAACCAACAGTTCATCCCAGGTGCAGGACTTCGCGTTTGCCATTGCTGAATTTCATGAGTCTCCTAGTGACCCATTCCTGTAGCTTGCCTAGATGCTTCCGAGTAGCTGCCCTTTCATTAATCATACCAGTTGCATTCTCTGGTTTGGTGGTGTCCTCAGACTTGGTGAGGATGCACTCTGTCTCCTCCTTTAGGTCACTGATAGAGATATTGTACAAGATAGATCCCAGGACGAGGTCGTGGAGGAACTCCACAGGTAACTGGCCTTCAATCAGGGTGGCCTGGCCTCCAGCCATTACTTGTTGAGCCCAACAAATCAACCAGTTTTTCACCCATCTAGAAGTCACCTGTCCAGTATATAACGTGCTAACCTGGATACATTGGTGCTATGAGAAACCACTTCAAATACAATGGTGGACATGAACTCAAATTCAGTAGTGCCATCATGTGAACAGAGAGTGATATTCTGATTCTTATTTTGTTAAATGAAAAACAGCTGTAGACTGAGTTTCTTAAGGCATTCTGAAAACTTATTTACAGTTCAGTACAGTATGTAGTCTTTTTTCCTTACAAAACTTTTGACTGGAGCTGTGTGCATACTGGAAATAAACTCTTGTCTGGAGGTCCAGTAGAAGAACTTCCTATCATCTATTTCCTTCTTTTCATTAGGTAGTGTATATATCCTACACTCTGGCTTTGTGCCAAATATCATTATTTATAACAATAAATAACAAGCATATTTCATGAAGAAATACTCTCAACTTTTCCCAAATGCTGAGACCTGTGTATCTCCATTAAAACTTAATGCATTTTCCAAGATTTGAATGTTACTGTAACTCATAGCAGAATTTACTCAGTGACTTCCTGAACATCTATTGCTTGTAACCTGGCTTTTATCATAGGAGTGATTTTTTTTGCTCTCTTATTATTCTTAATTAGAAGAAAGTCTTGAGACTCTCTATCCTGTAGACTATGAGCTACAGGTGTCTGAAATCTGTAATAAAGGGTAAGGCAGGAAGGATCATGTCTCAAGTGCTCCCTGTGGAAGGGAATGTCTCACCTTCCAGCTTCCTCCATCAGCACTTTGGAATTTCAAGTTGCTGAATTAAAACAGTGTCAGGAATTCACCGCTTCTTTCTGAAATTTCAGGTGGGGCAGTTAAAGCATCTAGCACTCTCTTAACACCCTACACTGAAATAATAAAACCTCTCAGAAACAAATTACTGATCTCACTGAATATTACTAGTCTTCTGTCTTTAGCATCATGTGGCCCAGATTTTTTTTTGTGGCGTTTTATCTGCTGGATAGTTGAAGAGTATTCACCACATGACATTCCTCCATACAATTCACAAATGTTTATGTATATTGCTTGAAATATTATGTAAATAAAAATTAAGTCCACACCATTATCATGATTTATAAAATTATACTGGGATTTAGAAGCCTATTTTGCAGCTTTGTGTAACTGCATAGTTTGCAGTGCAATACGAAATGGGACTAGAATTGAGTTTGATCTGTGCTAGCACTGATCAGCTACAGGCTAACTGCTGTGCAAGAAAATAAAGCAGCTCTCACATACTCAGAGTAATAAAACAGCTCAAAGTCAAAACCTTGCTATTAAAAAGCTGATCTTCATGCTTCCCTGTTCCGCCCCACCACCCTACATCAGGAGGCAGTGTAGCACAAGATAGATACTACTTTTTTAACTTCTTGTTATCTTAGACCAAGCTACCAGAGAGAGATACCGGTAAAACTGAGAGGGAGCTAAGCTATCAAGTCACAATCATTGCTTCCTGCAGCACTCTGGCTCTTTTCTTGGTGGTCTCCTGTTCCAGCTCAAAACAAGCTGCAGATGAATCTTTTTGTCGGTTTGTTTATGCCCTGTTACTGCTCACATAGATAGTATAAGCACTCCTAATATGCATTACTTTTAATGAGATTTAAAGAAATGTGATTATAGAGATTGGTTCATAGAGAAGGGGAATAACTGACTCAGAAAGGATGGGTGAAAGACAGCATAAACAGATGCTTACAGGAGAATGGTTCATTGAGTGCTTGGAGCTTTGTATGGCACCAGGGCATGTTGCCCTCCGGGCACCCTCAAATTCTTAGTACAGTCTAAATGTGAAAAGTAATGCCGAGACTTACTAACATTGTCCTGCCACTCAGCTGTATGCAGTGTAAGGCAAACATTAAACGTGTTCTTTGGCACCCTGATGTTGCTGTCCCATATCCCCAGGATGAGGTAAATTTAAAGACTTCATCTCGCTGGCAAAGAAAACAGATGGGCTTGTGAATTATCCTTGTTTAGTTTTCCGTAAGACTGATTGGACTAGAAACTGTGCTGCAAGTCTTTATGGTATGACTTCAGGCATAGCCAAGATTTGGTCATTTCATGTTTTGTTGAATTTCACCCTGGAAAACTCATACTGTGATTTGATGCTCTGACCATTTGAATGCCGATTTTTCCCCCCTTCTTGTCAAATCACGTGGAGTAGTTCTTGAATTTTGCAATGGTTGTGAGAAAATAAATGCATTCAAAGGGCCAGATATGTTAGGAACTGGCAGAGCTCCATTGACTTGCTAGGGTTATGCCGCCCCAGCAATCGTAAAGGTCAGATGGTTACAGACTGTCGAGAGCAACATGACATTTAGGGCTTTGGCCATATTCCAAATTCATGTGGTCAGTTTTGCTTCTTTTCAGAATTTGGGGTTTATTGGCTTATATCTACTTGCCCTTTGTAAATATTCAAAATAATCTTTTTAAATGTGGCCTACTTAGATAGCAAACCAGAACACTTGCCAACTTGTGCCTGTGCTTTAATTTTGTAACACAATGACTTTGTATGGAGTCCTTCCTCAATAATTTTGCACACATAGCTTTTATAGTGTGTTGTACTTGCAAATGCTAGCCTCACAAGTATGTGGGCAAAATGGAAGGTCCGCCAGTGAAATCAGCAGTTGTCATGCAAGTGCGTAACGGTGGGATGCTTGTGAAGCATCACCCAGGTTAACTGATTGAGGATACAAAAGAAATGAAGAAAAACATTCAAAGGAAGATTTTTACAGCTTCTCAGATTCTCGGTGACAGTTCTGAGACTGCGGAGGAAGGTTTTCTCTGGCTTCATCTGCAATTACAGACAGAGAGAGAGTTAGGATGTTGTGACATTCTACAGGACAGCAGCACCTCTCTTACAGGCCTCATTTTCTTGAAGATGAGAACACAATTATTTAGATTAAATTTGGCTTGCCACTAGTGTCCAAGTGGCTCACTATTCTACAATTTCTTTCGTCTTCCTGGGTAGAACAGCTTTTGGATTCAGCAGCTGATAGGAAACAAAACTAATGATGATTATTTGTATAATCTAAAAGCACTTTCTCCTCCTTTCATTTGGGAACACTTGCACTCTCTCTCTCTCTCTGTCCCTGAGTTCAGCTGAATAGCAGCCAAACTACATCACTCAGTTATCTCATTAGTCTTTTCTAAAGGGCAAGGCAAACAAGTGAGCAACGCTGAAGTATGAAGGGCTTCATTTCAGGAGGAAAAAAAAGGGTTTCTCTGTGCTCTGAGACAGAGTTGGAAAAACTCAAAATAATCTAAGAAACACAAGAAAAAAGTATTTAATATTCTTGATGATAACATGAGCAGAACAAGAAATTGATTTATTTTGTCTCCTCAGAGCTATATTAGTAGAGTAGCAGAAAATGATGGGTAGAATTTTTAAAGTTCATGAATACCTTTGGAGCAGAGTTTTCTGGAAAATAGTATCTCTGACTTCTTGCATAAGGCAAACCTGTGAAGCTTTCTCAGTAGCTTCTACATCCAAACCCATAACTTCTGACTTTTTGCTCTTAGGCTCTGTAAGATAGAACTAGATAGTGAGAGCTCAGAAAATATAAATATAAATCTGTCTTCATCTTTCAAATTTGAATACAGATGTGAATTTTACTATTTCAGGAGTTTTGTTTTAGTAATCTCATAAAAACCACAGTAACAAAACTGATACTATCTTTTTCTGTGCATCTTTTCTCAACAGTCTTCCTTTCATGCCTCAAGGAAAAGGAAATACAACATAAATAACCCAATACAAGCCAGCATCATTCTCATTGAAATAACGATCTAACCCCCTCCTTTCTTTCAGAATATTTTGGGTAAAATTATGCTGCTGCATCTTCGGTTCATTCCAAATAGTTTCAGCTATGGTAGAGATTTTGTTGCAAAGGCAACCTGTTTATATCTCAGTTTTGCATCCAGTCTCAACAAAATTGCTAAAAGACTGCCACTTGCAGTGTAAATAAAGCAGGTGGGTCTTTTAGGTATGAAAGAGTAAAAAGGTAAAGAATCGAGAATCTTGAGTTACAGTGGTCAGTATCTCATGTTCTGTTAATGACACTCATGCTTGCCTGTTGCACATTCAGAATAAGTTCACTTACTTGTTTTGAAGAATACGTACTTTATTATAAAAGGAAAAAACCCAACAGTTGCTAATCCTTACATGATGATGTGTGCCTGCTTCAAATGGAGATGGGCAAGTGATGAATTATAGCAGTCTCAAATATCTGAGAGCAGAGCCTGATACTTGTTTTGATTTTTTAGTTCAGTAAAGCAGTCACTAATGAGAAGCAGGCCTTATGATATACTGCATCATTACAGAAAGCTATAACAGGGATCTTGAGTCCTAAAATATGTAAAATGTTGAAGTAAAAGCATAAATGGTAAATCAAATTCCATTAAACTTCCAAAAATCCTGTGCTATGCTATCGGTTCACTGTTTAGTCTTTTACTCATCTGTATATTGTAGGTTGACAAAAAAGGTAGGAAGAGACATCTCAGCAGAGATCTGCTGTATGAATTAGTGTTTGACGTCATTAGAAGTAGTGTTATTTGCATTTCTGATGCCATAGTAAGTTTTTGGAACCTACAGTATTACCCATTTGGAGTTCAAGCCAAAACTGATTTATGTGATCTTTATTCTGGAAAAATACAGAAAGAGTAGGTTTACCTAAGATAACGCATTAGTAATGGAGCAAAGCAGTTGCTCTGTTTGCATTATAACTTTGTCTTCTTGTTGCTTCAATATGTTGTGTGCACTATAGAAATAATATTTGTGTAGTACTGTGTCTGAGAACAGAGTACTGGAAGTGCAAAGTGGTTTTGCTGGTCTACAAGTTCATTTAAAAAAAAAAAAAAGAGAGAGAACTTACAATCAGTTGGTTCAGCTACTGCTGTAGCACCTGAGCTGGTTTCCAGTTTGCTGGTAGCTTTGACTGAGTAATTGCCAGCTGCACATCTGCAGCAGATGTTGCTCTCTGCTGCCTCCTGCTGCCCCCTCCTCCCCCCCAACCCCCGGGGCGGTGTGACAGGGTATTGGTTTGGTGCCAGGCTTGTCAGTAACAGAGGCAAAATCAAATGTGGTTACCCAAAGGTAAAAAGCCATACTGGGGCTTCTCCTGTAATAGGAAGCAGAGGAGAAGGAGATGAGCTAAGCATGGAAGAGGAGGCAGAAAATGAGACCTGGAGGATCAGGCTTGCAGGTCCTGCTGCAAGTGGAGAAGTGTTAGGACTGGGACAGCCATCACCGCTCCTAAATGGAGCTGACTTTGTTCCCTAAAAATAACTTGTCATCCTTGACCACCCTGAGCAGCAGGGAGAGCAGCCAGCCTGCTTCCCAGGGCTCAGCATAGGCAGCGTAGGTTAAAAGTAGTGTGGCCTTTCCCCCACCCGCTGAGGTACACACTCCCCATGTAGCTGCCTACATTCCCTGCCTCCTCCCAGTAATAGTGAACAATATTTAGTGGTGGTAATGGAGCTGAAACCTTGAGGAACCACATCAGAGAGGGGGACAGAGCCACAGTCCCTTGCAAAATGTGCTAAGTGATTAAGCAGCTGTTTTTGCAGTTTCCCGCTGAAGTTAAGCAAATAGGGTTGAACTGCCATGTGGACCAGTGCTCTGCTTTTGCAATAAAGATTGATAATTTCTTGGGGTTTTCTGTTTGCTATACTGTTTTAAATTATTTATTTATACTGTTCCTCAACAACATGCTGTATATCCACACCCATCGTTCATTAGGTCTTCTGTACTGCTAGGAGGCTTTTTCGGTTACTCTTTTGCCAGATTGTTTCAGTACAGATGTGTTTCAGAGGTTTTGGTATGAAAGCCTGACGCTCCACGCTTTTTTGTTGCAGTCTGCCAGAGCTGTGAATGGCAATGATGACATCACTGATGTCAGCATCACCACACAGAATATGTAATTATGGTGTAGCTGGCTGTGTTTCCTTTCGGGAGCTCGGTATTTTGTGTTGTGGTACCTTACTGCAGACAGCCGAGACTGCAGGGAGGAAAAGCAGCATTGCTTTTATTCCCTCTCCTTTCTCCTCCATTGAACTGGTTACCTGTCACCGGCCGGAGGAGGACAGTCCTGCCTGCCTGGTGCCTCCCTAAGGAGGAAAGCAAACACTGCCTGTGCCAGGCCATCATGGAGGGAAGAGGGTGCAGAGGGAATTTTTAAGCTGCTTGTTTATCGGAGGCTTGGAAATGAGCTGGGGATCAGAATAACTCAGATTTGTCTGAGTGTTAATGTCTAGCTCTGTTTAATATCAAAGACAGCTGTAATGCTTGCACAAGGCAGAATCTTAGCTGATCAGCTATCTTATTTTACCACGCAGGAAAAGGCCAGCAAGAGCATTTTTTTTAAATGGAAGCGTGGTTCTGCAATATATAAACGAAAGTTAGTCAGAAATCTTGAACAATAATTCCACTGTAAGTTGTTTCTTTTTTTTTTTGTTTTTGTTTCAGGGGGTTTTGTATCCTTTTTAGTGGAGGGGTTGTTAAAGTCTGGTACTGTGGGCCAAGAAAAAAGGAACAAGCCTGAAAAAAACCCACATCCTCTCCTAGGACTAGCTTCTTCCTTTGGTTGTGATTCCTATTGACTTCACCAGATATTGTCCAAGTGCAGCTAAGCAGAGAACTTGACCTGCTGATTTTGCAAGCCTAAGTTTAAGTTTCATATGTGCTCTTATCCAGTTAAGCAAACAGCTGTCTCCACTGAGATGTCCTCAGCCTGTATTTGGCTGCTGTGGCTTTTCGTCCGTTTCCCACAAAAACGTCTCTGTCTGACCACTGGGTGTCAGTGAAAGACTGCGAAGTAATTTTCTGTAATTAAGTGTTCATGAGTTCCTCTCAGGCTCTGTGGGTGTTCTTTAGTTAAGGTGGCCTGGGCAATTTTAAGCAAGCTGAGTGACACATGGACCAGGAGTGTATAATAATTAGGAAAATCAATTCAGATCAGTAAGTTGTTCCTGAATCGCTTCATTATTCTGTATGAAATAATTCATACTATCACAAACTGTTAAGAAATTAAAGAAAAAAAGTGTATCTTTCTTCAAGTAAAAACACTATTCCCAATATAATACAATCAAGCAGTACAAAGCTGTCATATTTTACTGTATTCATATTCCTTGTGCATTAGCCACGAATGTGTAACTGGAGGTCTCAGTCCTGAAAGGCGCTGTCCTCATGCAAGGTGGTTAGCAGTAAAATGCCCTTGTAAATGTATGAGAATTCAGAGTGCTCCACACCTGAGTGTCAAACCTATTTTTGAGACTCTACCCACAGTCACCAAGGCGAAAAAAAATTCTGCTGTGGATTCTTTGGCAGACGGGCCTCAAAAGGTGTGAATATCTGCTGTAAGATAAGCCACAAGCTGAAAAGTCAGTGACAGCTTTTTTTTAAACTGAGGAGAAAAAAGAGTTTAATTGAATGGAATGGGTAAATGTGTGTATCCACATAATAGCACCTATAATTGCACATCACATTTATTTTACGTTGAAATTTATTCCAGTTTTCAGTCTGTCAAAGGTGTAACAGCATCGAACAGGCTGTTGAAAGGAACCTTAAGAGTTCCGGAAACTTGGCAGGAAAGAAGTGGCCTTTGGGAGCTGGGCAGGTGTCACAAGCATTTGGGGTTATGTAATAGGTACATTACTTGTATACTGCTGAGAAAATGATCTGCTGTCAAATAACTGAGCGCCTCAGTGTCAGTCTGGTCCTCCCTCTTGAGGCTTCAGAGCTCTCTCACAGTTGAAATAAGTTAAATAGTCAAATGCCTGTGATCTGCTGCTCCTTACTGCTGACATGTTCAGGAGGGTACTGCCGTCTTTGCTCAAACTCTACTCATACTTTAAGGACAGTTTGCAAAATTAAAGCATGTAAAGGTTTATTTTAAAATAACCTATTCTGATGGTTGTTCCTTAGAAAAAAATCTGCAGCAAATTCTTTGGCCATACAAATAAAAAATATATTGGACTTCTGTTTAGAGTATAACTATAAAAGAACAAAACAAGATTTGCGCCAAAAGTTTTCCTTTGCACACTACAAAATGGAATTTCCATGAATTGCCCTTCTAGGTATTTTTACTGTTTACAGAGTGGATATGAAAAGGCACAGATATTTGAGATCTCACTTGATACATAATTGTGGTATGGGAGAGCTGCCCTTGGAGCAAGGATTTATCTAAACTGAATCTAGTGTCAAAACCATCTTTTAATTTCCTGCACTGCAGGTATGCACAACCCGCGCGTCTAAATGAGGGAAAAGCCATAGCCGAGCCCTGCTGAATTTCTCAGGTTTGCCCTGTGCGGCGCAGAGAGCCTTGCCCGCTGCTCCGGCTCCCGGCATTTGCAGCTAGAGGCCCTCCGGGGCTCAGGCCGGGGACACCCCACAGCCGCTGCACCCGCCTTTGGGGGCTGGCGCCGTGCTCATGGAAGAGCGTGGCCAAGTTTCCATTATTTTCATTGGTGTAACAGCAGGTCTGTAGGTCAAAGACAAAGTTTCTAGGCAACCAACATCAAGAATCAGTGTTATTTTACATACATTGACAATAACGTAGTTCTACTGAAATCAAAAAGAGCAGTTTTGCTTTACTCTAAAGCTGAAGTGCTCAACCTGTACCTCCTTAGGTGTTCTTGTGCAATGAACTACATGCTTCAATGATAAGAATTTCAGTGACTTTGTTTAAGTGATTACTTGAACATCTTTAAGTGATGCTTGAAAAGTCACGCTGTTCTGACTGGACTGCTAATGAATTTTTTTTTTTTTTGAGAAGTTTTTCTTTTGGCAATGAAATATAAAGATTCTTTATTGTTCTGTTGTCATTTATAGCAGTTAGAACATTAAATATTTTTCTGCTTTGATAGGATATAATATTGAGACTGTACTGTGCGTAACATGCTCTCAAATGTTTCAGATCAAAGTCTATAAACTTAATGTCTTTCAGCATTAAGGATTACAGATAAGCTGAAGCCACTGTGCATTTACAAAAGTGATTTTATTAGACCTAAACAGATCACATCACAAATTAGATTTGTATAGTGGCAGAGTACCAGCATTCTGGCAAACGTGCATATTAAATTTGCAGACCAGAAAGCTAATACCATTTTTTTTAAATAGTTATCCTCTAGGACTAATATTTCTTCATATATGTAAAATACGATTGATTTAAAATTAAGTTGCTCAATAACAACATCATAATTTGTTATTGTTGTGCATTACCTCAACATATTACCTCTACAACGACTTCAGAGATGAGCTTCCACCCAAGTGAAATAAATGAAGGTCCAAGCGTATCAGAATTACATTTGTTGGGAAATTTGAATAGGCTTCTCACCTGTGAAATGGTACAGTATACACTTACCATTCTGTCCTAATTTATTTGTTTTTAATAAAAGACACCAATAAAAAGGAGACCTGTGGACTCTCGAGCTAAAACTGCCCTTTGAGAGAGCTTGTCCAGTGGCTGGGCTCAGCTTTAAATTTGTGCTGATGAGAAAATCAGTTTGAAGGACCAGTCGCTGGGACCTGGGGAGCAGGACAGGCTGCTTCTGGGAGCACCCGGCCTTGCTCCACCGCCCGACTCGCCCTCCCCAGCAGGCAGGGGGCCGGCAGGGTGACTGCAGGGCAGCTGCCGGAGCAGCTCTTCTGGGCGGTGCGGTGCTGCACATATTTTTTGTTGCCGGCATGGCAGCGATTTGGCTCTGTGGGAGCCTGCAGCCACGCTGCCCTCTCTCCAGCCACAGGATCGGGGAAACGTGGCTTTGCTGCCGCTGCCTTCTGACTCATCCCACATCTTCTTATTTGTGGGGAACGTGGGAGCCCGCTTCTTGCTACGTGTTGGTCTAGTGTCCAGTCACACGAGCCCTCCTCCTCTCCCAGGCCTGCAGGCACCATGCTCACGTACGTGCATGGGAAAATACTGCAAAAGAAGGGAGCGTAGACGATTACCAGGAGGGCATTTGCTGGGCATGGTCATGGTTCCTGCCTAAGTGTGAAGGAGGACTACATGAATCAGGAGAGTAGCACTACCTGCAGCCGCTCTGCGTGCCTGCAGGTACGCCTTGCGGGCACGTCTGCGGTTGCACCCTCGGCTGTGAGACGGCCAGTGCATTGTCTGAAGCATAATTCTGTGGTAAAGCTGTTGACCACATGGGAAACAGCATTTCCAAACTAGAAAAGAAAATGTTCTTTTCTGAATTCATAAGGTTTTACTCATTTCAGTAAAATACTGTTAAATTATATCGGATTTTTCAGGAAGAACCCGTTGTTTCCAGAGAAGGAATCACCTTGTGCTATTTTAGAAGACTTTTATTCTACATTTTATATTGAGGTCAACCATAGAAAAAAATTAGTCTAGAAATGAGTCATGGGTTTTCACAATGAAGGCAATTAATCACTGGACCACACTGACATGGGTTGTGGTGAATTTTTCATCACTGGAGTTTTCTATCAAAGTATAATGTTTCATAAAAGACATGCACTTATTCCAACAAGAATTAATTTTAGAAAGTCCTATGACCTGTGCTGTACAGGAGATCAGTTTCAGTTACTATAGCGGTCTCTTCTGGTCTTATGATGTACGAATCTATATGTATGCATGTATTTGCTTCAGTAGTTATTTAAAATGTTTAATGCTTATATTTTCAGTGTTTTCTTTCATAAAATTAAAGCTTTTGTGGTGGTGGCACAAGTCATGTTTCCCTAAGAGCAAACAGCATAGAAACAATTACTGTCTTGGGCTACTTTGAGGCTAAATAAATAAATCTGTTAATTAAATCTAAAGGATTAGTGAATGTAAAAGGGAATAAGAACAAACGTACAAGTAATTTTAAAAGATCAGAAATACAGCCAGCTAACTTCAAAACGTGATATTTGCGAAGGCCAAAAAAGTGGCTTAAGTTTTAAAATTATGCCATGAAACTTGGGGAATACTAAAATCTGACAAAGGCAGTAGTCTGCTTCAAATAATACTTTGTTGTTTAATATAGGTAGTGGTGATTTAAACGCAGTTGAATATAAATATATATGTATATACACAGGAAGAATCACCTTAGAAAAAAGAGTAAGTCTGTCTCCTAGGAAGTAATCTGATAATTTCTGAGGTAAACAATTAATTTTTTTTTACATGAACTAAATATCTATAAATATAAATTTTATGAAGCTGACATCGTGTGCAGACAGCCTGTGGCTGTTATGAACACTTTTCTCCAGAAAAAGGGCAGGCATGGCAAACCAAAGTTGGGACCGGTCCACAACTGACTTTTGGGTCAGATGCCCCGTCCACGGAGGCAGGTGGGGGCAACACCTCTCTGGGGTGCAACGTATCCATCATGTCTCTCTTGTCGACTAACAGGGTGATTGTAAACCAGATGGGGGGGGGCTGGACTGCCATGCCAATCCTGATAAACTAAACCTCCCCTGGGAAGTGCCACATGCATTCAAAGCATGCGGTGCAGCGTCCTGACCTCTGGATCCCCCACATGTGTTTGCAGAGGCACTTCATGGAGAGACATGGGTCGGCAGTGACTCTCTCCTTTCACTTGGGCTCTGGCAGAGCCCCGCCGCCCCAGGCAGCACCCTGCGACTGCCACTTGTCAAGAGCAGCGACCTGCTAGGAGGAGTTTAGCCAGAAACTTACTGCCAGACTTGGAAGCAGATGCTCAGCTGGTGTAAGATGGGAAATGACACTGACATGTGACATTGTTTTCTGGCTGCCTGAGGTTCTGCCTACCACTCAGGAGCACTCAAGGGCTTTCTGAGACGTTTATCAACCTCCCTTACCCTTTAAGTGAAGAAAGTTTTTGGCAGTAGGGTGTGGGTCAAGCTTTCAAACTGCTCTTCAAGGGCAGTATTCTGTCTTAATGGAAAAGATTAGGTACACTGTAGTTAATACAGCTATATTTACTGATGATGTGTGGATTAATAGGTACCATGTAGGAACATAAGGAAGCTGTGTTTTCCAGTTTTTCTTGCTCATTTTCTATCTCTCCATCATTTACTTTCAATTAAAAGATTAGTGGTAGTTTAGTTCAACCACTATGGTATGAAGTTCCTGCTTCTCTAATTGCAGTTGAGGAGGGAGTAGGGATAAAGAAGTAATCTTGTAGGTTTGGAGAAGGAATAGCTATCTTCTAGCAAGCAATCTTTACCCTGAACTCTGCCATGGCCACTAAAGGCTACTATTAAATGTGCCAAGAAGAAAATGCAAATTAATATCTGTATCTCAGTATAACCTAGTGAAATAATACTCATGCATTTTAAGGGTTTAATTGAAGCTCGTTTGTTGCCAATGTATATACTTATTTATTTCAGCGGAAATAACATCCTCTTAAAGTGAATATTTGGCTAGTTATTTGGCCTGCCTCTGAGAGTAAATCCTCTGAAGGAGCTGCAGATTGCAACACCCAGGCAAGCAGCTGCACACAGAAGGGTTATTTTCTTGGGCTTTCTTTTACCTTTTTAATCCTCTTACTCTTTTCTTTGCAGAATAGTGGGGTTTTTTACAGCTACAGAATGGTCCTTTCTTTATAGGATATATGATTGTTTCTTGAAAAAGGATGTGATGCCTGCAAGTTTTCCAGGTCAGTTTATAAGTAATATGGGTAATGTGTGTTTAAATCCTCACATCTGATTTGGTAAATTTAGTCTTACCAGGCCACCTGAAATTGGGCTAGTTAATTGGTGGAACTGTTTCCATAGCCTTATTATATACAATGCAGCCACTGCTTCCCTCTACTGAGGTAGTTGACTCAGATTTGAAGGAATATAATGGTCTGCTGTACTTTTTTGTAAGATGTGCAGGTGTAGATACAATGGAAAATGCTTTCACTGAGTTTCTCAGACTGCTGGATAGGAAGCCTAGTCACGTTAGTTAAATTTAATGTGTCAGTTGTAGCTCTAATTTGCTCAATGGCATGCAATTGAAGCATTTGTTTCAGTGTTTGGCATTAAGATTCTAAACCCACTTATCCCCTTGATTTATCTTACCCATCTGCGCCCATTCTTTAAGGCTGCTCATGTTGGTTTCATGGTCATAAACTTAGAAACTAAATTCTCCATGGCAACATGGGTGGCATTCAGGTACCTGAACACCGAAGTGACTTTAGGTGTTCATTAGTGATGCTAGATCCCTTCATTCTAATGCAGTCACTGGGATAAAATATTAGAATACGTTATTTTTATACAAATGTACATTTCTGGGAGAAAAACAAACAAACAAACAAACCCCAAAGCAACATCATTAGTCCAGCCTGAACTCAGTGTAACTGAAAAATAGCAGCACATTGCAGAACAGAGGTTCTCAGAATTATGAGGAAACTACACAGAAGCTATCAGGAAAGCTTAAGTTAATGACGTCCTGTTGAAAAGTGTCTTTTCTTAGAGTGCACTTATGGAACAACTAATCAGGCTGGAAAATAATAAAACAAGAAGGTAAGATGATAGCCAAAGCTGTTCAGCTGTGGGACGATTCACAGAATATTTAAATTCTCACTTCATCTGACGCTTCTCATTTTTGATCCCTGTCTTTGTACATTAACCCCTTTGGGCAGTCATTTATGCACATTTGCAGAGTGAATAAGACAATGTCTGCATGTTTCCAGATTTAAAAGCAATCCATATCATCACATTCAAAATGCTATTTTCAGCACAGATTAGTGACTAGTTTGCTTCAATTTAAAAGAAATTTAAATTTATTTGAATAGTATTTGAATCTACAGCAGAGATATAATGACACTAAAGATTATGGCCTGAATAGCTCATTGCATGTGTTCTTTCTTCTTTCAAAAGCATAGGAGCCTATATTATTTTAAGTATACCCTAATCATTGTTGGACTTTCTGCTGAGAGTCCACTGGACTCTCTCCCTTTAAGCCAGTAAACCAAAGTCCTCTTTCTTCCTTTCAATTAAAACGAGAATAATCAGCTTAAACTCATGACTTCCTTATGCCAAGCCATCAAAAAAAGCTGCCATTAACTTCATAAACAAAGTAGCTTCTCTATCAAGTTTCCTCCACCTTTCCCACAGTAAGGTTGGAGCTGGGAGAGACAGACTATTGCTAGGACTCTTCGTCAGGATACAGAAACTAAGAACTGCTGGACAGAACAAAAAGCGCATCCCTAAGGCAGGCTTGTTTTCTACTCCATCATGGCTAATACTCATCAAAACCAGTGTTAGGAAAAATGTAAATAGGGTTTAAGGTGGAGGAGAGCAGTTGCCTCACAGAGCTGCAGCTGAAATCCTATCCTACACTATAGATGAGATTCCTAATGCAGACTCATAGGGGGATGCCCTCCAATACAGTTTATTTGTTCGTAACAAAATACAGATCTGGATATTTAAATCAAAACTATAATAATAATAAAAATCTTGCTCTGCAATCCCCATAAATGTACATCCCACTTGTAAAATGTGTCCATAAGTGATGGCTTTCCATTTGAGAGCAGAGGTGGCAGCGGACAGTGGCCTTGGGAGTGGTGGCTCCCAGCCTGCGTTCAGTCAATGAGCTTCTCTGAAATGGCATGTGTCCTACTAGTAGCATATGTGTAATAGTTGTTCTCTTCTTCTTTTCCGTTAAGATTGTGCAAATATTTACTAAGATCTCTTGGGCAGAGTCCATAAGGATTGTGCAGTGAAAGAAGAGGGGAAGGAAGCCTCTTCACAGAGTGACAAGACATTTGCCATGCCACCTAGAAATTATACTGACTGGAAATAATTTTACCTCTCTCAAACAAAACTAAGATGTGCAGGGGGTGACTCATTTATCATTCATGGAAAACTGAAGTGGTTCTTTGGTCAAAAGTGAAAATGCTTCCATGTTGGGAGGCAGCTTGCACACGCTTTGCTTCTTCCTCAGTGGCCTGCAGCCCACCCTAAGAGCTGTTGTTTCTGTCAGGGCTGAAATGCACAAAGCTCTTTTTTCCTGCTTCTGTCTCATGTGTCATACGCACTAACTGCAGCCCTGGCATCCTCATGGCACCACTCAAGTTCAAAAAGCTAGGCTTTCTCATGCGCCAGTCTCCATCTGCGATCATTGTGGCAGCACAGGGCCATGCCACAGGGGAACGAGCGTAGAGACCCTTCACCTTTTGCCAGCGTGAGCCAGGTTATCTATACAGCGCGGTCTTGTGCTGTGCAGAGCTGCTTACATGGGCCTGAGGTCAAAAGCACCAAACTGAAGCTTCAGTGAGGGAATGTGAGCCTTCCCTCTCATGTGGCCGGGGTGGACGGCTGCCCCACTGCAGCCACCCCACTGAGGCTTTCAGAGCTAATGCAGCCAGTATCAGCTTGTGCATCTTTCCTTCATCCTTCACTTTGCTAATATTTCAGCATTTTTTGATCATCACCCACTTTCTTATGAAAAAAAGTATATTGCTGAACAGTTTTATGTTAGCCTTGTGCTCAGTAATCACTATGGGGTTATTTCTTTATTAGTAAAATGGGGTGACACCATTTAGTCATGCTCCCATACTGCTTTATAGTCTGGAAGTACGAAACATTAAACACGCATGGAGCAGTATTAACCTTGTAAGATCATATGGGCAAGAATTGCATCCAGCACTGTTTATTCTAAAAATAACATTTTTCTTAAAAGGGATTAAAGTTCCTTGAGTGCCATCCTCCCCCGCCAAAGCAAACCCATAAAAGCAAAGAGATGCCAAGCAATGGGACATTTCTTACTGATATCCTCTCACAGCATATTTTCCTTGACAATGACAGATTACATCTTTTCAAGGAATTTTTGCCTGCCTTAGATAAAGAAACAGAGAACCCTGAATGTGTTAATCACTTTTGCTGACTATTACAAACCCTTCCTTAAAACCTCAAAACCACCAGTGAATACTGACTCCTGACAGATGGTCGCAGGCTGTGTGCAGTGTGTTTATCTGAGGATGAAGTATGAAGTCATATGTGTGTGTGTATGTCTGTGATGTATCTTCACTGGGCATTTCTTGCTCACCCTTTAAATATCAGCTTATTGAGTGATAAACAAAGTAGAACATGGAATTTACCTGGCTGTTTTCATGAAAAATTGTGTCGCATTCGCAGTTACTGCATCCAGTTTTTCTCTTTGTGGGTTGCTGTGTTCTGAACTCAGGGTGAAATGTATGAGCGCAGGGATTTTTTTTTAAATGTAAAAAGGAGGCCCCAGACAAGGTTTAGGTCTTCAGAGTAGAAGACAAACTTAGAAATTTGTGCAGGCACTAAAGCTGTTAAGTTCTGCTTTTGTTCGTTTACGTCTGCTAAAGATCTGTATGCCTGCTCAGCTAAAAGGTGGAATACTGAGGAAATCCACAACTGCGTTTAAAATATATTTTGTTAATATAAACACTATGAACTATCGTATCAGGGCATAAACAGAGCACTGAATGGGATTGCCAGAAAAGAGAGCTGCTTTTTATTAACCACTGACAGGATGATTGCCAAAAACAGAAGTAATAATCATATGAGAGAACTTCAGTTCTCCTTTCGTAAATTGAGATATTCTTTTTCTTTTTAGGCTTTTGTTTCTATGAGTTTGTAGCACAAATTACCACACTTCTGTGGTGCTGTATGCTATGCAATGAATCTTCTTAAACGAGAAATGAGAAGAAACGCCACTTTTTACTGAGAGAGGACTTGGAATGCTCTGGCCTGTACATATCCCTTGCCTTGCAAATGATTGATATCACTGTGGTTTCGTGAAGTGAAATAATCACTTCTGGAGGAAAATGCGCTCTGTCTAAAGAAACACGGTCTGAAACGATTGGGGTGTAAATAATACTGTGTTTGTCATCAAGTGTGACTGGGAAAAGGTCACTTTATGCCAAGATTTACTGTAAATTGTTTGGATTTGGGTTTGGGTTTGGGTTTACAGTTGGCAAGCTCGACAAGGTTTGGAAAACTAAGGGTGGAAAGCCACCCTTAGGGTGCATAGGTGAGGGCTGGCACAGAACAGTGATGAAGATTTTCTCCTGATCAGAAAAGTTTCTGTACAAGCAAGATTTTGTCCTCTTGAGGAAAGAAGTGTATTATTTTCTCATTTTAATCAACAGTTAAGTTACTGTTATGTGGTAGATTTAAACTGGACAGCAATATAGTTACTGAAATACTGCCCTGTGGAGGGAGGGAATGTCTTGTAGCTGTGAGTGTTAAACTTCTTCAAACATTGTACTAGCCTTATTTTTTTCTGTGCTTCTAATTGTATATTCTCCGAATGGTGACACCTAACTTTGCAGATCTGTTGTCAACCTGAGAAGCAGGGCGTTACTGACAGAATTAAACCCCTGTTCATGAATGTAGAAACTTCTCACCTGCATGCTGAAAATGCAACCCATTGCAGGATGTGGAAGCACCGTTACAGGACACTACAGCATGTCGCCGTCACCGGCTCACTTTTCTAAACGTGCCGGTGAGTACCATTACACTCAAACAGTAAAATCTCAAACTGTATTTAAACACTTACTTTGTTAAAAAAAAAATAATTACAAACTGCTAGATAAGGGCGTAAGAGAAGTGCTGATAAGACTGACTAAAAAGGACTGGTGTGTTTTCGGAATTTTTTCAGACCAGTAACATGATAATTGCCAGATAACTGCCTTAAGATACCTGGTAGATTTTATGAGAACTTGTAACATCATGCACCAGCAACTCAGGTGACCTGTGGTTTTACTGTGCAAAACAGTAGAGAAAGGGACTGACCTATACTCAGAATAGATGCAAAGACTTGCCTGTATCAAATGGTGTTAATTTAGTCACTCTTCAAATTGTCTTATCACCTAAGTACCTCGGAAGTTATCAAATATTGTGTAACTAGTCAGCAGAAGAGTGTTTTGTCTTGTAAAAACCCACTGCACACAGTGAAAATAGCCTTCACCTGTCTTTAGAAATTTGCCCCTTAATAGAATCTTGTAGTAAATTAAATTATGAATTTCCCTCACTGGAAATACAACCTAAAACCGGAGACTCCAGTCCATTAGAGATACTCAGCTCTTACAACATCAGAGTGCTCTGACCCATAGTTCAGAAGTTACTGACAAATTTGGATTAAAACATAACGAATATATTAGACAGACTATCTAACAACATTAATGCTCCCAATAGTTTTAGAAAGATCTACAAAATATGGTCTTTAGGCTGTTTACCCTGCACAGAAAGGGGGATTAAGGCTAGAAAAAATGAGTCTGTGAAGCAATTTTGATCCAAAATCCACTATAGTCAATTAAGATTTACATCGTCTTCAGTAGGTGTGGTATCAACCATTAAGACAGAGTGAGATTCAACTGTTTAATTAGTATAATACAAGAAAAAGTTAGTTGTTGCACAAGACTAACACTAAAGTTATAAATTACAGAAGTGTACTGTTACTATGCAATGCCCACCGCTATTTCAGCTTTGTTGGTGTTTGCTACGTATGATCAAATAAACCCTTCTTTTACAGCATTTGTTTTGATCCCTGCTCACCGCAGGGGGCTTGGACTTGACAACCTTTGATGGTCCCTTCCAGCCCAAGCCATTCTATGATTCTATGATAATGTTTTATCTCTATTTATGATTTTTAATCTTTACATGGCTTGTACAAAGCTCAAAAATCACCACGTTAACGATGAATTTCCACTTTTCAGTTACAATATGCAAATGCTTATCTCCTCATGAGGCTTGTGGAATAAACAAGCAGCAGTGTTACCTGTGAAAACATAAAAATAGTGGGTGCCTGAGATTTGTGTAAGCGCTGTACAGCCAGCCCATGCTTTCCTCTGGTATGAGTTCAGTGGAAATGTGATACAAAACAAAGCAAGAAAGAAGCAAGGAAGGAAGGAAAGAAGGAAAGAGAGGCCTCATGCTGTTGTGGTGCACGCTCAGTTCTCACCTTCACCGGCCTTACGATATAAACACAGTTTCTGGAAGCAGCTGAATGGTGAACCTGAGCTTGCCATGGGGCTGGAAAGCCATAGCCATAGCCAAACTATGGACCGCTCCCAGAGAGAAGCCTCCCCTTGTAGTTTTAGGTTAGGTGGTGCATGTCTCTGACTGTCGGCTGTATGAAGACTTTTGTATGCAGCTCAGAGAGTCAGAGAATCTGGCCACTCCTCCTCTTCTGATGCATTGAAATCAATGGAAGTTCTACTTGGAAGCTAAAAGTAGAGTTTGAGCCAATCTAAGATTGTGAATGAAAACATCTTCTGAAGTATTTCAGCCATTCAACTCACTGAAAATGCAAATTTGTTTAGTAAATACAATCCTTGTGTGCATACTGCTATTTTCTAAATATTCAAGTAATGAGATTTTCTCATGATTCTTTTAAATGACTGTATCTCAGTTTCTTTTAAGTCACCCTTTTTAGGAATTGTTTTCTAAGGATTCAGCTCGAATGAAAACATCTTCTGCTGGGGAATACCAGCCCCAAGGCCAACAGGGCATGAGGAACCCAGTCTAGACTGCCTGTGAGGCGTCTTAATGGTATTTCCTAAGTAACAAATCTTTGCTCTTGATCTGATGCATTCAGGTTTTACTGTGAAACACCACTTTTCCTTAGAGAAGTCAGGCTCTTTTTCTCAATAAATTTTTCCCTAGGGTTAGTTGTTCTCAGGAAAATTTTGGTCAGTCAAACCTTTGGCGGAAAAGACTTTCTGCTGGAAAAGACTGTCTATTTAAAAAACTCAGACAATTTTTTTCAGCACAGTAAGGCTCACTAAAATATTTTGTTTTAATAATGACATGAATTTTCTATATTTTATATTCATCTGTAGCACTTAGACAAAATTGTATATATTTCCATGCTTTCAGTTTTCATGAAATCACTTATTTGGCCTAGCATAACTTTAAAACTTTCCAGCTTCCATGGATGGAGAGATCATTACAAATTCTTTTCCATTGATTTGGAAAACATTTTATTAATCCTAAAAAAAAAAAAACCCCAACTCTTCATCTTACAATAGTAAATCTTTGGGTTTTTTGCAACTGTGAAATCTCTCTCTACTCTGTTTTATTCTCCTCGCTTTTGTAAAATTTCCCCAATTGTCATGGACAATTTACCACCCAAACCACCTATCCAACTGCATAGTAATCTACTATTCTGTTTCACTCATTCATAGAGATATCTTGGTTGTCCCAGTGAAACTCCAGTTTCCATCCACTTCCTGTTTCAGTTCTTCTCCAGTTTGCAGAATCTAATCCACTTTTGCTCAATAACAGCATGCGATTTATTTTTTTTTTCAGCAGAAATATGAGCATTTCACGCTCACAATGATGGTGTATATAAGTGCAGATCGGTGTCTCCTTTTCATCAGGTTGTATTCCCTTTCCCGCTCAGAAGGTGATTTCACCATACCTAACCCAGTGATAAAGCCCTTTCTAGCCAAGGGGCGTAGGCTGACTTGAAGACTCCAACTTCCTTTGCAGTAAGTGTGGAGTTTTTGCCCATTTCTTATTACAGAATATCCTATGCTAGAGCCCAATCAAAAGAAGCTTATTAAATTGAATGGGATTTTTTCCATAGCCTTTTCTAGGTTTTGGATCAGTATCCACAGAAAACCATCTAATAAATTATAGAGTAATTGATAGTCGATGACAAGAATTTCAAATGCAGGCTCGCCAC
Organism: Sagittarius serpentarius; assembly: GCA_034782735.1. Taxonomy (NCBI): domain Eukaryota; kingdom Metazoa; phylum Chordata; class Aves; order Accipitriformes; family Sagittariidae; genus Sagittarius; species Sagittarius serpentarius. The sequence continues at coordinate 1,399,551 of JAVKLA010000058.1, read as the reverse complement.
ATCGCTGCCAGCACTGCCTTGAAGAGATAGGAGCTATATAAATCTAGGAATAAAGAAATCATCCATTTTTTTCCAGAGGCAAATGCAATCCAGAATTGAAGCCGTGAAACCACATCTGATGCTAGACAAAGGGAATATTAACATACTTATGTTTTCAACTATAGGGGTATTTCTTGAATTGTGTGTTCTTATTCTTGCCTTTCAGCCAGCTTTTTTCAAACCCAGCTTTTCCAAGTGAAGCACTGCACTGCACAGGTGAGAAAAAGCTGGTGTAAATATGTTAGTGGTAGTTCATGCAGCCAGACACCAAGGCTTTGCTGAGTTCTTGTGTCTCTGAAATCCAGTGATCCCAGAGGCAGAATACAGATGTTCTGCTGCTAATACTACTTTGTTCATCAACCGTTGTCATTTTGAGTCATCATTTTTCTGATACCTGCCTTTCTGAAGCTCATTACTTTCTGTTGGGTTGCTACTTTTATCTTCTGAAAATGCTCACTAATAAGAAAATATTTACTCTGAAAGTTCAAATATTTGTGGCTGCATATAGCAACATACTTGTACAATCAGACAAAAGAATTCTGACAGCATTGCAGAGTTGCCTAAACTGTTTATAGTGATAAATCTTGTATGTGGGATCAGGGTCCCTACTTTTTTACACAGGCATTCATGAAAACATTGCATAATATGGATGTACGAAAACTTGGAAAATTTAAAAACGAAGGATTAAGGATACACTTTTGCATTAAATTTGATGGAGCAGATCTCTTTTTCATGCCTAGTTACTTTGATCTTGAAAGAGTTGCTCATATTCCCAAAATATGTTCACAGAATCAAGACTTCCCAGAAAAAAAGTAAAAATGTCCTTGGGAGAGTCAAAAGACAATTACTACACATCAGTTCTGACTTGTAAGGGTGCACAGCCACACATGGCAAGTGTCATATTATACACATAAAGTGGAATTTGTGGATTTTATTATCATTTATGCCCTCTTTTCTTGAGAACCTCTGCTCTGCAGCAAGTCAAAGAGGGTAGGTTCCATTAAATGGTGTTGCCATTACATGGTGTTGCCATTACACGGTGTTGCCATTACACACAGATGTGTATTTCATCATTCAGTAGGTGAAAAAAAGAGTAAAAAGTACACAGGATCAATATGAATGTTGCAGAATCTTTTAATTTTCATTACGGTTTTCTGTAGATATTTTTGTTTCTTGAGAATAGAAAGTTTATCGAAAATGAAATAAAGATGTTCTTCCACAAGCAAAAGACAGGGCTTGATTTATAACTTGTCCCTCTTTTTTTTCCCCTTTTTTTCTTTTTTCTCCCTAAATATTTGTTTACCCATTTTGATGAAATGATCCAAAGTTCTGTGTAGAGCAACAAAGATGGTCAAATCTTCCCTTGCGAAGTACAAAGACCTCCCAGGCTTATGGTCCTTAGGTCTCACACAAAGAAAAGGGTAATAGGGTTTGAAGCCACCACGAAGAATGGGGGAAAAAGGGGCATAACTGAAAACCACATACAGATACTGGATGGTGCACCAATAGAAGGAATGTAAAAATTGCCTTTTTATCATCATAAGGGTGTAAGCCAAGTACTACGATATAGACAACTTTGTGACACTTTTGGGGCAGCTGACCTCCTTAAGTTTCCACGGACTATTACTTTAACAGAGACTTAAAGCAGCAAACATTCAACTTCAGAAGTCCCTGTTATAAGATATACATCGAACAATGTCAGTCTGAATTAAACTCATGTCGAAAACACTGGGTATCTAAATTACATCCTATTCACTTGCTTAACTGGTTTGTATGACCTGTAAAATTTTTTTTAATGTAACATACAATATAAATGCCCTGAAGCCCTTCAGAAGGAGATTAAGTCCATGCTTAACTGGAAATGCTTTTGTGGATTTTAGTCAGACCCTATAATTTATGTGATTGTAAGTTATTTTATGTACTATATGATTATTATAGATTGCTAAAAGAGACACATCTTTAAGAAAATTAAAAATAAATGAAAAGGTTATTTTCTTAGTTGGTGGCAGGCATTCAAAATCTGCTTGTAAATGAGTGTATTTTTAAAGCCAAATACAAAGAAACCCTTTAAGTATATGTTTTCTTACCTTGAGGCTTAGACTGAAGTTTTTGTGTATGATTTGTTGATACAAAGGTTAGATCTGGCTTAAAAAATGGCAAAGTATCTTTACGTAAAGTCCAAATACGTCAGTGTTCATACACTACCCCTTTCTAAGACCTTGCAGAACCCAAATCAAAATGTTTATTTAAAACTGTTCCCTCACTTCAGAAAGCCAAAAAAAGAAATACAACAAAATTCAAACTGCAACACCTCAGTTGGATCTTTTTCCATGACGGTTGGGCAAAAAAGCTGTTTCCAACATTTTTAGAAGAAACCAAAACTCTTAGATTATCTTGGTACATGGTATATTTCCACGAAAAACTGCAGGCTCTGTAAATTTTTTTTTATATGTGTGCTCTCTGTTTGTGTATGTATATGTGAAACTTCACACAGACTGTGTGAAAAGATACTGCAGGTACATTGTAGGGGAGGTGTGTGTGAATGCTTGAATTATGACCAAATGGTCACCATGCTGTAGTTAGGGTTGTTTTCTGTTTATAAGAAAAATTGTCTAGCTGATAAAAATTTTCAGAATATAATATTAGAGTTTTTAAAGCCACAGAAAAACACTCAGCTAAGCAATTAAAAATTCCTCCTCCAAAGTTATCAGTTTAAATTTATACTTTCTGAGTCTCCTAGTGCTGTAAGAAATGGCTGAATGAAAAAAATTTCTGGGTTATGACTTATGTATTCAATACAAACTGTGAATGTATGATCTGTGACAATGCAACACCTCTTTTCACAAAGGGCTTTTTTTCAGGAAAATAATTATTATATTTATGCAATCTCCCTAAAAGAAATGGAAAATGAGATAACAAAAATGTGTAGTTATGGATCAAAGTTATCCTACCTAACAAATTAAATCCAAGACCTAAGAAACAATAAAATTAAACATCATCCTATATTCACCTACCCAAGAGAAGTATCTCACCAATAGTAAGCTTCATATCCCATCTCAGAGCTGTGCTAGGAGGGATACCCATTCTTCAGCACTCTGCTGCAGTCTACAGCTGTGTGCGTAGCGTGATGCAGCTGAACACAAGGGATGCTGTATGGGACATCTGCTATTTGTAATGCAGTTAGATAGGAATAAATTATATTTTTCCATTAATTTAAGGGTAATAACAGCCTAGTTTTGTCTATCTTCATGAAATAGGCTTTTGGAGTGGGGGGAGTGGTGGTGGTGATTGGGTTTTTCTGAAGGATTGTAGTGATGGATTTTTATACTGATTTTGGATGCCGACTCTGGTTTCTTCCAAAGAAAAAAAAAACCACCTCATAGTCTAGATCTAGATCTCACGTTTAGATTGCAAAGTGCTGAACATAGGTATATTCTGCTTTGGTTTGAACCTGGCTTTGTTACTTTCAGGGAGTGTAAAACGTTTCTGCTTTTAGGGATTTGCTAACTCCTTCCAGAGTTGATTTACATATATAACATATCCTACCTTCCCTAGTTTTCTTGGCTGCCTCTATTTTGTTGCTGTTTTAATTCAGAGTGTAAACTCTTCAGTGCAGGGACTGTTTGCTTGCTGGGTGTTGGTAGAGTGCCTAATCAACAGAATCATGCTCAAACCCAACCTCTTGGCACTCATGTAATTCAGTGATAAATGGGAATAAGGCACTAATCTGGAACCTCAGAATCTTTAAATTGCTAATATATACCTCCTAGATATATCATGATGAAAGTAGCTAGTCTTATCATCTTATCTGGGTTTGTTTTATCTGTGTCCCTAAACTTTTAGCTTATGAGCACGGGTTCTCTTTTTCCCTTGAGGTTGTTGGGATTGAACATCACCCTGCAAGAAGTCACTATCTCTCTGAAAAAGCAAGCTAAACTGCTGAAGTGGGAGCTGTCTAACCCTTCTCAGTCAAAATTAGCCCCTTTGATCTTGAACAGATGAGATATTTGGTCTTTCCAATCTCAGCTATTGACTGAAAGCTGTTGAATAAGTGCTACCATAAGCTGCTACTGCAGTGAGCTCTGGGAGTACTGGGGATGCTCACGTCTTCTGGCAAGACAGCAAAGGCCAAAAGACACAGTGGGTCCATGTCCTGAGATGTATTCAAGTCAAGACACTTATGATACCCTATGGGTACCTTCTCTGCTGATACAAAAGGATAAATGTCTGTGAAAATCAATACACTTTTGCCCATTTAAACACTGTGAAATTTGGCCTGCAGTTTTCCAAAAATTGCTGTTCTACCAGAGGAGGTTGTCCTCACATTGTTTTTTTACTGGTATGTCTTTGAGCCTGTGTGCCTTAAGTTTTAAAGTATGTGAAGTTTATTTTATTGAAAGGAATGCTTATGGTGTATAGTGAAAGCATTTGGCTTCTGACTTCTGGCTTTCATTCCACCAGTTCAATCATGAAGTGGTTAAGTGTTATTTATAGCTCTTAGACATTCTTGAAGGATGAACACATCTACTGAAAAAACAGTCTTGGTGCTTGTGGGTAATTTACAGCAATTTTAAAGTTAGGAGAAAACTGTGATCTCATACTACAGGCTAAAAATCTGTCCATTCATTACCGCATGGCAATGGAATTTGGTTGAGAGGTTGACATAATCTGAGGAAGCAGAGGTTCACAGCATCTAGGTACAACTGAGCAGGGAAAGGCTCAGTTATGAGTCCTACAGAATTACATAACTTTTCTTTCTCCCACTTTTTTTTAATACTAGACACAGAGGATCAAAAAAAAAAAGGACTTTTTTTTTCAGTGCACTCCATACATTCTTTAATTTAATTAAAAAAATGAATTCCACTAGTGTTGGAATATGTCAGTTTGCAGAAAGTAGAAACTCAGGGTTTCTTTTCAGTAAGACGTATTTATATTTTAAATCATAGACTGGGGTCAGAAGATTTTTTTTTATACCAAAATTCATTAGCTGTAATTTAAGTACACCTTTACATCACTTTGAGTGCACAACAAAATCCAGTCTTGGTCTGATGTCATTAAAAGACAGAGAACCTGTCACCGCTGTTGTGAAGCTATCTCACTGCTGAGATGCTTCCTTGCCTCAGTTTCTATGTCTGGCTTCACTTCACAGTACTGGTTTTAATTAGAACTTTCCTCAGTGGATTAAAGAGCTTTCCAGTACATTTAGTTGTTTCTTCAGATACTCATACATTGGAAGTCATCTTCTTGTTTATAAAATGGTGAGTGAGCTTCTCACTTTCTCATTGTACAGCATCTTCTCCAACCCTCAATTTCCTTTTGTGGGTTTTGGGCTTTTTTTTAGGGTTGTGTTTTTGCCTTTTTTTCATTTTTCTTTTCTTTTAGCTAAAACTGTTATTCAATATATTCTTTATATATGGGCACAAGACAGCAGAGTTTGTCCAACCACTGCCGTACGCTGAGGTGAATTAACCCTTGTCTTCTATTTCTTCTCCTCATGAAGCTAAGGATTGTCTCCACTCACCGTGCCTCTTTCCCATGTAGTGGCAGGAAATCACAGCCACACGGATGGGCAAGCAAGGACTTTATCACTCCCATCCTGCTTTGTCCTTAAACCCATTTCCTTGAAGCCACAGCTCAGTCAATGTCCAAGATTGGCAGATTCCCCCATTGGCAGTTCCCTAATATTTTAGGTAGGATTGACCCATTCAGACCTAATGGCCCTTTGATTGCTTTTTCCACACTTTCTGTGCCATTTCCTGCACTCCAGGCTTCTATGACCAAATGGAGGGTCTAATTCCTATTGCCTTTTACAAGCTCGGTGTCCATAAAATGAAATGGAATTATTAGCTGGACACATGTGCATTCCTGAAACTGTTACCACTTTTAGTTTTGTCTGTGCCTGTCCCCACCTCCATTTATGTCCTTTCTGAAGAAATTCCAAAGTTTCCTCACTTTGCTCTATCTTATTTCTTCTCTTCAGTATTTTGTGGATTTATCAAACAAGGCGGACAGAGTTTGTGGAGAGAGAGCTTGATTTCAAACAAACAAACAAACATACAAACATTATGAGTAGTAATCTAAAAAAAGATATACATAGACACAATTTATTTTGAAAGAAGAAATTATGAAGAAAAAGCTCCTGACTTAAGCACAGATCAAGGAAAACACCTAAGCACACATACAACATTTTTTAAAAAAAGTAATTTTGTTGGCTTCAGTAGATTGCATATACTTTAAGCTAAGCACAAGCTTCCATGTTTTCTCTGAAATCTTGTGTTGATTAACTCTGCATTTTAACCTGGACTCCCGTAGTTGTTCAGTAATGGCTGCTGAATAATAACTACTATTATTCAGTAGTTATTCAATAGTTATTATTCAATAACTATTACAGGATTTTTACAATTACTTTCAGCTTATGATGATTGTATGAATATAATGCATAGCCACAGAGCAATATATTTCTTCATTAACCTTTTTATCTATATTTAATGATTTCCAAATTAAAACAGTGCTCCAAGAGTTTTCTTTACTAAATAAAGTTTGAGCTTTTGATTTTTTTACATCTCAGGCAGTGCACTGTGATCTGGCAGTACCTTACTTATAAAGAAAAATTGTTAAAGAAAAGGTAATAAACATTTTCATTCTGTAGTGGCCTCTGTTTGCATGACTGGGGCTGTAAACTCCATACAGTTTAACTTAGGGTCACTTTCCAATTTTGTATGTACAGTTTTTAGCATAATGAGACCTTGTTCTAGTTAGAGTCCCTAAGTACTATTTTAATGCAAATAATAATAAAATATATGCCTAGATAATTAAATCATTTTTTCATGAATCAAAGTGGTGTATTTATGTACTCCTAACAGTCTTTTTATACAATCTTATCATACTTTTTATTATTGCTTATTTGGTGATAAAATAAAAACAGAATAAGAAACATCAAAATAATAACAAAACCTCCCAGTGGGTAAAAGTGTGGTGATGTGAATACCTGCTATGGCTGAGATCATATGTCATTGAAAGAAGACATGATCACACATAAAAAGCATGTAGAAGTTGTATGTCATACATCCACTGTTATGGCGTAACAGCCTCATCCTCTAAGTTACACTCTCATCCCGTAAGTCATAGAAAATAATCAATTTAGATGGGAATCAATAAGAAATTATGTTGCTAAGCACTTCCCACGAATGATGTATATCGATATCATTAATATTTCTGGTTTCAGCTGGGGACTGCCTTTGAAATTACATAAGGTTCCTAATTCTCTGAGGCTTGGATTCTTTCCATTTTCTAATCTTATACTTATCTACTGACATATTAAAAACATAATTACACAGATTACTAGGAACTGAGTACTACCTACGTCTTGATGTTGCTTCTGCATCTCCTATGGTATGGAAATAAGCATTGATGTTTTGATACCCTGGTTAATTTTTAAATTAAGATTTGAGCTTTCAGACTTGTTGCTGACAATGGTGCTTACTGTAAATCTTGTTTAAAGCGCATTTTGATTTATAATGAGCAAATACTGGGAAGCATTCAGGGTTTTTTAGAAAGAATAAAGTGTTCAGTTTCAAATTGTGCCACTTGGAAAGAATCCTCAAAGGATACATTTTACCAGTGATGATGCACAAGATTGTATTTTGGTTTAATTATCAGTCTTTGTCATTGGAATACAAAAAAATCTTTGAAGTGATCTCCTGTTCTGAAAAATAATGTAGAACACTTATTTTAAATCCTCCTCTGAATTACTTCCATTAAAGCTACGTGTTTTGTTTATCTTGGAACGCTGGGATCTATCTGAGGTAAATAAAATAACCTGGTTTACTACTATTCTCTTTTCCTTTCATTTAAAGTGTCTGAGGCAATTTTAATTACTCTTTGCATTAATGTGCAGAGATTCTATGTGCAAGAGAAGGTACAAACTTCTCAATGTATATTACACGGGTATGCACATACTGCATGTTATATAGCTATTATGCTCTCAAAGGAGGGCATCAGGATTCACTTTAGTACTTCAGAATCCTTTTATAATCTCTCCAGACTGTGCAGCAGGTTTGGACATTATATGGGTGTCCGTGCTCACTGGTAGCCTGTGCTAAGTTGCGTCTTCAGCTTTTGATAGATTGATCCTGGATCTGATTATCAGTTTGGAAAAAGTGTCATCAGCTACTTTCTGAAAGAGACTCTTCCTTTCATGTGATCTGCTGAAACTTAAATTCTGTTCATTCGTTAATTACTTTACTGAGAAATCTTTTGAAAAGCATGGCCAAAACTTAGTGGCAGTTGAAAATGCTCCCACTCAGGAAGCTCATGTGGCCTTGACAGGTTTCTGTGGTCAATGAGAGAGCTCACTAAAGTAAAAATAAAGTTGCTAAGTTCCTGTGCTCCTGAATGGTTATGAGACTCTCATGTTGTGCAAAAAACACACCTGCCAGATGGAGAATTTCACTCCCACATGTGCAGAGCCTGAGGAGAGGTGTTCTGACCAGGGCTGGAGTTTTTTGCTGTGTTGATTGCATGTCCAGTAAGACACTGACAATGGTGGCCTAGCTACAGTAAATGCATGGTCAGTATAGCTGACAAATAAACTCCCGAGCAGATCATGTCTCCAAACGGAGAGTGAAAAGAGGTTTCTTTGTCAGGACAGTGCTCCAGGAACACCCAAAAGGCATGTTTAACTGCGTACAGTTTAGCCAGACATTTCCTCTGCTCTCTTAGCTGAGAAAACGGAGTGATGAAATACCCGCACGAAGGAAGCTGTGAGTTTCTTTGGATATCTCTTTGATTTTTACATTCATATATATAACTGATATCTGTACCCAAAGGAACCAAGCATCAATTCCTAGTCACTGAGATCCAGGCACTTGCCCTGGCTGAATTCTGATTCCATATGGAGACAACACGTAGACAAAACAAGAATGTCCTCAGTCAAGGATGAGCTAAGCAAACAGTGACCTCAGTCATGAGTGACGACATGAATTACCTGATAAAAGCATCTTGTAACACGTTGTCCTGTAAAAGCACCGGTCAGGCTTGACTAAATTCCCTCAGCTCGAATAAACTCAGCAGGATAACAATCAGTTATTCAGAAAATAGCTAATCACATTTTATTTCAGAACAATATGCTAAATGATATGAAAGGTGCTGAGGAACTGATTCAAGAAAAATCATGTGAGGAAATCATCCATTAGAAATTATGCATAACTTAGTGATGGTTTTCTTGACTGATAACCGTAAATAAGAACATAGTGTAAGAATGCACATGCCAGAACACCTCAATGATCCATGTAAACTGGTATATTGCCTCTGGTAGTGTTGCATACCTAAATATTTACAGAAAGATGATACAGAGAAATAATTATAATAACTACCCATATAAGATTGAATTCTGCCATTGTAGGTTATAGTGAATAGCAGCGTACCTCTATGAGCAGTCTGTCTGGTTCTAAATATGTAGCGCTGTGCAATGCAAGAACGATAGTTTTGCAGGGGAGGGAAAGGAAATACCTTTATGACCTCATAGTATCCATTTATACTCTGAGTCATTAAAATGATTGCTTCTTATAAAAGTTATCTTTGCTAGTAGAGGAATATGTGGGCAAGTACTCCCTCTGACAATCAGTGTGCTTTGGATCAGACTCAAAACATACATATTATTCAAACTTAACTTTCCTTGACTCCTACTGAATTATTTGCCCCCAAAAGAAAACATCTGACTCTCCATAAAACTGCAGTCAATGGTGAAATTCCTGTCAAGTACTGAAGGTCCAGCGTGCTCCTCAGGTTAATTGTAAATTAAACGTAATGTGTTACGCAAGAATAAGATTCTGTACCAGTAGTTTTCATCCTGTGTCCACCAGTGAACAAAGAATAAGAATCTATTCTCAGTAGATTAAGTTTATTACACAGTGTCCCTTCCATCAATGGAAAAATTTAGGGGATCTACAAATCAAAAAAAGATTCAACAACACTCCACTGTGTCCACATGTGTAGCATCTAAACAAGTTGCCTTTCTGATTGTCAGTTTTAATTATAGAGTGACTTTATTGCTGACCATGTAAGTTATTTTCTGTAAGTGTTAAGGGACTCACTATGAGAAAATTAAGAGGAATGGAAGAGAAGTATGAAGAACAGATGAATTTCATAAAGCTGCGGTTCACTTCATGCCCACATGTCTAGGTTTTCTGTCTATGGAAATGAAGTTACAGTAGGGGGATGATTCATAGCAGGGTCTTGCTCTGATGTGGCAGTAGGGATGTGGCAGAACTGTATTCCCTGATCAAGGGAGTAGGAATTGCTCCCAGGTCCTGCAATTTAGATTTAGAAGAAAATATATCTTGCTATAACAGTTAAGACAGTAAACTCCATCGGTTCAACCAGTTTAATCCACTTTTGTTCAAAAACTTTGGTGGCTAATCTGCTTCAGACAGTGTGTCATTCTATTTCTCAATAATTTTATTTCAGTTAACCACATTTTGCTAGTCGGTATTTGTTTTTGCAACCATAGTGATGAAATATGTTTATTGGCTACAGATACAAGAATTCTAAGCAGGTGTCTAGCTTTGTCAAATTTCAGTAATTCAGAACATCTCCTGTCCATGCTACTAATAACTGAAATTTAAACAGTATAACTCTTTGTTTCTCTGATATCAAATCATAAATCTCTCAATTTGGAATTGGCCAAGAATATATGAGAATATTTATCTGCAGTTCAATATCTCTTCCAGTATTTTGCTATTAATTTTGTCTGATATTTTAGAAGATTGTTGCAGTTAGTAACTGTAGTTTTCCTCTGCTGGTCATATCTCCATTGGATTTGATGCCTTTTGGTATAGGATGGTATCAGTGTAATCTGTTATGATATGGTTATGAGAGTGACATCTGATACTTCGTGACACTGACAGTTGATACTTAGGATATATTTGTTGGCTAATTTTTAAGCTGGTATTGTCCTTCGGTACTGCTGAAAATACTGTATAACCAAATTATTCTCAGGTTCAGAGAAGGTAACTTTCATTGCAAAACCCAATTATCCCCTATCTTGTGTTATAGCAGAGGTCAAAAAGGAACACCTATTTGGCTTTTATTTTTGTTTTTAAAAACCCGTCTCTTTTTACTTCCCTTTACTTTTTTCCAAGTAATCATAGGCTCATGAAAACTGGTTAATTTTTACATTTGTCTTAGTCATTTTAGTGTTGCAAAATGTTGCATAAAATGCACTCTTAAAAACTCTGATAAGAACTTTAAACTGTGTTGCAGAGGAGAGAACATTCTGCTCCGGTCCTGCACATATACATAATCCAACCACCCACAAAGTACTGAGACACAGAGAGCATTCATAAACTCACAATAATGATCTTTCTGGATCCTTTCTTATTCATATAATGTACACTGGAGGTGTTTGGATCTAAAGGAATTAATTTAAGGAAAAAAGAATATCAGTACTGCATTGCATAACTTCCTTTTTTTTTTTTTTCTACACGGAGATTAATATCTTGCTTGTCCTTCTGATTCTGGTGGAGAATGAGCTGGCTGTTTTACTTAGGTACCTGCTGGTGTTTTAGATAATTTTCTTCCTGAAACACTAAATGCATTTTATTAATATTTAAGAATTTTAAACTTTTCACATGTATTTACAACATTCATGGCCCACCATATCAACCATTTACCTAAAGTGTTGAGTTTATCGGTATTTCTTAGACTCGTCCTTATGCCAACCTGCATGGGTTTGCTAGTAAATACTGTCATGATGGTGATCACGGCTTTTAAATCTGTGTTAGCATATCAAATGACGTTTGTGCCTGTACTGGAGCTTGGAACACCTCCATTTTGAGAACTGGCTTTTTATTTGTACTCTGTGTTTCATATGACTCAATCAGCTTTTAATCTATAACAGCATTCCACCCCATGGCTACAAATGTTTTGAACTGCCTCAAGTGGAAACGTCCATATAATCAAAATTCTAGATATTTAATATCTCTCTTGCCTTCAGCAGCCTTTCTCAATAGCATTCCTGCTGACAGAAATTTGGCCTAAGACCAGAAATAGATACCGAATTCTCAGAAGGAAGTCTGTATTAAAAAGCAGGAAGCTGTGCGACAGAGATCACCTTACTGATGTGTTTATCTTATAATGCTTCTTTATTTCCCTTTGACTCTCCTACTTCATTGTAAAAGGTTCAGAATACAGACCATAACATCTCTTTGTACTTCTGAGCAAAATTCTGCAAAACTACTAAGAAATAAGCGTCTATTATGAAACTAACCCAAGCTAGTAGAAAGCAGTAAGTGAATACACAGGGGTCTGGCTATGCAAAAGGCTATGGATACCTCTTTTAAAAGCAAACTTGCAGATAGTATTTGAGACACACATATCTGCACCTGTTATTACATATAATCAAGGAATTTTATTTAACAAACTCATCAATTACAGTCACTTGATCCATGTCCCTTTCCTTGAGAAAATGATGAGACACCAATTATCAATTTTCTTGACATTTAATATTCTCACAGTACAGTTTTTATTAAGTAAATATTGGTTACATGGTTCAACTGTTCATCCTTATGGGACATGGAATATTGGATTAATACAGGAATATTTTTTAATCCCTGAATCATATTTGAAAAATTTTTCATGCCTAGCAGGATTTTAATTTGTTTGTAGCCATTATATTTATTAACAAATCAAGACAGGAGATGCTGGAATCTTCCTGTTCATAGGCAAAAAGATCTCCAAATGACAACATACTAAGAGCACATTTGAAAACAGAGGCTTCTGTGTTTGAACTTGAGCATCTCTATATGATCATTGACCAAACGGCCTTCAGCAGATACATGTATATATATATTAATATGAAGGTTATCTAGTTTCCTTTAGCTTAGCTCCATTGTGCATAAGTGAAATCTGCAAATAAAAAGTTATTGGGAGTAGGGATATTTTCGTGATTAATTATTTGATATGACTGACTAGCCATCTATATAAATGACACAGTGGAAATTGAAATGGAAATGGGTTGTAGAACTGCCAGATATGGCAGTGACAAAAGTAAGATCGTCTAACCAATGTGAAAGTGGAATGAACTCCTAAAACCTTTCAAAAGTGTTAATGTGTTGGTAACATTTCTGAATTTCTAACTGCTACATTACCATCAGTGTACGTATAACTGTTTTATCACAGCATCAAATCAGCATTTCAGAAAGCCCTGACTACCTTTAAGCCAGGCGGGGAGAAGTGAGAGGTAGTCTCTAGTTTGTGTCTAAATATTTTTATAGTGTGTATCCACAGCTGGCACTCTTGCTTATGGACCTTCATCTTAGTCACTTCAGCTCTGTTTTCAGCTGTTTTATTTATCTTTTCTTAAGGAGATATTGAAATGGAGCTAGACTTGGAACAGTGGCTGATTATAATTTCAGCCTGCTTTCAATTTTTGGCAGCTAAATTTGAAGACTTTTGGAAATCTCAAAAAAATATATACAAGGGAGGCTACTAAAAACATTAGTCAATTGAGAAACATCCCCTTTTCCCAACCACACAGAATGGAATAATGAATACCATGGACACAACTATCAGTGATTTAAATTGTTGTCACTGCATCAAAGTTGATGATGAGACAATAACTTAAATTTATGATCTGAACTATTGTTCCTTTCAGTTTTGCATAAGTAGATATATTAAAACTCTTGTTAGAGGACATTGAATTTAAAATAGGAAAGACATGTGCCCATGGAATTGACTGTAGCATATTGAAGGAACTACATTTGTTATTAAGTTTTCATTGGAAAGATAAGATGCCAGTGAAATGACTGGAAGAATGTAATTTTCTTTCTCCGCTGAAATATTATGAAATACTTATAGTGTAACAGTCCATTTGGTAGATCCTTAAAGGATAATTTCCTTACTCTCTTTCTCGATAGTTTCTTCCATTCCAAGTACTGCATGCTTTTATTTATTTTCCTTTTATACCATAAAACTTGACTGTCACTAGTTATATTTTGTTAGGATACAAAATAGTCCATTCAGCAATTGGTTTCCATTCACACCTTGCATTTCAAAAGAAGAAAAAGGTTACAGAAGAAAGTGCAGCTGAGGACAGGCAATATAATCTGTCTTACTTGTATTGTATTTGACTCTATGGAAACTAACTGGCACTATTAATGAAGTAAGCTGCACTTCATCCTACGTAAAGACGGCAGAATTTGAGTACTTTTCAGAGAGAGAGAAATGAAACTGGATAGATTTTACTTATGAACACAGCATTTTGAAGGTAGAGGCTAAAGTAGATTTTTCTCTAGTTTTGAAAAATATGTAGTCTGGAAAACACGAGAAACATAATTTCCGATCTCAGGGAGTGCCACCCTTAAGACACGCTGAAAATTCCCTCTAGCACTTATCTCCCTGAATCACAAAGATTGTCATTACATATAAGAAGGTATCTGCTTAGACATCAAAACTGAAGAGGTCAGTATGGTCCCGATGTCCTTTATATCTAAAACACATATCTTCTAAAGGAAAGTCTTATACACCTTTTTCATTTTCTACAGAGTGGTTACCAAGAAATTCTTTATTTATTGCGTTGATTTGAAGGTCTTATAGTGAGATTTTTGTAGACAGGTTCCTACTGACTGTTGGCTGTTTCCAGAAACCACTGACCTTTACAAGTGAAAATGCAAAGTATACAAATTATGCAAGTTGATGGGGGGATACAGGACGCTCTGACTGTTGTCATCTGTAATTGCGTAACTCCCAGAAACTGGGACAGCCTGGGAGAACACCAGAGACAGCCTGAATTTGTGCTAAGGTGACAGACCCAAGTTCTCCTGGCATTCAGAGTAGAGGCCCAGAACTATGGACATCTCATATAACAATCCCGGTTCTGCTAGTGAGTAATGAAATGAACACAGATCAGTCATTTGATCTTTTAAACTTAGTTTGTATTGACACAAAATAAGGCAAGTATATGTGTGTGTGGATATAGATACAGATATATGGATGAAGTTGAAAGGTTTTGGTTTTGGGGGTTTTTTGCTTTTTTGGGGGGAAAGAGTAAACTCCTTAAAATCTTTTGTTATTAGGCTTACATTTATCAGTGAAGTGAATATCCAGTTCTATGTTGTTCCAGCCTCCCAAGAGCAATTTCCCAGTAATGTGGCAATAGTGTCTACATCAGGTGGAACTGGCTCTGTTAATGCAAAGCTCCATTATCCTTTCCTTTGAAGTAAACCTGCTGTTATTTTTGTTGGCCAGAATAAGACCCCACCAATACCTGCTATTATTTTTTTTTCTTGTTCACAGAAACATCATGAACTGAAGCTGGAAGAAAGATTCAACTAATAAGTTAACACCCTTGCATTACTGTATGTATACTAATATATATGGCTTCTGAAAACGTTAGTTCTTGCCATGAGCACAGATGCCATCTGTCAGAGGAGAGTCACTTAATCTACCTAGTTCTACCTGTTTGTATTTCTTTACACCACCACCACGTGGAGGACACAGAACCCATTAAGCAACAGCGCTTATATTCTGGTCTATGTGTGTATACGTAGAATCTATGTCTGCAAGTTTTTCAATGCTATATATGCATAAGGAGCCTTGTAGTTAGTATTCATTAATTAGTTCTGAGATTCTGAAAGATGCTACACAAAATAAACTTCTAGCATACCATGCTCTGTTCTCTGTCAGCATCTAATTCTCCTTTGTTTCACCTTTGAGCAAAGAATGCTATTAAACAGCATTCTTTATGGCAAATTTCTATGTTTTGAGCACCTGCCATCCATCTTAGTCTGAATTTCAGCTATGTCTTGACATTGTTTAATATGATAGCAATCTATTTTTTGATCCTTGGCAGGAACAGCTGTTCTTTATTATACAGAGAGGAGTAGCAATTCAAATAGTTATTCTATCATTGATTAGTAGCTTTGTTTTAGAAGCGCTTCATTCACTTCATCAGTTCACTTGCTCCTAATTAATCCATCTGTTAGAATCATCAACAAAGGATTTCCCTTATTAATATAACTTATACGTGTGATTTATGGCCAGTATTAGTGCTATCACAGTCATGGAGGTAAGGGATTATATGTCTTCTATGGACATTTAGTTTGCCTCATCCATTTTACCAGCAGCTTTTATCTTACTCTACTAGATAGTCAGCTAGACTGCAAGCATGATAGCATGATGTAACAGATGACTCCACACACACTGCTAGTGCTTCTAGTCCTTTCTCATTTGGCTAATTTGGTACCTTCCAGTTGGGCAAAACTGAAAGAACTCCAGCTTGCTTTGCTTAAGCAAATTCTGTAATGTTGACTTGATAAAAAAATGCACCTGAAATGTATTCTCGCAAGAATTTTGGAGTTAGTTGTGTTCTGCGATAGACAAATGCAACAGCAGTAGCATAGTCAGACTCTCAGGAGTGGATGAATGCTGTAGGTAAGTTTGGTGAAGAAAGACGAATTTGTCCTTCTTATGCATAAGCACTGTGTGCTGTTTTAATTACCAATAATATATAGATTTTGTACTTTATTTTTTTAACTCTTGTTCACTGGGTGGAAAGAATGAAAACATTTTTTCTTCTACTTCCACATTGAGCCCTTTACTAGTGGTAGGACTGAGATCCTTACAGCTACAATTGGAGACATAGAAGCTTCTATTTATATCACCCATAATATATATCTCTATATAAATTAATTATGAGTTGCTTTTATACATGATTATTCTAAAAAACAAAGAAAACTTGCAGGGGTAGATCATAAACGATCTGTTAAGGAGATTCTTTGACTGTATACCAAGAGGTTAAAAAACAGTTATTGTCAATGAGTGGATGGAGGAAATGTACTGCATCTGTATGTGTGAGTCAGAGCAGAGCTGGTTTAACCAGGCTGGGTTTTCTCAATCCCCTTCTGTGTATTATCATCAGAATGTGGAGTGCCTGTGTCCAGTTATGGAAAAGAAGGCAGCATGCATACAATATGTGACTAGCCAAGAAGATAACAAGTTCTCAAGGATCATTATAAGTAATGTAAACAGCAATATACATTTTCACAGTATTTTTTGTTTCTCATATTTTATGTCTCAGCATTAACAGTGAAACTCATATTGCAATAAACCAACGGAATTCATTTTAACCAATAGAGTCTCCAAAATTCAACACTAAATGCTCCATTAAAATACATAATAAAGTGAAATTGGAGAGGAAGAGAAACTCAGATTAGAGGCTAAATTTAAGAGTTGATGTATTCTTATGTCAGCCTCAACAGATCTGTGCTGTGTGGAAGGCCCTGAATTTTAAACCCTGGTTTTGTTTTATCCATTGTGACTGAAGTCTTACTTACATTTAGAGTGGAAAAATAGTATATGCAAATTTTGAAAACTATAAGTAAAATAACAGCTTCAATCCCAGATTAGAATTCATAAAGTCCCACTCTTGTGTTTGGTTTCTTTCCCACTGACGTCACTTGGCCTGTCTGGAGGTAAATGAGGTGATGCAAGACTGGAACTTAACTGGGAAACTACGCCTAACTCAGCCATACTTTAAGAATGTTCGTATTTTAAAAAACTGAAGTGGGATTTTTTCAATGTTGAGCAATTGTTTACAACAGAATAATCTTTGGGGGTTCTCTGGCAAAGGGTAATATTTTATTTTTCAACAACATATTAAAAATCATTACAACTGAGAAAGGTATTTTGGTTAATGAATGATGATAGAATTGTTGTTTCCTCTCTTCTGCAGTAGGAAATATTAGGTGAATGGTAACTACTGAACTGAGAGAGTTCGTTAATGTGAATAAAAACACATCTTTTACCAAGGTTCAGAAATTTGTGCAGAAACTATGCCAATGTTCTTTATACCCACATATAAATATCATCATTTGGGAGGTGATTATTTTACTGAAAAATGTGTTAGAATCATCTGTAATACGTTGCCATAGCACCCTGACAACTTAAAATAATTTTCTGATCACAAAGAGCCAAAGCAGTAGGAGAACCTTGAGTCATACCTTTTCTGCAGTTTCCCAGCTTATCAGCTGTACTTGTGTGTACAACGATCATTTGGGAGGCTTTTCTGTGCTTATCATTCAAACTTAGAAGAGGAAGGCGTTTAGCGTTTTTAAAGCTTAATCATTACAATAGCTGATGTGCATACATAATGCCATGGTAATGACCTGCTACTGGATTTTAATGGATTAAGAGGTTAGAAACATAAGGTCTGTCAAATAGTTCAGTGTTTGCAGAAACTTCTTTATCTGCAGAGCAAAAATGTGATTTTTTTCTTGGGAAAAAATACACTGTAAAAAGCCATATATAGGTTGCTCGTAAGCACCAGACACTTCTGAATTCCACAGCAATATACTTGTTCAGACTTGGAGATGGCAGTCAAACATGGATTGGCAGCCCCAGAAGTATGTATTATATTAATTCATATAAAATGTGGGAAAAAAAGGTTATGTATTATATTTGCTGCTATATAGCTCTCCTGTCAAATTCATCAGCATTAAAACTGGTCTGAAATTACAAAAAAAATCATACAATTACCCCTCCCCCCCTTCCCACCCTAAAAACTTAAGTAATGAGAAAAAAAATTACAGTCTATCAAAATGTTCAAGAAACAGGGTGGGGAAAAGACTGTAACATGCAGGCATCCATTCAAAGTAGATGTTTTGACCAAACATGGGATCCCTTAGGGCAGAAAGATAGGTCACAAAGTCTTCCTCAGGCACGTAGTTTGCTCTGCAAGGCAAGATTTATGATTTTGTTGCCTGCTCCTCTAACAAGATAATTTCTGTCAACATATCAAGTTTGTGGGTGAAGCAAGATCACAGCTCAAATACTTTGCTCCTGTGCCAGATGAGAGCTGATCCTAGAGACGTGGCTTCTCTGCGAGAGGTATGCGTATACATGCCCCTTCAGTCAAACCAGTACCAGAACAAACCATGGCCACAGTGGCCATGGCAGTGTCCTTTATTTTGTATAAACATATATATAAGCATTTAATAACATTAAGCTCTTAATGTAGAACTCCTTATAGCAACAAGAACTCCTGATTCTGTTGCAGGGAGGCTACTGCCGAGACAGAGGAGGTGTCTTGAGTGCCTTGGCTCTTCGGTAACTGCATAATTCACTCCTCTTGAAGTTGTTACTCCAAATAACTCACTGTGCCTATTTAAGTAATTTCTGGCCCCTACACTCACTTGCTGAAGGTTGATTCCCCCCACTGTAGAAGCTGCAATTAAAAATGCAAAATAGATCATTTATACCACGGATGAGGACGGGTTTGTGCTGAAATATCCAACTGTGAACTGCAACAGTCAAAATGCAGAAACTTGGTCTATTCTGTTGATTCTAACACGGAGGTTGTTGCCACTGGTCAGATAGATGGTAAAATGCAGGTGGTGGGAGTCTGGACCCACACTTGATTTGAACAGGCTGGATTAGAGCTAGTGTCCAGGTGAGAGACCAGTATGAAGTGAGAGAAAGCCTGTTGCTGCCTGGCCGGACACACAGGAGCAGGACGGTGTCCTCTGCCAGGGCTGGCCTGGCAGAGCTCATCGCATCCCTGCCTGGGCCTTTACAGGTCTGCCAAGTCTTCAGGAGGCAGCCATACCTTATAATATCTGCAACTGTTTCTTAGGAGACTGTGAGTCAGACCTACATTTTCAAGCCTTTCTCATATTAAAAAAATTACAATAGAAAGCCTTTTTAATGTTAAAACATTTAAAAGGTAAAAGCCAACAAATTCCAGATCTTTATATATATACATATATATACATGCATGTGCTTCTGAAACCTTTTTGCATGCCACCCATACTGTGTGACTAGCAAGCAGAAATGAAAGTATATTCTGTTCAGAATGGGTTTATTTTTCTGCCTTTACACATGAAATATTTATGTTCTCCTGATGATACGAGACCTTGGTCTCCTTTGTGTGTGAGGAAAGGGTGAGAAGAAGCTAACTCCAGATATTCAGATTTTTGGACATCATGCTGCATTGTTGTAGCTTTAGCAGTCATGGAAGAATACAATATGCCTAGTGGTACTGGTCAGTACCACACTAAGACTTAATTAAATATTCAGTAGTTTTTGTTTTGTCCTATGTTTATATGCTTTTCAAATTCTGGAAAAGAAACAGTGTTAAACTACAGTGACCCAAACATGTTCTGACAGGTATTTTAACCTCACTTGCCTGCCTGTTTTCTCCTCTCCTTCACCCCCCCCCCTCCATTCCCATATCCTTTTCTTTGAAATATTACTTTAAAATCTAATAATAATCTTTGGTCATGAGTTTCAGATAAGATTACTACGAAGTTTCACAGAAAGAAAGTATTCCAATTAATTTTCATTTTCACTTTACTTGTTATATTCTGTTTAGAAAATTAATTAAAACCTTCTTTCAAAGCCAAAGTGGCATTCTCTTGTTCTATTTATATCTTCCAACAATTCAGATTGTTTTAATTCACTCCAAAGCCTTCTTTACATGGCACATGATGCTAATTAAATACCTGAAATGATACTTGATAGCACTGATTTCACTACTGATTATAACAAAATAAACTCAGTTGGCTGTAGGCTTGCCAATAAATCTAAGTAGATCAAGAAAGAAAAAGAATATACTTACTTGAACATTTTTATGTATTTAATCCATATTTATTATGCCTTTTACTTCCAGTGTGACCTCTCTCTTAATATCAAATTGCCACTACACACTTACGATAGCAATTATCTACCTACTATTGACTTCATATCAATCCGTCAGCAGCTTTTGCCAATCAATTGAGCAGAATTATTTTTGCATAGGGGTTTCAGCAAGAGAATAAAAGCTAGATGCAAAGAGAGACTTAGCAGTGTTTGGCACGGTAGGAATGAACCTCTAACTGCTTAACAATGGTACTGAATTCAGAAAACATGCATTGGTTTCCTGGGCTCTTTAAACCTGCAGAGGGGCATTAGATGCCTCAGAAGTGAATGAAATGACTCACAAATGGAAAGAAAAGATGTGCAGAATTTACCCCTGGGAAGTGCTGAGCCCAGCAGAGACAGCTCACCCCTCTCCAGAAATCAGGTACTGTACCTCCATGTCACAGGGAGTACAGAACTGTACCTGTAGGGTAGAGTTATAGATCCCCTCTTTTTAAAACGAGGTTACTTTTGGCTTTTAAGACATCACTGGAGAAAGAGATATCTCTGCTTATTGCCATTGTTGGTCATTTTTACACATCAGCCAAACAACTGGAGAGCGTTAGGTGGCAAAAGAAACTAAGGCTTATATGTTTCACTGAAAACACCACTTGTTACTGTGTTTGCGGAAGAACCTAGTTTCAAGGTGTTACAGTGCTATGAGAATGCTTAATAACCACAGGAAGCGGAAGGAAAGGGAAAATTAGATTAAACTCAGATATGAATTTATATAAAACAATAGGGAAGACTCCAAATAATTTTTCAGTGACATTCTTGGTTTCCCTAGGTGATCGAGCAACTCCGCAAAACGTGATTCTTTTCCAATAATTTGGACATTCTAATATATGTTGTGAATTTTAAATATAATTTGGCATTTTAGAACTATATATTAGTTCTTATAATTTGGCATTTTATAATTGCACAGCTTTTTTGTAGACAGTTGTATCAAATGCACCTTAACCGTTGTTCCTAGATGAACTGACCTTTGAGAAAGTTTGGAGCTCAGCTGATTCTTTCTCATGTGACTAGAGGAGTTTGATCTTATGCTAAGCCCTCAGCCCAAACACCTGTCAGTCAGAATGGGAAAGAGCTAGTAACTTAGAAGAAAAGATTTTATGAGAGAGTAGATGGCCTAAATTACAGGGAAAAGGTATAAGGAAGAGACGGGGTGGAAAAGAGTTTGCAGAACTGGGGGTCAGAGAGGAGAGCATGGTTGGGTCCTTTCTGGGCTGTTGCCTTGTGAAGCTGAGATACTGAAGCTGATGGCTTTTGAGAATGAAAGAAGCTAGAATTGACTCTGCTAGGGAGTGTTAGTATGGGAGTGAGACTGGGGGAGAGGGGGAGACAAATCAGGGGCAGAAGGCAATATCCAGTTCAGTCTTCTGCTTTGTGTTTGGTCACTGGTGGCCTGTGAGGGTACTACCTGCAACTTTCTCACTACCTGCAACCTACTCACAAAATTATCCTCAAGTGAAATGTATTAGCAGAGGATTGGCTGTAGGTGTCTTCCCTAGTCCTCTTTATAGCTTCATGTTTTGTGTTAAGGAAGAGATACTGTTTTCCTTAGTTCCTTTATCATAAAAATATTTTTTATCTCAGTAGCTGTGAGCATGGGCAAAAACCAGGGAAACTGAGGTGGGAAATGATGCTCAACCCAGGCAGGTGGGTTGCTGTTGTTGCAATTAAGCTTCTAAAACCAGTCTTCTGATGTACATGGCTGATTGTTCAAGTTTTTCTTTTGATAGAGTGGTAAATGAGGCTACCCCTTATCTGTGTGGGTAATGAGACTCTTCTTAATGAACCTGCGACAGAGGTTAGAATGGGACCAAGGGATTCTGGTTTCTATTTTCCTCTTCGTCCATAAACATTTAATTGGCAGAAAGTTTAATGAAGTTATAACTTTAATCTCTTTAATCCATCCCTTAGAAAAAGGAAAGATTAATTTATCGAGTTTTTCAGCAAGTGATATAGAGAGCTGAAGCTGGCCACATCGTAAGCAGAAGGAGAAGCTGAACAACAGCATGTCTTTCAAACTAGTATAAAACCTGTACTTTGAGACTTAGGCTCTTTTGTTAGAAGAACCCAAACACCATGAACTACAACTGAATGTAACAGGGTAGAATGAGATAATTTTAAAGTTACACACAGGATTTTTATTTTCTTAGATATTAAACAATTTGCTTTTTAAAAAAAAACTGTTGAAATATATTGGTGTAGAAATGTCAAATTGAACATTAGTAGCAGTCACAGGTAAAAGAAGGGGTGTAATAGATACTTCCTGCTCCTCAGTAATATCCCCAGAGTAACTTCTGTGAGGAGGTTCTAGGGTTTGTTGTCTGTAACACTGTTTTTAAAATGGTTGTGTTAAATCTGATCTTGTCAAATTAATCTTATGAAAAGAAAAATATGGAGATCAGATTTTTGAACTGTCAATCTAACATCTTTGCATTTAGTCTGCTTGCATCTTACTGTTCTTATTGTAAGCTGCGACTTGGGCCTTCTGGGAGTCTTAGCTAATCAGGAGGCATGCAATGAAACCACTGACTACAAGTCTGCAAGAGGATTATTCATATCCTTATTCCTACTAAAAATGTCCTTGGAATTCTGATTATCTGCTGACTGTTCAAGGAATTCTTATGAATAGCAAGATTTCTAATGGCAATGCTCCAGTACTTATTGATAGGAGAAAAACCATTTGGCCAGTTTTAATATAGGTATGGTGTGCTTTAAAAGAAAATACTGAGGACTTCAGAACTGCCTATGTTCTCATGCGTTAGTTGCACAGAGCAAATACGAACACTTGGAAGTAAAGCATCCTGATTGTACAGGATAGCTTCAATGGATGTCTTGGCCACTTTTCTCTTCCCACTGCAGTGACATCAAGGAAATAGCAATGCTCTTGGAGAGTCTGTGTTCTCTGAAGAGTGTGTGGCCTGGAAGAGAATTGTACACTCAAGTGATAACTAATAGCAGTGAGTGATGAAAACATTTTACATAACTTAAAAACAAATGGAATTGCAAAACAATATGAACTAATGATGCAGAGGAGAAGAGGGTGGAGAAAAGGAAATTGTGTAGACAAAATATAAAACTTACATAAGAGCTCAATACTGGGTCAGGCTAAAGGTCTACCTAGTTCAGTGTCGTATCTTCAGTCCTGGCTAGTACTAAGTTCTTAAGAAAGTATACATATAAACGAGGCATGTTGAACGTGTTTAATGTATGGATTTGTTTTCTCAACTTTAAACAGCAAATAGTGTAAGACATTTATAAATGAGAAGTTGTATTTGGACTAAAATAGCTACTGATGGACTCATCCTCTACCAGTCTAAACCTTTGAATCTTTTTGTAATCTTTGCTACAGCATGTTGTGAAGGCCATGAATTCCCCAAGCTAATTATATGCTTCTGTGAGAGATGATTCACTCAGAGCTTTTAATAAAAGACTGTGGTGGAAACTCCTTGACAATTCAGCTCTGCCATCAACTGTTTAAGCCTGTGCTACTTTGGCTGCTTCAAAAGCTTTAAGAGAATTTTGAGACACAAATCCAGCATTACTGCTATAGGGAATTTTTTTACTCAGTTTACATAGACCCTAGTTATTCATAACACACTAATAATGTTACATTTCAGTATAACTTCTACTAGTTTGCCTAGGGATGTCAAGGTTTTAAGTTTAAGACTGCTGTTACATTTGCCCATTTTATTATTTTGGCAAAAACACAAGCTCTGTGTGTGTGGCTTTTTCAAGGCGCTAGACTACATGTTTCTGGCCCACACTTTCTGGCTTTTCTGGTATTTTATTCGGGAAAATCTGTAACATTTCACAAGTGCTTTTGTTTTTAAATTTCAAAATGCATATTCATCATTTAAGTAAGTTGTAATGCAGTCAGTTATTTGAAAATGATTTTTTTGGTCTTGACATTGAACCCCACTGAGGAAGGTACAACTGATGGTACCTTACCATGCAAAGTACTTCCATTCACAGTTCGTGATTTTTCTTGCCAACCACACTGAGCTGGACTTTGTCCAGTATTAGGGAAATATAGTGGTATAATATGAGGGTCACTTGAACAGCTCATCAGAGGTTTGCCTATTCAGGATTCACCTGAGTATTTTCCCATGAGACTTACGGGCAGCACAACCAACTATGTGATACTGATCCTAGGCTGCTCTGCACTGCTCTTCAAGCAGATAAATGACTTTTTGCATTGGTCCACGATGGGTAACATTTTGTAGACCAAAAGTTGTTTGCTAGCTTACAGAAACACCTTCTAGCATAATGTCTTTAACAATCATGTTATATGTATCTTACACAGTGACATGCTTAGGAGTCATGTTCAAGCAAAAGACTTGAGTGGGGTCTTTTTCTACTAGGTCTGCTGGTACAGTAAAAAATTCTGAATTATCCTATTTCAGGACAAAGAGTTGCAGCCCTGAAAACAGTGACAATGAATGGTATGAGGTATATCAAATATATGACTTAGCACATTCTTTAATTTGAAAGTATTTATTTGCTATAAAGTTAAAGAATTACGAATACTTAAGTAAATGAGAAAAACTTTGCACTTTTATGAAAGTTTAATGAACACTTTATTCCATTAAATTACTTTGAACAGCTACATAGAATCACAGAATCATAGAATGGCTTGGGTTGGAAGGGACCATCAAAGGTCATCTAGTCCAAACTCCCTGCGGTGAGCAGGGACACCTTCAACTCGATCAGGTTGCTCAGAGCCCCGTCCAGCCTGGCCTGGAATGTTCCCA
>JAVKLA010000058.1:1362648-1373973 GCA_034782735.1 Sagittarius serpentarius | reverse complement strand
ATAGGCCCCCTTTAGGTATTGGAAGGCCGCAATAAGGTCTCCCCGGAGCCTTCTCTTCTCCAGGCTGAACAACCCCATATACTTACCAAGTACCAGGTTGCCTTGTGGACTTCTTCCCCCATTGACTCTCCAGCAGTCTGTGTATGTGATCCCTGACTGACTATTGTTGAACACAAGGGAAGAGCAGAGTTGGGTGAAAAGAGTAAAAACTATTAAAAAAAGCCATTAAAAAAGGACATCTCAGCCATAAAATGTGTCCACTGTAGAGCATTAGTAGTGGCTCATTTAAGTTACTGTTTCACACTTGCTGGCAGATATGAAAAAGACATTTAATGCAATAGATAATACCTATATTTTCAACTCTCTTCTGGATTCAAAATGCCTTTGGAAACTTTCTGTTAGTGTTTTGTAGGTAAAGTTCCCTGTTTTCATTCTTCTTGCATTTTGATTGGGAGGTGAGAAGAGTGGTGTTAACAGGAGTGTGTTCATCCGGCAGTCTGTTCCCAGATGCGTGTGATGAAAGGATTAAAATATACTGTTGAATTCAAGCACTGCTTTCATACAGTAAAAGCTTTATCTCCATCACCTGAAGACATGAACTATCTTTCCAGTTGGCAGAATGCAGGATGATGGTGATGACAGTCGCACTGTAGTCTAATTCAGTGAAAATGTTATCTAACTGTATAGATATATGTACTAATTGTAAAAAGAAAACAACCACCTTCCCTTTACCTGGTTTGAGACATAAACAGCATGAAGCAAAATATAATGCATGTGGCTCTCTAAGCTATCACTGCAGCTACTGCTGCATTTACCAAACACTTCAATGGGGATTTAAGTCTTCAGTGGAGCTACTCCTTCTTAGAGCAGGTGGCCCAGTCTAATGCAGCAAATTTAATGTTTGATGAGGTCTGAGGTAAAATAAAACTCAGTAATACCAGCACAGATGATGTAAAACCAGAAAACAACAAAAAAAAATGAACAGGGCGGTGTACGTATAACGGCTGGAGAATGTTGGAACTGTAAGGATAAGGCTTAGAAGAGCTTTCCAACAGGAGACATAGAGGACATCCTCTCACTTAGGGATATAATTTTGTATGGGGTGCAGGTGCCCTGGGACTGGCAGGGGGGGTGCAGGGCGGCCTCTGTGAGGAGCGGCCGGGGCTGCCCCGTGCCGGACACAGCCGGTTCCAGCCGGCTCCAACCGACCCACCGCAGGGCACGGCTGAGCCCCGCAGCCACGATGGCGGCGCCTCGGGGAGAGCCTGAGTGAGAAAGGGCAAAACGCTGCCCGGCTGTGAGGGGAAAAGTGTCAGAAACAGCCCTGTGAGCCCCGAGGGGAGAGGGGGAGGAGGGGAGGAGGTGCTCCTGGTGCCAGAGCAGAGATTCGCCTGCAGCTCATGGAAGACCATAGTGGAGCAGGTGGATTAGCCCCGAAGGAACAGTGGGCATGGAGGACCCATGCTGAAGCAGCTTTACTCTGAAAAGGTAAACCATGGCAAAGACCCACAGTGGTGCAGGGGAAGAGTGTGAGGAGGAAGAAGAAGCAGAAAGAAGCTGGTATGGACTGACCACAGTCCCTCATTCCCCATCCTCTTGTGCCGCTCAGGGCGGGGGATGAGGTAGAGGAGTTGGGAATGAAGGAGCTGGGAATGAAGGGGTGAAGATGAGAGCCTGGGAGAAAGTTATGGGGTGGGGGGAAGGTGGTATTTCAATTTGTCTTGGTTTGTCACTAAGCAAACCTATTTTAATTGGCAATAAATTAAATTAATTGTCCCCAAATCAAATCTGTTTTGCCTGTGATGGTAAGTGGTCTCCCTGTACTTACCTCATCCCAAGAGCTTTTTCATCTTATTTTCTCCCCCTGTCATGGGGGGAGTGAAACAGTGGCTGGGTGGGCACCTGGCAGCCAGCCAAGGTCAACCCACCACAAACTTTACCAGCTTGTTATGTCGTAAGGGTCACAGGAAGGCACACATTCTGGAAGAACATGTTCTTTCTGAGTTCTGAGCCCTTCTTTTGATGATGTAGAAATGCAGACTTACAAGACAGGGCTTTCTTCATCATCTTATTTTTTTAAAGTTTGGTTTTTAGATATGCTATAGCATGTCAGTCCTTAGTGGGACAAATGAAAGAAGGCAGGCTGGTTGGAGGCTTTTTTATTGTTGTTTGATTGTTTCAGGGCTGTTTGATCAGAGAATTAATTTTCAGTTCTTTCTCCCTGTCAGCTGAAGTACAGAGCCTGTTGTGGCAACTGAAGGTGATTACCGTTAGTAGTGATGCCACTGCAAACTGCATAGGAAAGAAAAACGTTCCAAAGTCTCAACAGACTCCTGACGCAAGGTCTTTTGCTGCCTTCTCATTTTCACCTTCCGTGAGTTCCAAAGAAGTATCTGCATCAAGGTAAGAAATTTTGAGATGGCTCATTATAGGCCCTGCAAGGTGTTGTCCAGATTGTAATATTATACTCTTTCACAGCTGACTTGGAAGTTTAGAAACTACCTCTCACTTAATGCTAGTATGGTATGACTTAAAAATTATTTTGATGCCTGTCTTGCATGATTTTAATGAAAAGTGGGCTACTATACATCCAAAATGTATTAAAATGTGAACTATGCATCTGAAAATTGTTTCCTTTCATTCTTCCACATTAAACTTTACATATTTAGTTTAAGAAGTTAATGCTTCTGATGGAAACCTTCAGCTTCTCCCTAGTTCCCTTAAGAAACACTAACTTGGAAACAGCCCACCTGAGAAAGCAAGTCGTCTCTGTGCCAAAAATTGTTTTGGCATTGACAAGGCTGACAGACTTCTCTCTTGCAACATTTCCCTTCTAAATGCCAGTGGCAGAGTGTCACGAGGTTTGTGCAGTTCTATATCAAGGGACCTTCGGTGATGCTCTTGTTGTAAGCAGTCCTCTCACTCAGGTTGTCTTGTGCATTGTTATCATCCTGAGTCTCTGGAGACGTGACTGAAACATAGTTGTCTTCTTGCCAAAGCTATGGATAAACCTGACTGAATTATGCACTGAATTCTGAGCCTATTCTGTCACATTTGCTGCTGCTTTGAAAGAGGCCTCAAGTTTAGAGATGTTAGGGAGAACATCAGTGTTCATAAAGCCTCAGCAAAAGACCAAATTGTGTCTTGATGTGTAGGCATGTTCTCTGTCTTTATGAGTCACTGTTGTTACGAGATGAACACCATTAAGTACAAGTGTAATAATAAGATGAAGACAAATAGCAGGAAAAACTGCTGGAAAATTGAATACGCCAGGCCACACAATTGTGTTCAAACAAATAGAACAGAGAAGTCCTGCATATCATGTTTTCATCCTCCTCTGAGAGTCTAGTTCTTTATCTTTTGTGTCCTTGTTTTCTTTCCCAAGTTCCAAGGTCTCTGTACCTACCTAATTGTGGATCAGTCTTCTCCCCATAGCAAAGAAAGGAAGTGTTCTTAACCTAATGTAGTTGTGACTATGTACAGCTCTGCCAGACAGAGTCCTCTCTCTTAGTGCTGCTTATATCTGGTGTGTATAATTGTGTGTTACATGTCATGGTCGTAAGTCAGCAGCTCTGCAGCACTTGGGTCACATCACTTCTGTGTTTGCCCCTTGCTGTTCCACCCTCCCTACCCTTGAATCTGTGAAGGATAGGGCCCCCTCTTTGTCTGTAGCTGAGCCAAAAAACCTTGGAAAGTGAGATATTATTGTTGATCCATCAAGAACACCACCACAAACAACAACAAAAAATAGTTGAATTTCATGCATAATCAGATAAAGAATGCTTGCATGTAACATCAAAACCTTGTTGTTACCCAACTTTACACAGTTTCTTAGCTAAGGTACACGTTGTATTTGGAGAAAGCAGAGGGCAAAGTGGTTTGCAAGACATCCAGAGATGAAGTTTAAATAATTCTTGGAAAAAGCAAACAATAGACAATAGATGGGGAAAAATAACACTGGTGGCTGAATAATATTAGTAATTGTTAAACACATGCAAATGGCATAGCATAGAAAAAGATTAAGATACAAAATAATAACAAAAAACCTTTTAGCTGACTGCATACAATTCAGTTAAATTTTTTCACGTCTATTCTAAAAAAAGTTTCTTCTAACTCTGGTAACTTTGGAGGTGATTAGAAGTGTTAAAATACTTCAAAAACATGCTGCGTGTATGAAAACAGTAGTTCCAGTCCTGTCCTAAACAGTAGGATTGAAAATCATATCAGTAAGTCTGTTTTCTTAATATCTCCAGACCTTCTTTGCAGACCAACAATATGTTTATATGCTTTAGTTAGGATAAGGTTCAGATAAGAACCCTTTTTGAGATATTTTTTCTAACAGAACTGACATGTTTTGCAACTTACCTGTTGCTGAAATGCTTTGCATGAAGACCAAAAAAGAAAGCTTTTTTTGTGTATGGATATAATGTTTGTGTGTGAGTGTTTGTTGCTTTTTTTCTTATGTAAAATGATGTTATTTAAATGGAATTTCTAGAACTCTCTTCTGAATGAACCAAAAACTACTATATTTTTTTTAATGTTTCTAAAATGAAATGCAAGCCAGGCTGTTATGCTGTCTCTACGTTTGCACTCTGTTTATAAATGGTGTTGAGGATAATCCATCATCTGTCCTGAACTTCAAAATGACGACATCTGGACTACGTCCTCACAATGGTGTAGCACTGACACTTCAAACAAACTCAGAAAATGGGGAAAAAAAAAAAAAGCACTACTTAGAACCATCCCACAAGCATAGTCATCTGTGTGCAAACAAAAGACTGAAAGACTCATTTTTGCTGGAAACATTTGAAGTTTCTTTTTTTTTTTTTCCTCTTCCCTTTTCCTGGCTTTAACTTATTGAACTTTTTACTTAAGGCAGCCTGAAGGCACTAAATTACAGATGGTGCTCACTCATACTAGAATTGAAAACTTCCTCTTTCAAAAGGTAATTGTTTCCAGTTGATAAATGCAACATGAAGTAGAATTCTAGCATGAAAATAGCCGCTATATTCCTGAGAAGGGAAACTCCTTGAAAAAGTCTTTCTATCCGAAGAAAAGAGATTGCATGCTCTTTTCTTCACATAGGATCTAAGCATCAAACCCACCCACAGTAACTTTGGCAGAAACAAGTAAAAGTAGGACTTGTTCCTTATTATTTATAGTTTATGAAAGCAAAAATAAAAATGGAAAAAAGCAAATTATATATTTGAAAAATAAAAGTTACCTGTTAATATTTTAAAATTTTCTTATAAAGACTGGTCTTGGAGATCTAGAGCCTGTAGTCCTTTTGAAACTGGGAGTATTTTGAAGTGCAGATCATGTAGCAACAGCAAGAATATATAAACAGAATATACCATTTTACAGTGCATTTGGTTATATATCTATACCACATTGAAAAAAAACCCTGAATAATAATACCTATTTAAATAAACACTGTTACAGTCAGAAAAAGTATAAGTTAGGTTCCTTCTATAACTTTTGATAAGCTTCTTGAAAGCATGCACACTAATAGGGATTTTCTAATTATTTAGCAGCTTCAGATATAGAGTTGGAAACTGCTTTTTGTCTTTGCTGTTCAACACAGATGTAAGCACAGACCTTAAAGGGAAATGAACCATGCCTTTTCTCACTGAGTTTCATAAATACATGCTGATAGTAAAGGTATGCTGAGCTTCAGGAGTCCTGCATCTTATTTCAGCTCTGAGGAAAATGTGCTTTAGGGTTACAAATTCTTCTGCCTCTGAACAACCCCTCATTCAGTTTCCTGCTCTCATTGGCTTCTTCTCCTAGCCTCTTCTCCCTGTCCCCTGTCCTGGTCTTCTAGTTTGTTGTCCCTCTTTGCCCTCTTGTAAACGAAAAAAAAAAAATTAACAACTTACATTCATGTCTTTAAAATCATGTCTTTTGAGCTATTTCAGAGCTGTCTTCTTACAAGGAGAAAAGCTGCCATGAATACATACTTGCAAGTAATATAAGTAGCGTTGCACACAAGCTCTCAGAAGAGTTTCTGCCTGCGTTTCTGTAACTGAGATATGAACATCAAGGCCTGAATGCCTGATGCTTAATTTGAATCATCCAAGTGAACTGGGCTCAATCAATAGCCATGTTTGCTTTATTCAGGAACAAACATACTCCAGCTTATTCCTCTTCCAATGAAAACAAAGCTATTTCCTACTGTCCGTTTGCACCTTTATTTACTTTAGCTGAATCAGATAACAGCTACGGTCTAAGACATGAAATCAGCAACAGCTCCCTAAAATTTTTGTTCCATTTGGATGGCTTGCCTCTCTCAGGGAAGCCGTGTTGACCTGATGCTCGTATGTCTCCCTGAAGACTCTTTTTTTTCAAGAGGGGCAAGAGGAATGAGCTATTTTGTGCACACAGACTGACCCCACATACAGCTTTGTAAAATTATAAAATGTTCAAGGTAAGGCATAAGATCTATCTCTCTAGTGGGAGGACGAAAAAAACCTTTGTCATCATTAAAAAAAAAAAAAGAAAAGAAAAGAAAAAGGAAGGAACTTTGAATATGTGCAGTGAGGCAGGCATTCCTTAAGAAGGCTTAGCCCCTGGGTAGCACAAGGCCTTGGTGCTCCCTGTGTTCTCCTACTGACCTTCCTGGCAGCTCGCTGCCCACTGCAGAACCTGCTCCCAAAGCATGGAAGGACTGCAGCTGCTGCTGCTGCAGACACAAAAATCCCAAGTCCATAGAACATCCTTGGACTCCTAAGGTATTACATGGTCTTTCAGACCATCTAAATGCTTGACTTAATAAAACTCAGCTGAACAATTCCTTTTACTTTGCAAGACTACTGCTCCTGTTTCAGAATTGAAGAAGGGCTTGCATGCTGAAAAGCTTGTTCATTTTTTTTTCTCCAGCTGTGCCAGCTGGTCTAGAAAAAGCTATTATCTCCTGCAAATCTTGCTCCTTGTAAAGAATAATGCATGTATGTTGTTTGTTTGGTTTTTCCACTTTCAGGACAGATTCACACAAGTAAAAACCTGGTTTCTGTTTTAATCGAACTCTTAAGGGATATAAAAATATTTGTAAATCTCCCTCCTTTATGAAAAATAAACTAAGAGCTGACTGAAAGTTAAGGTAGAAAAGGCCACTTTAAAAAAAAAAGAAAAAAAGAAAAAGCACAGCATGTGCCTAAGTATTTTGCTGACTATCATGAAATTAAACATATGCTTAAATGAAAAAGGGCAATAACATCCTCTTTCCCCCTGCTGGAAGGTCCCTGTTCTTGGGGGCGTGGGGATGCCAAGGGAAGGTTTTTAAATAAAGCCATGTTAAGTGACTAATACCAGTTCCCAGGCACAATCTGTTTATAAGGCAGGGAGCCTGGCCCATGTTAGTCATACTGCAGATGAACTCTTCTGAATTCTTCCATACTTCCATTGCCAACTTTATGAAGAATATCAATTAAAACCATAAGTGTTAAGAAAGTACATGTAGCTGTCATTGTATATCTTCCTAAAATAATTAAAAGTATTCTTGTCACTTAATTAAGGCTTCTTGCTGCTGAAACCAAAAGCATAATGCTAAACCTAATTTAAATCAAAGTTGAAGACTTCGAAGTTGAAGACTTCGAAGTTGAAGACAATAAAAGTGAAGAGTGCTTAACTAAGCATTTTGACCTGGGTGGTGATGGTCAATAAGCCTGGGCTTACCGTCTGCTATAATCATGGATATATCATATGGTGTTTAATAGGCTCCCTGTCTATTGGCACTTCAAAAGGCTATTCTTTAAAAAAAGTAATCACTAAAATTTTGCTTTCTCTGCTCTGTCTATAGTTAAAACAGAGTAAGTGGAACTGCATTAACTGGGAATGTATTGTTTGTTCTTCGTGGAAGCTAGTGGTTTCAGATGAATACAGGTAGTAGCTAGGTAGCAAAATTAGGCAGTATATAGGAAGTTTGCCTATGATTTAGAAAATATTTGTAAAGAGATTGAAAATAATTTTCAAACAAATCAATTAAAAAAGCTGTGGTAGTGAAGATACCTTGGCACTTAGCACCTGTGGAAGATAAATCTTTCTCATCACATTTTTTTCTCCCACATTTGCTTTATGAAAAAAAATGCTTGGAGAAAAGCAAAAAAGCAGTTACACCTCCATTTAGCTACATATTTTTTTTAACTTCCAAGGTGCATCCAAATAATGCTAATCATTTGGCAAGACACAAAAATTAAAAGCTTTTTAAAAATGTAACTCTATTTAGTCATTAGTTCTTATGCTGAGAAAGACTCCTGAGAAAATTTCGTATAAAAATGGCAATAGAAATCAGTCTAGTAGCTTTAAAACGCAGCCCAGTTCAAGGCATTGGGGGTGGTGAAGAGGAAAAAGAGAAGGTGATCTCGTTTATAAAACAAAGCACTGAGTGTCTATCAAGAAGGATGTATTATGTTGGGAATCAAGTGAAGGATGCACTTGAAAAGAAAAGGTGCAGCTTGGATATTTGACCGTAGTTCTGTGAGACAAAGCTTGATTAAAAAATTGAGAGAACAGTCAGTTCTCCATAAATGCATAATTGTGTATTGCTGCTTTCCATACAATGGTTCCTTTATGGGCTGCCTCTGCTCTGTACTAAGCTCCAGCTCTGACAGTACAGGTATGACTTGGAGTCTTGAAGATTTTGAATGCTGGGATTTTTTTTAAGCACACCTCAGATCTTCTGAGCAGCACAAAGGCTTAAATTGTTCTGAACCTAGGTTTTTAAAATGCCCCTCAAGTATAAAGAGGAAAAATTAGTACTTTACTACCTGAAATACAAATAAAACATCCTTTGACTACAATTATTGAACTCTAGCAAAATATTATTTTAAGCTGAGTAAACTGATGCTAGTTCCGTGCTAAACAGCACTCAAGTCCTACAATAGTAATGTGGAAACTCACTGGCTGAAGGGGTGTGTGTGTGAGATACTACTCATAATAAAAGCAAAGGAATGCGGCCAAGCAGCAAGTAAGGAAAGCATGAAATTAATGGATTTCCCTTGTTGTTTTAATTAAGCCTTTTTATTGTGGAAGAAGAAAGAACTTCAGGTTAGCAAATCTCATTTCTGGATTAGGAAAAGGCCTCCATCACATCCACCAGCTTTCCCCAGAATATTTTGTTATATATAAAGGAAAAACTGTAATTTTCCTTTTGCTTGAATGCTCCTGTTCTACTACTAAAGAACTGCTGTCTTAAGTGAAAAAATATTAAAAGATTTCCATGGCAGGAAGAGACAGTTTGCTTAGAGAAGTTTTACCATTACTGTGAATTAGTAGCTTTGGTGTCTGCTAGACATTTGAGCAAGCTAACTGGTATTGTCTTAACACCTGATGCCTGCACTTGCAGTGTGTCTCTCCTAGTCTCTACCTGCAGAGATCTGGTAGAGGTCCCTCATCAGCTGAAGTCACCAGCTCTCCATGGTAATGCAAGAGGGAACATCTTCGCTTATGGAGTGGGAGCTATGACTGCTGTGCGTTTAATGAAAATTGCCCTTTCTATGCATTTTGTAGAAGCAGTAGAGTCTAAGTATAAAGTGCTTGTTAGTTTTCTCATCCAATGTTAGATCGCACTCAATGAATAATGAATCATGGGTGTGTTGTGTTTCCATCCTTTTTCACCTTTACCACTTCACTAATTTTGGAACTTGAGATTTATAATGACAGCACTGAGCCAGGGCTCTTGGCTTAGGAAATGAGAATGTTTTAAAGGGAAGTTTAATAGCTGCATCTTGGTTGAATACACCATTAAGAGTTTAGTCTGACCTACATTAAAAACTTAGAAAACTTTTCATTCTGCAGATGAATAGAGGGCCCTAACACTGAGAAAAAGCACATGTTAATTTTTCTCTAAAACACTAGGATACACAGAAATAAAAATGGAAGAGTTATTGTGGGACTTACCGTTACTTGCTTCAGCATGTTATGTGGCAGTGAAGTTTGTCAGAGTGTTTGCTTCAGTGCCTAGTACAGTAACCTTCTGTAGACTGGACTAAGCAGACAATTTGATTTGTCCTACATGTTTCCTGAATGCCACTAAATTAAAGACTGCTTCTAGATTATGTATTAAGTTAGTTGCTAAGTAATATAGGTAAAAGAACAGCTGATTAAATTATTGGTAAATTTTGTTAAGAGATTTTTCTGATGCTGCATCAGATAGTTCCATCTTTTAAGCAGATATGGGACTCCCTATTGTAGTCTGAATAAACTGTAAAGATGATACATATTTAGATTCCTGTTGCATATATAAAATGCACATATATGATTTTTAATTACTGTTATTAACGATGGCTTTGTTCTGTCAAATAGTTGAGTAAAAATTAGAAAAGAAATTGTCATCCAAGACACTCGTTATGATATAATGTGCAAATGCCTTGTCTTTTTTGTGTGCTCCAAGGAGGAGGTCAGGAATTCAGAGAATAAAATTTTGTTTGTCATGTATAATTTGCCTATTACATAAAACTTAAGCCTAAACAGTTGTTGGATTTATTTATATAACAATCTTTATATACACATACACACACATGCTTCTTTTCTTCTCTGCTGTAAAGCATATAGGGGAATAGCCTCACTTAAGTAAGTGACTAGTTTATGTTTTATAATCCAATTTTTATAAGCCCTATAAAATGTATTTGCTTATTTGAATTATGTTACTACTGCACTGATAGCAGTCAGCCAAGCTTCAGATTGCTGTCCCGCTGCCACACGCAGTGCCTCAAAAGTTGTTTGTGTAAAAGCTGGATCTCAAAGGGAGAAGCTGGAGTGCTTAGGGGCTGCAAAATTGTTAGCTGGCAAGGTGCAGAGCTCACAGTCCTCTCAAAATGGCTGAGGCCACGCTGCTGAAGCCAATAAAACCCTGTGTGAATCTCGCAGGCTGCTTGCAGTATCTGACAGTCTACTTGTTTGCTTCCTGACCATATTTGGCTTTAAGTACTGTAGAGAAAAGACATCGATTTTGATCTAGGAATAAGCTTTTTCATCAAGAACTGTATTCAGGCAGGTTTTAAGTCTTCATTCTCTTCTATTGGCTTGCAAATTGTTCTGCTGCAGCCCTTAGTTCAACAAGTGGCAATACTGGCGGCATGAACTAGGCAAGGTCAGTCAAAGCATTGCTCAGATTTAAGACCAAAAAAAAAGACAGACTTGATTTTCATTTTCAACTAACTAAAACCCCGTGTGTTGATAATCGGCATTCTGTAACAACAGCCAAGGAGGAATTATTCACACAGATTAGGGTTTTTTGGTTTTACTTGTTTGTTTTGGTGGGGGCTCTGAAGCTGGGTTGAGAATCCAGCACTCTAGCAAAAACAAACAAGCTGACAAACAGAGGAA
>JAVKLA010000058.1:1336385-1360370 GCA_034782735.1 Sagittarius serpentarius | reverse complement strand
CATCCCACTGGGTGGGGGGGGAGCGAGTGAGCGGCTGCGTGGTGCTGTGTTGCTGGCTGGGGTTAAACCACAACACTCCAGTAGGCTCTATTAAAAAAAAAAAAAAAGCGTATTTGTTGTCATGTTTAAGTGCATTCCATAACACACCCAGTCTATTTTTCTTAAAACTACATCTTCATCCTAGAGGGCACTTCTGGAAGGGAATAACCAACATAAAAAAAACCCAAATCTGTGAACTTTCTGTACTGATGTTTAGATTTGTACTTGGTGTTTGTACCATATTACAAGGGAAGTAAGGAGTGCCAGTACTGGTATAAAACCAAAAATTGTTTTAAAATCAGGTTGGAGTTTGTTGGAACTCATCTGAGAAGCAGTGGGCTGCAACCAGCTGATGACAAAAGTGTTTGGGTAGATCCAGCCAAATTCTACATGGTACAAAATGTGAGATGGGAGGAAAAAACTGACTGAACACTACCTTCAGCATACTGGCATACTCTACCCCAGCATACTTTGGTATAGGCTCAGGCCTGCTTCAATTTACATCCAGCTGCAAGAGCCCTCCTTTAGGCCATTTTAATAACTGAATCTCTGGAACAGCACTTGAGGTATGTTTTTTTCACTTAGCTGTACCTTAAAAACAGCTTGTGAACTGCAAATATGGGGGTAAAGCTGGAGAGATGCTTGTTTGTCCAGGGTACCAGTATAGCCAGAGACTCTTTCAAAATGAGGGAAATTTCAGGCACTACCAAAACATTCTTTGAAGTGTCTTTGTACTCGCAGTCTGGCACAGAGCAGCCTCCATGAAGGAAGCCAAGATTCGAGCCTTTTCTCTGGCATGCATGTACATTGGAAATAAAAGCACACTGTTTACTTCAGTCACTGCTGATGCCCTTAGGGAGAATTAAATAAGGAAAGTGCCAGAGCTGGTGAGTTCCACATAAAACAGCAGGGAAAGGATGGGAGGTTGCAGAGGAAGCGCCAGTCGGAAGTGGGATGGCCCAAACCAGCCAAGATAATGCTTCCTGAGGTGTAATCACTGGGTGATATGCAAAGGCATGAGCACTCCACCTCTTATTTCCTTGACAAGAATACATTTTTTGCACAGATGGGCTAGTAAATCCCATTAACTCTTTCAAGCTTAAAAGGAGTTTTTCTTACTTTTAAGCCTTCTAAAATCTATGACACCTTTCCTAGTTAAAAAACACTACCTTATCTGTATTAATTCATTATTGCATACTATTTATGAATTTTTGTGGACACTGTTGGGGGCTGACCTTACAACACAGCGGTTAACCTGAAATCCAAGTAGGTTCTGTTTTACATCCGGAAAATCTAGGTGCTCCAGGCTTCTGCTCCCTTCTAAATTATAAATCAGTGGGGAGAGAGAAAAACGAAGAAAAAGCATCTGAATTGGATAAGCCTTTAAAAGTGGATTCTGTTCTGCTTTATGACTGTTTTAATGATCTTTGTGAACTGAACCTGCACTTTGCGTCAGGTCTTTGCTAGGATATCTAAGTCCAATTGGCACTCATTAAAGCTGATATTAGCCCTGCGATGCAAAGGAATACTGGTGACTATATGGGCAGAGGGAGTGGAATGAATTAGTTTTACTTCAGACTCTTGCATTTATTGGCCTGATTTACAATGTTAAGATACTGTATGGGTCTACCCAGCCCAGTTACCTGTTTCTCATTTCAGCAGCACGGAAAGGAAAACAGTGGTTCAGGCAGCAAAGTAACAATTGCTCTGTATTTGTAATGTATGCTGAAGTAGCAACCTTGTTTCAGTGTTATTTGAGTTACTGGAATTCGGTTATTTATTGACTGAAAGATATTTTTGAGTCATGGACTTTAAGAAGGTATAAATTGGACTAGTGGATGTCTGTATAAAGGAGATGAATTGCATCATATTTATGGCTAATTCACATAACTAATTTTCCTTAGAAAATGGTCAGACACATTGGAAAACAAAGTACTACGTGGACAATGTATTTGCATGTAAGGATAGAGAGTTAGCTGGGTGTGTACTTAGCCTAAAAATGGAATGATTTGTCAAGCAAAGAAAAAGGGTAGGAGAAAACCTTGAGAGTATTTGAATGTGTTTTCATTTTACAAACAAAAACAAAATTTAAAAGTCATGAAAATTAAACAGAGGTTACCTAGGAGAGATATCTTATGTGATCTTTGTTTATTACGAATTTTTCTACAGTACTAATTGATTTTTGACATCACCAAACTGTCTTACAGACTTTATTCAGCAGGTGATTAAAACATCTGAACAATCAGTTCCCAGTGCTTTTTCATATGCTGTCTAGGTTAAAATAACAGGAGCTCTGAGCAGCAGTCTGTCAGCTTGAACCTTTCCCAACTGTAAAGATATATGTTGGGTTTTTTAAGTTTTATTTTATAACCAAGATAAATAAGCATTTGGTTTTCCAGTTTCAAATTTCTAGACTTTTCCTGTATAACATAGGATTAAAATGGTGAATTATTCCTTGTAATGTTTTTCAAGGGGAATCAGCACGTTTCCTAAGCCAGACTATGACTATCACAAGACCTTTCTGCACAGCCGCACGTTTTGAGTACCGGCCCAGGTACTTTTATTTGTATGGTATACTAAGATTCCTCCTTCTGAGAAGTAAAATTAATATATTAGTTTCAATATAGTCATAGAAGGCACCTTAGGATAGTAAATTAGATTACTGTATACTTAGGCTCGGAAACATGTGATTTAATTACCTTTCTGGGAATAACTCCTTTCCTACTCGTATGATGGAAGAAACGTGTGATGAAATATTTATCAGCATAAACAAATGCCCTGCAATTAACCTACAGGTAAGTAGGAGTCTGTGGCTGACAAAAGGCACATCGGCATTTATATACCTATCTAGATCACCATTAGTTGTTTATTTTCAGTGTGTATTTAGTGGGATTGCTTGTCTAGGTAGACAGGACAACACATTTTCCTGCCTACTCATCTCACAGTGCTTGTTTAGTTCTCTTGTGTACAATTCAGCTCATTCTGATGGGCAGGGTTGCTGACAGCATTAACAAATTCCCACTCTGTGGAGAAAATAAAGAATGTCTCTAAAGTTAAGAGAGACTGGTACATTTTTTCCTTTTTTCTGTGGGAATCAGAAACCACAATAACAGTATGGAAAAATGCATGAATTTAGGAATGAAAAATTTCTAGAAGAGTCAAAAACTGTAGAAAGAGAGTCCCATGACTATCCCACATTTCTTTTAGTAACAGCTGGAGCAGTGTGGTTGTTTCCAAGCTGTTACAGTTTAAGGTGTAATCTTTCCTACAATTTCTTAGTATTCTGCACTTTCTGTACAGGAGTATGCTTATAAAATGTGGATAATGGAAACTAAAGTAATGCACAATTATGAACAAATATTCCTTTGTTATTTATTTACTATACTTTGTATGGATGTGGTGTCCCCCTCCCCATCAAAAAAAGAGAAAATAAAATTCTCTCCTTAATAAAAAAGAGAGGAAAACCCTGACAAAAAGTGTCAGAAATGGATATTCTCTCAAATGGGATTTACACCTCTAAGTTGATGAAATTTACACCTGTGCTGAATGCCGATATGATACTTGTACACTTTTTAAGAACCATTTAAAACTTTCTGTGAGGAATCTCTGGAGAGAGATAACTCTCAGCCTAGTAACTAGAATTAGGTCCAAATTTTCTACAAAATACCCTTTTAAAAAATGCCTTGTAGTACATTTTAATTATTTTTTATAATAGGATAACTTTCTTTATAGTTCTTCTTAGAAAAAATAATCCTGTTTCTTTATTTCTTTCATCATGACCTTTGTAGTATTTGCTTTTAATTTTTTTTCCTTTTTCAAACTTTAGGCAATATCTTGTATAATATACAGATCCAGTATTTCAAATGAGTGTGTCTGGGTCTGGTTGTGCAGTCCAAAATATATTTCTGTGATAATCCAATATTCTTTTTTGCTCTCTGGAATGCAGCTTGACCACCTGGACATAAGATTTAAAAAATGTAGATAGGCAAAGATATGCTAGGAGATGTAGGCAGAGAAGTAAATGAAAGATCATTAAGTTTACACATAAAGAACAATGGTGTTTGCATGTGTAGGTTGTTTTTTTTTAGATAGCTATTACTACCTTGATGTTATGTATCATTACAAATACTGATAATAAGAACAATCAACCAAGCACTCCTACTGCATGTTGCTGCGTAACGTATTTTCATGGTTACATCTTTTTGTTTATCTGTAAAAAAAAGTCATCATCTTCTGCTTCTTGCCTAAAGCTTCCAACTCAGCAGCACTGTTGTACTTAGGAAAAAGGCAAGAAGTTTATGCCAGAGCTCCCTTCCTTCAAGAGCTTCCAGAGGCATTTAATCACCCTTTTTCTGCTTTTTGTTCTCCAGGAGACGCATATGTATATAACTTTCCCCTCCTCTAGGTGCAAGGTATCTTAGCCAAGAGGTGGGGAATTTCTCAGGTCTGCAGCTGCCTCTAGACAGGGGAAAGGGAAGACAGCTGTGGGTTATCTGAGGACTTATTTCATCAAGAAAGCAAAAAAAAGACTTTAAAGGAGTAGAGGATTCTCTGAGATGCAGATTGTGGATATGGAAATATGGAATGATGAAATAGTCCCTAGGATTTTAATTATTGAAGTTATTAAATAGTGAAAACAGCTCTGTACATAGCGAGGAAGAGTATGTAGTAAATAGTGTATTTGGGAAGAGTATATAGTATGTAGTATTTAGTATTTCTGGGAATTCATCTGAAAAGAAGGACAGTCTTCTTTGGACAGGAATATACTTTATATCCACTATGGATATAAAGTTTTTCCACTGCTACCAAAGTCTAATTAATTTGAGAGTGATCCACTGTGGAAGAGAACTGTAGAATTTTACCTGAAGATAATTCGATTTCTGGCAATTACTAGGTGCCAATGGACAGCCTTGACATAGGCAAAGGAGCAGAGAGCAAATAGAACAATATATGAAGGTAAGGGGAGGGAGCTGTACGCTGCTTATTTCTTGAGATCAGGTTTGAAATGCTGACTGAGATGGCAGTGGTCATCCACTGCATGACCTGCACTAACCATAGTCATCGCAGCAAACAGGGAGGAAGAAGAAGAAGATGATGATGATGATGATGATTTTGGTAGCTGAATTCTCCAAGGGGACTTCCAGAACTCACAATTTTCTAGTTTCTCCTTTACCAAGCATAGTTACAGACCCACTTATCTCCCTCAAAGGGGTAGAAATCTTCATTTTAAGTTCTTCTTTTTTTCCCATAATAATGCTGCAGATTGCTTGATTAGCAGGAAAAGTTATTTAGTTACAAAGCTTGATATCTCAGATTGATGCTTTCCAGGGATCTGTGTCAACTTTCTTGTGGCTGTCCATTATTTCAGTAGGGTTCACAGATAATGCCAGTAACAATGCCTACCATCATTATTTTAGCTTTTATCTTGGATATCTATTGAGTCTCAGACCACGAGATGAGATCAGAGTTTCCTGTAATATCACTCATGGACAAGCACTTGCCAAATGTGTG
Source organism: Sagittarius serpentarius (assembly GCA_034782735.1). Taxonomy (NCBI): domain Eukaryota; kingdom Metazoa; phylum Chordata; class Aves; order Accipitriformes; family Sagittariidae; genus Sagittarius; species Sagittarius serpentarius. The sequence goes on along the minus strand of JAVKLA010000058.1, from coordinate 1,354,820 downwards.
CTACTAGATCTGTATAAGTGCTCGGGGCAAGCGCAGCAATGCAAGGTGCTTTTAATTTTTCCTTGTAAACACCTCATCAGATATTCCAGAAAAATAATATTCAACTATGCAGCTGTCCTGAAATGCCCTGATCATAGAGATAATAGTTTTATCAGAGGTAGGACATCGTTCCATCTGCTTCTGTCAGGCTGATTTACAGAACTGGAAATGTTTCTGTTCTTTAATTTTTCCTCCCAGAGATCACCACTCCTATTAATGAAATGTACATTTCTGGGCATTTTTTCCCCATTGTTCAAGGTTAATGAAACAGCATGAAAGCATGGTTACGCTGTGAAATTTCAAGCACATTCTGAACATTCATTGCTTCAAAAAGAAGACATTACCTTTTTCTTTTTCCATAAGTCACGCAAAGGCTGAGATTCGTCATATCCCTCTGATCCATAGTAATGAGCCAAGAGTTACCAGAAAAAAATTTCAAAAAATAAAACTGAACTCAAGACAACTCTGTTTCCTTGGTTGGACTTATTTCCTTATTAAACAGATTCTAGCACCTGTTCTAAGAGTGTTTCAGTCAAAATAGTTATGATGGCAAAATACTGTTAAAAAATGTTATATGATCCTGGGGAATGGGAGTTTAGAACTTCGTATAGAAAAAAAGTCAGAAATTATGACAACATAAACCCAAACACAAAATAGGTATAATCATAGGATATTGGACAGTAGACCTGAAGATATATAATATACTTTGCACAGTCATTCACTGAACTTGGCTTTTGAAGATCAGGAGACACTTAAAATAGATGGCTGTGTTTTAGACTTACTTAATGGCAAGTGCTACTTCGAGAGAAAGAAACAGTGGCAGCCAACATTCCCTGTTACAAAAGGCTGGTTCCAGGAATCAGATGAAGGCAGGTTGTTGAATAGAATTGCTGCCCCAATCAAAAATATAATATAGCCATGTAAATTGGCATTATTTTCTTGTTCTTATCTAACCACTCATTGTAATAGTTGTAACAATTTCAGAGTGCCTGGGGATGTGAAAAATACTGTATATCTAGGAACCATTCTTTTATTTTGATTTACTGTTGTGTTACAACTTAGCAAATTTCTTGTAAAGATGGCATAGTCTGAAGTGTATATATGAACTTGTGAACATTTTTGCCATGTATGGTATAAAACTGTAAGTATAGAGTTCCTTCTTCTTCTTCTTGGCTCTCATCACCTCTGGAAGAATACTCTTGCTTCCATTCCTGTTTTAACCTTTGGATCTCAGACTTTTTGTTTTCTTTTTTTTTTCTTTCTTTCATGAATGGGTTTGTGTGGAACTTCTTTGGGTCTCCTTTTTCCTACTTCATATAGGCTTAGGTTGGCCAAGCAAATCCACCTGTAAAACACTAGATAAGTACAAAGTTAAGACTCAAATTCAGAATTCTGTTCTTCCAAATAGGCATCATCTGTCATCTGGTTTTCATGTTCTGTTAAATCTCTTCTGAAATTTATGTATGCAAACTTTTAATACAAAATACGCAATTCTTTCAAAGCATGTTTCTTTGAATGATGAAGCTGAGGTGTGGTTCAAAGTACATGCTTCTCTTTTCTTACACAGATATTTTACAGGTACATTATATTAATTCCTTTCACGTTTCCTGAGGTAGAAATAGTTGAGGCTAATGCAACATTTGCAGAAACAAAATTAGGTGGTCCTTGTGCTCCTCAGTGATAATTACTGTTCGTTAATGTCCCTGTTGAAATATCACAGATTTTAGAAATCAAAGGAAACCACTTATTCTATAAGGACTTAAGTTACTAAAGCAGACCCAGTACCTTCTTTAGGAAGTGCATGTGTCTGGTTATGAGCACCTGTCATCAGCTCTACCTAAACCACTGCAATTTCAGTGGAACTGTGGCTCATCTAGATTTCTGTGAATATATTGTATATTGTTATATAAACAGATATTTTTTCACCAGTTATTCACCAAAATCAATGGTCATGTTAACATAAAATACCTACATATGTATATGTGTATATATGATCATATCTGAATTGGAGAGTCCAATAACACTGTCTTTACTAGTGTTTTTTACTAGTATCTTTACTACTGGAATTTTCTTATGGTGTACCATATGGTCACATCCTTATTACTGCCTGTTCACATGCTATCTCCTTGGGGATGTCTTTAGAAGAATGGGCTGGCATGCCCTTAATTAAGTGTACGTGGACATTAATTAAGTCTGTGTGGACACAAAATACACCTCAGTGGAGAAAGAACACTACACGTGGAAAGGTATTCCAGCCATGTGGAAGGAAATTAAAACATACCTACCCTGTTTGCTATCCTCCTCAATATTTACCTGGAGGAACCATTTCCCATGACAGGAAAATAGTATACAGTTTGGCTTTTGTAGTGAAACCTTCAGGCTGGTGCATAATGTATATTTACCAAGAGGACCATTCAGTTTTCTGTACTAATGTTCTGAGACTCATCTATGATTGGTCCCTTTTTCTCCCTTTCTGTGAAACAATCAGCGAGGTTTGCTATTGGAAAAATGATTTGGATGTGACTGGCAACAATTATGCCCCATTAGGGACTGTGCTCCGTAATGGGAGATTACTCTGTAATGGGAGATTACTGTGCAATGTGAGGATGCCTGTTGTGAACTCACACACATTAGATACTCTCTGCTAGCTGGGAATGGAATTCAAATAAAAATAACTCTCCTTCCCCCACCCCCACTCCCCCCATTTCAGTACTCCTTGAGTAGCTCTCTAGGGATACCAGTATTTCACTGTGTTAAAGAAGCATCTAATCAGCCCTCTTTTGAGGTTTGAATATAACAGAATATAATGGAAAAGACAGAAAGGACAGGTAACACTGTAATAAAAAAAAAACAAACCAGTGCTAATGTGACAAGCAGCCCTCACAGTTCCTCATTTGCTTAGCTTTTGCTTGGCTCTTATAAGTTCTGTCAAAGGTGGATCTTACGCAAGATGAAATTATGGGGAGTTGAACCCAAGTTTTTGAAGGTTGGGAAGATAAAAAAATCACATTTTCAGCATCAGCAAGCAGGACATAGTTGGTCATGCCTTATGCTATACACACTTACATACTCTCTGCTTCATTCTAGTTTTAACGTTGTATATAAACTACCATTCAACAATCATCCCAGTAAGTCTTCAAATGATGTCATCTTCTTACAAACTAAGTAAAGGAATCTAAAAATCCAGTATCAGCAGTATTCTTTTGGATATTAAACTTGCAGTTGGTTACAGTCCACTTAACTTCCCTGAAATAATTCAGGCTGCTTCCAAGCCTATTTATAAGCCAACTGTTTCACATATTAGGTGCAACAGTTTTTCTTCACTTACTTTCAGCTAGCATGATTGGTTTTTTATTTAAAAAAAAACAACATAAAAAGCCCTTAAAGCACTACTCCACTGCTCTCTTATGTTTTATAAAAGATTGCTGTTGTAAGAGACATCAGGTTCAAAAAGGCAAAGAGATTGTTTTTCATCAGCATCATGACAGTTGGTAGGAAAAAAAAAATTCAGAGGAAAGACTTATGGAAAAGAAGAAAAGCACAATTTTATCGCTGAATTTTGTTTACAAGCTGATAACCAGAACTTATCTGGCCATTGGAATCTCTCACTATGTTCAGCGGAGAATGAGCACGATTCCAGTCTCTGCTGCAGATACTGAAGGTCTGCACGTAAACGGGGTCACGTACACAAGAAAGCACTCCTGCTTTTTTCTCTTTGTAATGGATACTGAAGTTGACACAGATGGTAGTAATAAGAAGGCAAACTCCAAGGCTGCCAACTGCGTCAGTCCTAGGTCTTTCAACACACCTCATCTGAAACGATAACTATAATTCCTCTTCCATTGTGTAGTACCACTGTGCCACACATCTTTTAAAAATATTAAGAAAATTATTCATAAGACTTACTCTACCGAAGCATTGATGGGAAAAAACCCTATATGTGCTATTCGAACTTTTTTTTTAATTGAGGTTGTCTTAGAGTTTTAATGCTTCCCAGCAATGATCTCTTTTCAAAGTTGAATTAGAAGTTGCACTCAAGTTTATATCTTAGCTGATTCTCCCACTGTGGCTTGTGTTATCTAAGTGTCAGCTGTTTAGCCCTGCAGTGCAGTACAGCACAGCAACAGAAAAGGCAGGAGTGAGTGATATGTTCCAGGTGTACACTCTCTGGATAAGAGCAAAGGGGAATCTGCTCAGTGTAGAGAAACTACTCCCTTCCAGATTTTAAATTGAAACGTTAAATAAGTATAAAATTAACTGAGAAAAAAAAGGGTTTGGGATATGACTTCTTAGGTACCCTTGGAGGTTTTAATATAACTGTGGCTGGGTAAAAGTTTTTTAAAGTGTTTTGCACTTGAAATGCCTTTGCATCATTAGGCATGCATAGAGAAACCATCAGCAGAATGAAAATTGGACTCTTCCTTTACTGTCAACAGCAGCCACTTGCAACATTTTCATTAATGCTAGGATTGTACTGACTCAGTGCATACTTGGTGTCACTGGTTTAAATCACTTCTGTGCTTTATGTTATATTTTTTCTTTGCTTTTTATCTTATGTTTTGCTGGGACTAATGAGAACCATGTCCTTAGAGCTAGTTTGTAAGTACTGTTTACAGTAGTGGAAGAAATCCTTAATCCTTTTTTTTTTTCAGATGTCTTTTTAACCCTGTTCACTGAGATGCCTTTCTGATCCCTCCAAAATAGGTCACTTCTCAGTCCTTTCTCTTCTCCCCCCTCATATGGAACAAGTGTTGCATACACATCTTTATAAATACATAAAAATATGTATATATGAATACACTCTCCAAAAATAAGGTGTGTATCAGCCATGGCTGTGACTGATTCATACCAAATACATGAGCTGCCCTGGAGCTGGGGCCAGCACGCTGGATCCCTCCCTGCCTCCCAGAGTCCCCTGCTGGAATGTTGTCTTGGACAGCGGGTGGTAAAGGCTGAAATCCCCCCTGCAGTGGGGTCTGATGTCTCACTTTGGGGGTGCAACTTTCTTTGCTATATATAAAAATTGAATACTACTGTAGTTTCTGCCAACTTTGATTAAGAGAAGGCGATGGCTGCACAGGGAGACCTGCTGTGGTGCGAGATGTACGAGTTAGGAGAGTTTCAAAGGTGCTCACCTGGTTGATCCTCTGGGCTGGAGAAGCGCCCTCCTGGGGTCTGGTTAGCCTGACACACAAGCAGGTCCCAAGGGGCTCAGCCCGATGGAGGCCAAACACATCTGGATCTGCGAGTGGCAGTGGAGCATATTGTCCAGATCTGAATTTTGGACACTAGCACCTCAGTTCTATTCAAGATGCATGACAGGTACTTCATTGTATTTTAGATTTAGCCTCTTGTCCTTTATGAAATGTTTAATACATGTTAGGGAAAACCAAAATAAATCTCATTATTTTCTTTCCGGTTACCTCAGTGAACTCTGTTAATTCAGAACACAATGTACTGAACTTCATTAAGCTGATAAAACATGTTATCTTCAAGGGAATAACATCCTATTACTAACATTCACTTTCATAGTATTCACTTCTAATCTTGCACCTGATCATGAAAGGATTACTGAAGAAGCAAGCAAATCAAGAGCTCTCACATTCACGTCTGCTTTGTATGAAGTATGTAAAAAAATCTTCAAACACTTTTTAATTTCCCTGTGCAATTATTTGTCTTTCTCCTCTGTTCTGTGTCTTTTCTGATGAAGGCTAACTCATAAGAGAGCTTAAGCTTGAGCTCAGATTTAAATTTGTGGCTATTCCCAATCACTGTGTAAAGTATGTATTTACTAAATTGAATCTTGAATTACAAGAGTTTTATTATTTCATTTCCCCAAAATGCATCAACAGCGATGTGCATTGTGTGGTAAGAATATTCTTACAAAGAATTAGGATGTGTGAACTGTTTATGAAATAGTTTTAACCAACAACAAAATAATATACTTCGTTTGTTACATGTTTGCTAATGTGTTATTGTCCTTACCAGCGTAACTTTTATTTATTTTTTATTATTTAAGAGCAAGTGACCAAATGTTGGAAATTGTTTTTGTTTGCATCTACATATACCTTGAAACTTCTTCACGCTGCATATCTCCCCCTTGCTTTTTTTTTATTTATTTATTTTCCAGCATGTAAGGAATTACTTCACTGAAATAAATAGTTTCTGCTTCTATCTAGAAATGAAACTAGTAGCATTACAAACATAACCATAAAATGCAAAAGCAAGATTTTTAGGTGTCAGTCTTCCAGAAAACGGTGCTTAGGAAGCGTGCCTTTTATTGGGATTTTAAATGAAAGCCCTTCCCCTAATGCACTGAAAAGGTTTCCAATAAAAAGGATCCAAATCAGAGCACTTTGCAGTAGAACAAGATATATAACCTTGCAGATACCAATGTTGAATATAAAGAGCATGCACTGTAGGAATTAAATGATCACATGCGTTAGATTCCTGCAGTTGCAAGCAACAATTTAGCAGAAACCATCAGTGGTTATTTTTGTCCTTGATTTTTATTTCCAGCAGGTGTCCCCTTCTGGTAATGGTGAGGGGCTCCGAAAAGACAGAGTGGAAATAGTGAGTGTATAAATATTCCCCCAGGTCTTTTAAGATTAAATGGACATTCCTGAAGCTTAAAATATCCTTTAACTGTGCACTTAGAATTTTATTTAAAGGTAGAGGCTGCTTGTAAGGAACTCCATTTGCTACGATTAGATTGACAAATTAATACTGCTAACTATTGATGGTTCAAGGCCTAATCAGCAGATTGGCTTTGAGGAAGATAGGTATTACAGCTAATATGATTTTGTAAAATATTTGTTTGATAGCCTACCACATATGTTGGGTATTTTCCACAGTGCCTTAAGATAAGGCATTTTCCCTCAGAGGGTGCAGTGGCAAAGTGTCCCATTAAAAAACAAACCAACCAACCCACAAAAAACCACAAAAACCTCAACCATGAAAACATCAAGCCTGGTCTGACCCTAAATGTCAGCCCCATGCAAATTCCAGGGCAAACATATGGAAGAGAACCAATGTAAGACAAAGGACATCCAAAGACTTCAAGGGAGGTCATGGGAAATGTCGCCTACCTTGAACTTGATTATAATCAGTTCTAATTGTTACAAGGCTCATGTTGTTTTTAAAGAATGCAATAATAAAATTTCAGTTTCCTGGAACTTGAACCAAGTGTTGCATTTAATATGAGAAGACTCTTTCCTTGGAGATTGTGTTGATTGCATAGTAAATGTGACTTGTCATCTTTAGTTTCAAATAGCTGTCTGCACTAAAGATTACTGGAATGCTTAGTATTGTTACTAAAAAGAAGATAAAAGCTACTTTCTCCTTAGGCAAAAGAAGTAAATTATAGTTGTTTATATAATAGGTTTCTATTTTTTAGAAAATAATTTTCTTTTCGTTTGTTACTTTACATGATCATTATTATTAATATTATTCATTTTTACAAGTTCAAGCACTAAAAATGCATTTTAATGTTGCAGCTTTCAGCTCAGAAAGCTATATGGCATGTGACAGCCAGCAGGAACTCTTCCAAACATGCTGCACTTTGGTATACTGGGCCAAGTTCTGAGCTCCAGTCAATTCCTTTGAGCCATTCAAAATGCCCATGAATGCTGTTCTTCTGAACTAGGTTCTTAACTTCTTTTTTGCAGTCCACCCTGGTGTATTGGGCAGTAAGGGGGGCAGATGGGTTCGCAGAATCCTGTGTAAGAAGTATGGTTCAGAAAATCTATATATTTTTTAAATCCTCCTACAAAATAAGCTTATACAGAATTATGCATCTCTACTGTAGAATTTATAACTGGACTTGAAATACCCTAAAAGGGTGATCAAACCCTCATAGACTCTATATGTGCTTTTTTCACAAGGAGGTATATACAGGATTTTTTTACATAGGCAGAACACACATACAACTTTTTCTGTTCCTCATTATGTCCTCATTATCAAGTCCCAAGCCAGAAGTGGTTACCTGACTCATCTAATTCTCTCATTTTTAAGGTGGGTCTTAACTTCCACTCCCACCTTGAATTCCAGTTTCCCATGAGATGTGCTTGCATCCTACAGCTCTTTTCCCCAAAAGAACGGAAGACTGGTGATCAGTAGTTAAAATGCCATTTGCAGCAAAGCATACAGTTGGACTTGATGATCTTGAAGGTCTTTTCCAACCTAAATGATTCTATGATTCTATAGCTCATTCAAACAATAGTTTAAGAGAAACTGTAAATGGCAAACCAGGCATTCTCCAAGGCCTTCCTGGATCCTTCCTGGATCTGAGTAGGCCTGTGGAGGCAGCCTAGTCTTCCACAGCAAATGCATGTCTTTCTGTCGCTGTCTCACTCTCTTCCTAATCTTACCCAGACAACTTCTCAAGGGTAATTCTCTTCTCCTTTTGAGAAACTTCTAATGGGTCCTTACTGCATTTTGTTCTGCAAATCCAGAGCCTGGCAGAACACACTCGTGTCTTTGAAAGCAGGATACATGGTTCCTGAAGCTCCTGAATCTGTTCATTGTCTTTCAAGTACAGTTGGGTATCTTGTTCAGGGATCCTCCTTCTTAGGGTTTGTTTCTTTGTGTGCGTGTGTGTGTGTGTGTGTGTTGGGTTTTTGTTTGCTTGTTTGGTTTGGTTTGTGTGTTTTGGGTTGGTTGGTTTTCTAGTTTCTATGTCTGTTGTTTGGTTTTTTCTATGGCATAGTAAGAAAGTACTGTCATTTTTGGTACATTTCTAAATGTTGTCATTTATAAATAACATCTCTATTTATTGTGGTTTAACCCCAGCCAGCAACTAAGCACCACGCAACCGCTCTATCACTCCTCCCCTCAGCTGGACAGGGAAGATAAAATACAACAAAAGGTTCATGCATCGAGATAAGGACAGGGAGAGATCATTCACTAGTTACCTTCATGAGCAAAACAGAGTGGACTTGGGAAAAAATAACTTAATTTATTGCCAATCAAACCAGAGTAGGGTAAGGAGATCTAAAACCTCCTCCCCCTTCTTCTTCACTGACCTTGGTGTCTGCAGGACTGTTGCTCTCACATATTCTCACTTTCCTCTCCGGCTGCAGTTTCTATGCTGCAGCAACTTTTTACCCCTTCTTAAATCAGTTATGCCAGAGGCGCCACTGTTGCTGATGGGCTCAGCCTTGGCCAGCGGCGGGTCCATCTTGGAGCCAGCTGGCACTGGCTCTGTTGGGCACAGGGGAAGCTTCTGGCAGCTTCTCGCAGGAGCCACCCCTGTAGCCCCCCCGCTACCAAAACCTTGCCGTGCAAACCCAGTACACTATTGTAACACCTGTGATGGCTAGTTTCACGCTAGTCCAAGCAACTCTGTGACCTACAGTCAAAGCACTCACTGTAGAGATAAACATGAGGTCTTAGTAGCTTTTATTGCAACTAAATATTAGCACTTTTGAGTATCGGCACAATCTGAGTGTTGACACAAGGCTTTTTTTTGTAAATGCCATGGAATACACTTCTTAACTCTACTGCAATTGAGCTATATTAGACCTTTCTAACGTATTAAAGGAGTTCCCTCCCACCCCACCCCCCCTTTTATTCACTCTGATTAAAAAAAAGGGTGTTGAGCATTTCTAGGGTGAGATGAAATGGAAATGTTGTTATGGATTTACTTGTACAGTCTTCATTTTCTTGGCTGTGGTAAATTTAATAGCTGTCTATTGGTCCCTGGGTTCCATTGATCGGCATTGCTCCTTCTCACACCCATGGAGGGCCCTGCACCTGCAAAGCCCTTGTTTTAACTTTGTGCACCTGAGGAGGCCATTAATTCATGGTTTGTGATTCTCTCCAGAATGAAGGCCAAAGTACAACTGCCACTTGCATTTGGATGATCTGGTCACTTGACAAAACCAAATAGTTGCATTTTCTGTATTTTTATGATGATAGCCATCTGTCTCTACTTTTCAATATATACCTTAGAAGTAGTAGTCAGAAATTCAAGCATTCCAGTTTAGCAGTATTTGGGCTAACAACGGTGACTGCAGGAAAGAATAGCACTGACAACATTTTACCTGTTAGAAATGGCCTGGAAAGGGGGAATCTGTCAAGGAAAAGCTATTGTTCAGCTGAAAAGCCATGGCCTCATGAGAACAATTTGCAATGTGGCAAAAACATAGGTTGGCATGAAAATCATGGTCTTGCCCATTTTTTTGCCAGTTTGCCTCTTACCCTTGTTACCTTGCTCTTGCACACTGTGCTCATCTGAGGGCTCGAGCTGCATATAGCCGAGGAACTCTTGACCTCCTGAGTGCTCTGGTTTCTTCCTGCTTTAAAGCAGCCTGTTAAAATCAGCTCAAAGGAGTAGCAGTCAGATCGAGAGATGCATTGGGGAGGAGTCGTATCTGCCGCCAAAATATTCCAGGAACTGAAGCTGAAAACTGGATGGCAAAGGACTTCCACAGCTGGAGAAGATGATTTTAACTTTAGATATATTTGTTATGGCTCATAAGAGTGGTATCAGTGTTGAGAATCTACTACTGGCAAAGAGAAGGCAGGGGGAGAAGATTTTAATTTCAAACATATTTATTAACAACGAGTGTAGAGACATGATAGGGAAAAGGAGAGTTTTCATTTTTAACACATGTGCACTATTAATCATGAATGATACTAGGGTTACAAACGGGAATCTGCCTGGAGGCAGAGGGCAGAAGAGATGATTTTTATTAAACATATTGAGCCAATTTCTGTCCTCTGACATATGTACACAGCTTCCATTGAACTCCATGGGAGGCCTACACTTGAATTGCAGGGCATAATTGTACTCTGCATGTTCCATACATATTAATCATAATTAAAAATAAAGTTCAAGGCAGGGCTGAGGGATATCTGGTTGAGGCACAGTTAGGGCCAAGGTAATCTGCTTTATCAATATACATTTCCTAAGGTGCCTTGTATCTTGGCAAGCGATAAAAAAACGATGTAATTCATATGATATGAATATACACTGGTACATGTTGTGTAATATTTCCTGTTATAACACCAGTTACAATCCTTTTTGTTGCTTTTAAATGGTTTTTAAAGGATGGTTAAAGCTAAAAAGCTAAAAACAAAGGTTTAAAACTCCTGGGAACACCATGAGAGTTCCGGATGATGCTTACTGAAACGCGAAGATATCCCCTAATGTAACAAAATTAAACAATGAAATGAAACTGTAATGATTAGTATTATCATTGCATTTCCATCTGAAGTGTTCAGTTGTAGCCCTGTTTTATATTATGTCTTTTGGATTGGCAATATTTCTCTGCATTCCAGAGGGATCTTATTTCCGTGCTGTGATACTGAGTTGTCCTTTGTGATTTTTTGTAAGTGAATTTTACAGAGTTTTACTAACTTTGTGGATTCAGTTGTTATACCTAGGCCTGAATATTTTCTAATTTGCTTTCCATCTGTCAATTTATTTTGTTATATATTTTGTGTATATTATTTTAGAATATATTATTTTAGAGCTTGTGGACTAGTCCATCATCTCGAGAGATGGGCCTTCTTCCCAGCTCTTCTCTGCCTCTCATCACGCCACTGCTCTCCTCATAGTTCTATTTGAGTGCTCAGACTCTGTTTTCATCTATGTCCAGTGCTTGCTAAATTCAGACCTCTCCTTTCTTGATACTTCTACTCAAATTAGAGAGCTTTTAACACCTTGTGGCACTCTTATCTGTCTCCTTTAAGTAATTTTCAAGACTCAAGTAACTTGCACTGGAGATCCACACATTATGAGATCTGTCAGACAGAAAGTTGCTTTTTATCTTAAGCCACTCCTGCTGATAGATTTGGAAGACTTCACTCTGTCGTTGTTTGTCAGCTAAGAAAGCTATCATATTTACTTATTTCCTTTGTGTTTTGAGGCCTGCACATTCCAGTCTAACAATCCGACAAAGATATTAATGCAAAGATAGTTTCCTGCTTACTCTGTCTATTCTTCTTCCTTTGTCTGTATAATTAAATCTTAATGTGACGTGATCTAAGGAAACGTTGGCCACTCCTTTTTTTGCCCACCTCTTTCAGGGTGTAGAAAAATGAGCATCTTGATTGTGAGCACCTATGGGAACAAGTGATATCCCAGGCATCAGGTAAGGAAATTTGTTCTAGGTCGTTGGCAACCTTCTGTTGTCCTTCTGTTGTTGAGTGGCTTTGTTTCAGAGGATGTTTGGGTCTCCATGTAGTGCTCATGACTCTGCGTGAATTACTTAGAGATACGAGTGAAATCACTTCTTTCCCATAGACTTCAGGGAGACATAATGTTTTGCTTGGTCTGAAAAGAGAGGGAGTATCTAGGCAGTGTGGGAAGAGAAAGGACCTTCTTCCCTGAGAAAGCAGATAAGAGGGTCAAGACAGCAACCTCCTCTTCTTCCTAAATCCCTCCTGCACCTGGTCACATATGGCATCTAGGAGATTTTCAGGTGAAAGGAACCGCTCTGTGGTTTTCTCAGGATGCAGGAGTTGAGACTTTAGTAGAAAGATGTGGGTTATGATACCTTTTCTGCTCTTTAATTCAGATCCTAAAGCTACTAATTTTAAAAGTATTCCTTTGCAGAAAAACCTTAGAATTTGCACAGTGTTCTGGATGGAGATCCAGCCACGCATCTTCACCAAGGCAGTTTCTGGATTGCTGTCAGTTCTGAAGCCTGATTGAAATTTTTCATTCAGGTCAAAGATGCCAAATGAGGCTACTTTAATACATTTTATACACATATGTATGTGTATATATATTTCCAAATACCTTGTTTAAATAAATTAAATTCAAAACAGATGGAACTGAGAAATACCTTCCATAGTTCTTCTGTGAAGAAGTTACTAAGCTTGCTTAAAGTTAGGTAGAAAATACTCAGATTCCAGGGAGGAAAGAATAAAAGCATTAGCTGCTTTATAAACTATTGATGCATGTTATAGACAAGGCGAAGCAGCCAAAAAAGAATTGAAACCAAAACATCAGGAGATGCCATTGATCTGAGATTACGCATCGTATCTGTATTGGATAGAGACTTTAATAAAGCTACTTATTTTTCTGAGGGAGCAAATTAGATGTGCAGAGGAAGAGAAATCAGAAACTGACATGATATTTTCCTTCAACACCTAGCCCTCGCTCACTAAACAATTTCTGCCCATGTTACAAACCTTCGTAGAGAGTATTGTTAAATGTGGGTAAAACCATAGCTCTGTTTGATGTCTGCATCAGTAAGAATTATTTGTTACTTTCTATTTAGTAAAGATTGCAGATGCTGCATCAATTGACATAAAAGACTAGTGTCAAAATAGAGACACATTTTTTTTTCCCTTGTAGGAAAAATAATAGGAAATATATTTTAATGAAGACACTAAAATATTTTAAAGGATGATTTATTTGCCCTTTAACAATAACTCTATTTATGCAAATGACACTTAAAATACTAATTTAACTCTATAAACCTCTATTTTTAGGTCTTGCTATGGTTACACAATCTTGAGGCTCCAATGGTGACTTACCAGAGAGCACAAAGTGGTCATGGATGTCTCTCATCAGTTTTCCCTTTGCCTCCTCCCCCTATATTTTAGGATCAATTGTTTAGGGTAAATTTCTGATGCTGTGGGTTTGTAATACATATTCTGAACAGTTTTACTTCCCTTGCATTCTTACATGTATGTTTATCATTATTCCATAACTGTATTTAGCCTATGTAAATTTGGTCATACAGTACCTAGGTGCCTCGCTCCATCCACTCTTAGGCCTACACTTGAATTTCTAGCAATTAGGCTGACACTGCTCTTCCTTCTGCTGCCTTTCCTTTTTTTGACTCTTTTGGTCCTGGCTGCCAAACAGCTCACGCAGGTGACCTGAGCGTGGGGCCAGTGTGTTTACTGCAGCGGGTGAGAGGTGGGTTGAAGCCCCTAGATGGCACGGAGCTGAAAGCCCAGTCCTCCCGCTTTATTAACATCTGCAGGCATTGCTTGGTGGAAGAGAAATACTCCTGTTGTCACCCCTGCAGTGGCTGTTCGGCTGGCTGGTGCACTGAATTGCCAGGAAGAACACTGACTACTGGTGTGCTCAGCAGAGAGGATTTCAGGGTTGTGGCTGTGTTGCTTATGTGACAATAAGGGGATACAGTCATGCTACCTAAAAAGTCTGGATCACGCTAAAAGGGGAAAAGCTTGGTTTTCAGAACTTTTTTTTGATATCTAGTGCAGTGTTTTCCTTGTGACTATTTCATCCAACATGAACAGGTTTTCTTCCCAAACAAAGTTTTCAGATAATGAAGATTACAAGTGACCAGTACCGTTCCTCAGAAAATACTCAATAACGTGAGTTTGCCTTCAATCAAGTTTTCTGTCTTCTGTTTCTGGATCATTAATAACTTCTAGTATAGAGCTAGTCCAGTAGTGAAGTTAGGGGAACTGTGTGTGTTTAAACAATGATATTTGCAGCGTTCAGAGCTGTAACCTAGCACGTTCAAAAGTTATGCATTTTTTGTTTGGAAGATGATGAGTAGATGAACTCCTTGGTAATGCTTTCTGAAGATAACTTGGTAAGCATACCCAAATGCTTATTCAATAATAGATAATGCCATACTATGTGGAAATTTTATTTAACAGTCCTTTAAATAAAGACCATTAGAGAAAATAGCTAAAAACAACTGAAGGTTGTTTACCTAGGTCTTTCAAAATGCATTTTTTATCATACAGAACATAGGAACATAGCACATATTATCTGGATTGTGCTTGCACTTAAGTTGTTTTCCCACTTTCTGTAATGTTCTTTCAGGACGTTAAAAAGAAGGTTAAACTACATTAACTCATTCACCCTGTTGATATTAGAGGTACTTACCCAGAATGCTTTTGAGTTGTCTTTGGCATGAAAATCAGTTTTGTTCAAAGCCACTCTCAGGTTGCAACTGAAATCCTCCATGTGTAAACAACTTGAAATTCTTATGCTAGATTGAAAATCCGTACTTTGGTAAAGTACTTGTTGACTGACTAAGGGGATTTCAATACCTCCTGGACATTAACTCAAATGCTTTATGAATTAGAAATGAGAAATTATTCACCTTTAAAAATTCAAATTTACCCAGATGTTTTGACATTTGTAAGGAGTTATCAAATATGTTATTTTGCTTTAGCTGTTATGCATTAGAAATAAGATAAAGTTGCAACAATACGAAATTACAGAGTATTCAACTGAAATATTGTTAACCAGTAACCTTAAAGGTAATACGAACAGGTTCAACCTGAATTCTGAAGTGTATGACATCTGCAATTGAAATCCGCTTAGAAACCTTAAATATGTATATTTTAAACCTTTTGTACAGCTGCAGTGATGATTTCGTAATTACAAGTGACAGCATTTTTGATAGTGAGGTAGAACATGTCTGTGTCACCTATCAGATTTCAGAGGTAACAGAAGCTCTTCGTAACGTTTCACTGGGAAAATCTCAGCAGATAGTCATGCTAGTGTATACAGCATGGTTGGAATGTGGCGCTGTCTATGCTGGACTTACCTTCATAAGTTCATAAATTTAAAAGACAGAACTATTTATGATAATTTGTTCTGAAAATCAGAACCAGTTAGACTTTCACATGAAGGCCTGGAGTACAGTCCCTAATTGTTGGAGGATGAATTCATGACTTGCCATATAGAAAGAAGCCTAGAATTATTTGATCTAAATTCAAAGCAAAGATTTAGATGGGATTACAACAGACAGTTAAAAAGCCTGTGTACCTATATTGACATTGGAGAATATTGCACATTATCACCGAGGCAAACATCTTTAACCTAGCCTGACTCAGAACTGAGTCCAGCTCCATGTGTATCTAAACACATAATTAACACCCATATGATTATTCCAGAAAGTTTTAATTTTGAAGCAGAAGGTTATGCACAGTTATGTGAAACAAATGCTTGTTTGAATGTTAGAAATTTTGCGTGCTGATGCTGCATATTTTTACGCTTATTGTTAACTTCATTGATCTGTATTCATGTTGTGCTCAACAAGCCTGGGTATTTAAAGCTAGACATATGCATGTCTGTGTGGTAAGCAAGGTCCAAGCAATGCAAAGTTAGAAAAAGAAATGTTCATGCATAAAATGGATAATGTGCTTTGGAAACTACTGATGACTAAATGAAGAAAGAGGAGACTGTTTTAAGAAGCAGATGTTAAGGAAGAAGTGGATAGAGGAAAGAGGCATTTGCTGGGTTAGCACAGAGGGGTACCTGACCGTAACAGCATTAAAGGCAGAGAGAGAGAATGGGAGACAGAGAAGTGGAGCAGAGAGGGAAGAGGTGTATGTCATCCGCACACACGTTTGCAATAACTCCCTGCCTTTCCTTTTCTATATCCAAACCAATACATCTACTAGACACTTCATAAACTTGCAGGAATCAGCTCATTTTCAGGAACTCCCTGCAAACAAAACTTGTTTTTATATTCAACAGGAGGGTAAAAGAAAATTGCATTAGTTTTCAAATCTCAGCCCTTCTTCAGGTTTTCATGCTTGTATCTTACCATTCTGTCAAAAAATCATGGTGGCATGCTTTCCATCCCAACTGCAGTATTTAGTTGTTACCGTAAAATCAAGGGATTGGATATGTACAGGAAAAAAGTTAATGGGCTAGTTTATTTTTCAAGTAGCTCAATGCAAATTGAAAATGTCTTTGTCAGATGGGATGAGGGAGAGAAGCAGTAAAGATTTTCAGCTGAAATCTGTTGTCATAAGAAACTTGCCCCCAGCAGTTCTTCTATTACATACAGAATTAGTAAACAGATTTTAAAAATAAATAGGGATAATAGGTAAATGTATGTAGGCTTCACAACTGATGTAATACTGCAGTATCATTTTCCCATTCTGCCCTAGACAGTTACGGGATATGGGCTAAAATCCTGGCTCCATTGAAGTCTGTTCCAAAGCTCCAACTGTTATTCTTGTGATGTGGAGATTTATATGAAATACAGCATTTTCAAGTGACCAAAAGTCTTCATTTGGACTATTTGTAAGAATCTAAAGTGGCACAGAAGAAATTGTTGCCATTATTGCAACTTTTCCAACTTAAGGTGATAGCTTTTAGTTTCAACTTCTAGATGCCTGCATTTTTTTATACCACATTTTAAGAAAGACTATTTAATATGAATTAAGCAAAACCAAATAGGAATAACATGAAAACAGCCTGATTATTAATGCTGTTAGAAGTTTTCTTTTAACTAAAATAAAGTGATGGTTTTCTTTTATTCCTATGACATATGTTTTCACTTCCTCTTTGAATTTTAACTTCACACTTCTGAGCATGATGAATGATCACACTGAAAATACTGTCTGAGTGTATGAAACTATTCCTAAATGCAGATAGGAAGCAGACATCAATCTCCTAAGATATGAAATAAAACCTAGAATTAAAAAATTCTATCATTAAGTAGTTATTTCAAGCTATTTATACTAAAAGAAGAAAAGCTCTGGCATTGTTCAGTCCAAATTGCTGAAGGGCATTTTCTGTGCCTTACATGACCTACTTTTAAAACCACAAGCCTTTAAAATGTCAGAATTAGTAGATTTATCTGTCTTACTATTTCATACTGTTGAGGCAATGAAGAAGATTAAAATCTTCTCTATTTGCACTAACTTATCCCAAAACCAAATATACAGAATAGACAAAGCTATGTAAAAGTATAATTTCTACAAGATGTTGTTCTTAAACTTTATATATAGGATGCTTTGAAGTAATTCTGTAATACAATTAGCGTGCAGTATAGTTCATCTTCTGTCTTCCTATGTTAAGACTACTTTTGGACACCTGATCTTTAGGAAAGAACTTGAATTACAAAGTATGGACTGGTAGCAGCACTCCACTCTCTCATGTGCTCAGTAGCAACTCTTTTCAGAGTCAGTGACATTTTAACCTGTGTGCAGTGTAACGATAAAGTACGTCTTCAGTTTCGTGGATAGAGGCTGTGAATAAGAATGTGGCTGTCTATCTGTCTTAAAATAAATCTTTTCCATATTTTCTGTCAAAAAATAGGAACCTTGAGAAATACCTTTTTTCCTGAGCCTGCTATTTATTTTTCAAATTTTGCATATAATTAAAAATCCCTCTTAGGTCAGGGTGATTTTTGGAGAAACATTTGAAGAGTGAAGGTTGATGCATCTTCCCTGCCTGTTTTGTGGAACTGGAACAAATGGCTTTCCTTTGCTATTGCCATTTCATAAAACCTTGTCATGTAAAAGGTGGTGTGGTTTAACCCCAGCCAGCAACTCAGCACCACGCAGCCGCTCACTCACTTCCCCTCCACCAGTGGGATGGGGGAGAGAATCGGGAAAAAAGTAAAACTCCTGGGCTGAGATAAGAACAGTTTAATAGAACAGAAAGGAAGAAACTAACAATGACACTAATAACAACAATAAAGTGAC
>JAVKLA010000058.1:1313823-1336285 GCA_034782735.1 Sagittarius serpentarius | reverse complement strand
TCACACTAAACCCAAAACACAGCGCTGTACCAGCTACTAGGAAGACAATTAACTCTATCCCAGCTGAAACCAGGACAGAAAAGTAATTGCAGTCTTCCATAGCTCTCAGTAACTGGAGCCCTAATAGCAATCCACCAGGCTTTCTCTACAACCCTTGTTTCTAAGGTTTGCCAGAAATCAACAGAAAATATTAAAATACATGACAAGTAATTGAAATGTGACATATTTTAGTCTTGGGAGATTAAAGAGATATTGTAAAAGTATCTTCATGTTCTGTACCCCTGAGAAGGAAGTCAGAAGAAATGGAAACATTCTAATGCACAAGGATAATACTCTGAGTGCATTACCTGTATTACCAGCAGCTTGGGACTCAATGCACTCCATATCTCAGCACTCCATCACTTGAGGTAATGAAGAAAAATTTAACTTCTGGGAAGTGGCTACTAGACAGGAATGTCATGCACATAACCATTTTCAAATACCGGTACCTTCTTGAAGGAGCAAACCACTTCTTTCGTTCCGAAGCGCTCACTTAAAGGGCTGTTCTATTGTTAAGAGAGTTGTTGGAGACACGATACCTACACATAACTGTTTCACACATGTTGCTGCCTGAATGGCAAGGGTTGGCACTCGAGTCTGCAAGCTGAGGGCTGTGGCTCCCCACTAGAACCGAGTCCAAACCACACAGGTGCTAGAGGAGAGCGGGAAGGATGGCATCCTTGATCAGCCTCTTTGATCACAGAAGTGAGGACTTGTTCACAAGTAGTGGCTACAGTATTTCTGATATTACTAAGAAGGAAAAAAAAAAGTGTTTGCTTTGATGATGAAAAAAATAGTTTGCTGCCCCTTCTACATTTCTGTTAAATTGCAACCTTAAGACTGTCTCCTCTGCTAATTCAATTGTGCAGAATTGTACCTCATTTTTTAAGAGCAAGCTGTGCAAACAAAACTTCCTGCACAAACATAGCCCCTTAAACCTTTTTTTTTTGAAGTCAGAATCTACCTGTGAATGATGGTAAATCCCAGTGGTACAGAAAAGCCTGGAATAATCTGGCCTAAAGAATCAAAGTGAGAAATTCCCTGAAAGACAATTAAGATTGTGAGATTTATTTGTTACATGGAAATGACTGGTTCTTTCTCAAAGTTTTGTTCAGTTACTCATTATTCTTTGTGTAAATGGTTCCCAAAACTAAAAATGAGAGGACATTAAAGAAGTATAGATGGTAGGTGAGTAACACTGAGGCTGAAATAAGTTTCTCAAAATTAGGGATATATGAAGAGTGCGTCATTGATTGTACAACACTGTGAATGAGGTACTTGTCACAGTTTTAATATAACAGCAGAACATTGATTCCATTGAAATACATTTTTTTCTGTAGAATTGGCCATATTCTTACATGTGCCATTGCAGAAAATAATGACAAGGTTCCAAATAACTGTGTGCATTACAGGACTGTATACACTCCTGCTAGGAATTCACACAAATTATATAGTTCTGATACACAAGAGAACAGTCATCTCAATGAAACAATTGTCCTCATCCAAACCCAGAAAGTAATTAGGGGTATGAGCCAAAGTAAACAATAATAACATCATAGCTTTAAATATCCAGAGGGATTAGAGCATATAATATACAGTTCAAAGAGTATAATTGGCTAGAAGACTAAGTAAAGTTGAGCAGTTTCTTTTTTATTTTTATTCTTTTTTTTCTTTTTTTTCTTTCTGGATTTGATTATTCAAAGTGCATCAGAAGCTTCAGCATAAGTGCAGATTTGCCTTTCTGTCTCTCTTTCTCTCTTTCTTACCCTTTGACAAGTCTGGATTTTTTTCCAGAGGTGCAACTGAAGGTCATGCCAGCATTAGCTTCAAGAGCCTTTCTGTGATACTTAAGGCACAATGCTCACAGTAGCACAGGCCTTAGTTTTGTCTACAGGTGTCTGGCTGGGGGGGAAGCTATTCAGTGAATGAAACCCATATTGTTGCTGCATCTATACAGCTGTAAGTGTTTGAGTCAGGTAGTTCAGACCTAGTTTAAGCATGCTTATTGGATCTGCAATCATTTACCTGGATTGTAAGGTAAACACATCTCATGATGCCATCTTCTGATACTCCTTTTCGAGTCTGTCTCATACCAGTATAGAAGAAACCCCACAGAGTCCCTGTCCTCTGATCTGCCTGGTTAATGTATATAGTGGCCTTATAAGATTATTAGTATGTAACTAGATAAATTAAAATAATCCTAGTTTTGGTAAATTTCTGGACACAGTGAATCTGAGGAAATCACAGCTGTTGACTTGCATGTCTGCAGCAAAGCAAGGCTGTTCACAGCTTCTTACAAGTTTGGGCTGAAACCTGTGCAGCTTCATTTATTTCACAGATGTGGGAAGCTGCGGGAGCAATGGTATGCAAGAGGCCACAGTAAACTGGAACAGAAATAATAAAAACCAGAATGTATAGATCTCATTCTTCAGCTTTAACTGCTAAATAACAATCTTGTCTACCAAGCAACCAAAGCTTTGAGAAGGTGAGTATGTAATGGAATTATCTAGGAATTTAACTACTAAATCCTCTTCTGCCACAAGGGACTACAATGCTGGCGATGCTCTTGATCCTCCCTGCTCATTCCCGTGGCATGTGACTGGTGGCTGTTGATCTTCTGGTTTTAAGTGTGTTATCTGATGTTGAAAAGTATTCTGGGTCCTGTGCCGAGACGATATTAATGGAGCAAGTACTGGTCTAGACAATCGCTGCAGAGCAGAATAAGGGTCTCTGGCCTATAACAACAGCATTTGTGAGCAGATGAACCATCTCATGTTTACGCTTAGGTATAGTGGGGGGGGAAATGCATATACGGAATAGTGAAAAATGGCCGTCACTGTAAAATACAAGTATGGATTTCAGTTGCTATGCAAGCTGACTGTAAAATAATTTAAAAAAATAATAAATCTTTAAGCTAACTCATCCTACGTATAAGCTTTTCATTCATTTGAGTCAGAGTTTTAGAGGTATGTAGAACTGCAATGACTTGTATGTAAAACAGAAAATGTACCTACAGAGATTTTATAGCCCAGGTTTATGTCCTGAATTCTAGAGTCCTGTTTTCTTTTCCTGGGATGTTACCTGATGATTTGTTTGTACTGTGTATAAGTTTTTGTTTTGTTGTGCTGAAAAAATACTTTATTTTCAGACTGTGTAGATTTTACTCTTAATAAAGAAAAAAAATTTCCCATTACCTTTCTGTAAAAATGGTGTTTCAAATTTGACTGTAGGTCATTAATAAAATTGTCTTCTTGCCCCAAAACAAGAAAAAAAAACCCAACAGGAAGTGCTATATCCTGCTTCCCAGACAAAAAGTAATACTCCAAAACCTGCTTTATACTTTGTCTGAAATGTTCATGATTTAAACTGTAAGAATGAGGGGTTATTCTTTTTCTGCATCAGAAGTTTGTTTTAGTTTGATAAAATCCTTTTCCTACCATAAGGTGAGCCAGACCTCAACAATGCAGATCAGCTTTTTATTACTATGTGTGGATAACAAAACCTGAAGCTAATCATTAGCTGAATTATAAACTCTACCCATATCATGACACAAATCCTAGTGGGACCAGGGCCTGTAATCCCATAATTGCTGTAACAAGATGAAATGCATACACAGAGCACACAGGGTACAAGCTTTATATTTTCTGACTTTGTCTTTCTACTCTCTTCATTAAAGTATAGATTCTTTTTTCCTGGACTACAGAGCAAAATATGCTGTATCAGCAACCAATAAAAGCTTCAAACAGGAATGTTTCCAGGGAGACCCTACTGGCTTGGCTCTGGCATGACTTTTATTCTTATGAAAGCTAATCCCCCGCACTGAATAAATGAACTTTTTCGAAGTGTAAGTTATAATTGCAGTTAAAGATTTTCCATATGTTAATAAAAATTACTAAAATATTTAAAATAATGGAGAATATTCTTGTCATTCTGTGGCACAGCTCTGCAGTTTCTCACATTCTCACTGGGACCCCTGGTGCGAGAACCATGATTTGAAAAGCCTCCCCTTATCCTGGAATTTGAGGGGGATGATGGTTACTCAGGCCAGTGCCAGCTGCAGCATCCAGGGATGAGAGCTAAATTTTAACTGCACCACAGTCAAATTTCACCTGCATAAGGAGCCTCTCTTAACTTTGTTCTTGGATCCCTTTTTAATTTCTGAGGCTCTCTGACAGCGTAATCGTAAGGTAGAAAGTGGAAGTAGCCTCTTTAGTGGACCTGGGTTGTATATACGGATAGGGAACAAAGGTAGTGTAACAAAAAGGCAGTGGGAGGGGAGGACTTCCTCCCATTTTTTCCTGTCTTTTCATAATGTCTTTATACCCATGGCTAAAACAGCCTTTATTCTCATGCACTCAGAGTGATTTGTTATCCGGTCCGTTGCCACCACATTGCTGCAGAGGAAGCCTTCAACCTTTTCTCACCCTTTACTTAGTTTGCTTGTCTTGGGAAATGCTTTCTCAGTTGGTGTCACAAAATGGAGAGCAACAGAGAGACACCAAGAAGAAAGTGTTTCTGGAGGCTGGAGAGGAAGAAGGTGGAGACCAGAATTTCCCAAGACATGCAGGCACAGGTGGCATGGATACAAAGGAAAATATATGGAAGAAGATAGATGAGATCGTTGCTGTGAGGAGATGCCTTGTCTCTAGCATGGTCTTCATGTCACCCTAAGATTATTTCTGTATTCAGTATAAGCATGAAAGGCAGATTATGGCCATAGTATGGGTAGTAATTTTTAATACATTATTGTATAAGTGTTTTGTTACTGCATGGGTCTGCATAATAGGATTTGGACTATTTTTAGTTGAATGTGACAGGCTGAAATGGAATGAAAGCAGACATTATTTTTTAATTAGCTAATTTCATCATAATAAATAAAATGGGCAAAATTTCATTTAAAAATGTGGTTTTTTCACTTAGAGAACAATATGGAGATAATATAAAATCAGCAGCCACTGGAAACTTCTTCGTTTGTAGATACTCCATAAGGTCAATATAAACTACTGGAAAAAAATGTTGTTGACTTAGCACTTGCAACATAAAGTGTGAAAATCCATACTTAAAACAAAAAGAAGCCTCAAGGAATTATTTTTAAAACAAAGTTATTTTTATCAGCATCTATAAATTAGACCTCATTGACTTGTTGTTCTTTGTTTCAAAAGTGAAAGGTGTTTTGTTTTTAAGATATTAATTTATTAACTATCCCTCTCTTCCCAAGCTATTTAGGAAGAAAAAAAAAGGCCTGTTTTCTGTGGGAACCAAGAATATTACATTCCAAAGGAAGAAAGGTTAAAGATTAAGAAAGGGCAACTGAAGCCAGTGATTTGCCATGCTTTGCTGGTGTCTGGGAAGCCTTATTTTTGCCCTCAGCTGGTCTCCAAGCATCTTGAAAGTAAGTGCTGACTCACCACCCTAATATTTGTTAATCACATCAGACTGCATTTGTCAACAAATATTAGGTACCATATTATAGGCTGACATTGTGAGACAATGTTTTCTTTGTTAACTTTGGTTTTTGAAACTTGGCTTTGTATTGCATCTGAAAAAAACAACTGTTTTTTGTTAAATTGTTTCATGGCCTTTTCTGCCTTAAGTGCAGTCTCGGCCATGTCTTTTGCATGTCCAAAGTACCTTTTATGTTGCCAGTGCATAGAAGCTTCACCTTCCCAGAGATGACAATAATGAGATTTCACTTTCAGTGTGCTAATGTAAAGTTAATGGAGTGCTAGTATTCAATTTCCACAAACCAGAGTGAAATACTTTAGTTTTATCAACGTAGAAATGCACACTACACACTTAAGTCTGTTTACAATTGTTGCTCTGCTTACCTACAGAAAACAAAATAAGGCAAAAATCTATGACTATATTGTTACATGTATCTTAGTTTGTACAGAAAGGTTTGTAAGAGCCAAGGTTCTTAGACAAGTCCTAGAAATTACATTAAGGTACCAAGTGCTGTAAAAAACACACTTGAAAAATAGTCCTTTATTCCATAAAGTTTTAGATCACAAATGATTTCATATTTATATATACTTTTCTTTATATACCTATATGTTTTACAACATATACAAACCCTAATATCATATTCTATTTGGCTCACATATGAAGATGGCAAAAACCCAAGAAGCAAGCCATTTTCCTTCCATAGTGGCATTCTATTTCTTCTTTCCTTCTATGAAGCTATATTGCTCTTACACTCTTCATTTACTTTAGAAACAAAGGTGTCAGATGTGGGACGTGTGCCAAAGTGCTAATATTGTATTAGTTTGTTTTCCCCCCAGCACAATTACTTTTTTGGTGAAAAACAGACTTGTGGATAGAAGAAGCATTATGTGTTTTCTTACGGGATATAGAGAACAAAAGAAAAAAACCCTAACAGGTTCGTGACAAAAATCTGGGTACATTTTTTCTTAATTTTTAGAATAAAGTAGATTTTATACTAGGATGACTCAATAAGCTGTAGGGTTTGGGTTTTTTTCCTGGATTGGTTTCAATAGGTAAGGGGTGTGGTGCTCTCATTTGAAGTTTCCATTGGCTGAGTTCAGTATTCTCTGGGATCATAAACTCTGTGCGAGTTAAAACTGGATTTATTTATACTTAGGAATCTCAATTTTGTATCTATAGCTGGTAGTTCAGAGTGGTTTGGCCTCTGGTGTCTTTATTTTTTTCTTTGCTTTCTTGTTTCTATGAATGGTTTTGTTTTAAAGTATTACTTGCTTATTTTGAAAATCTACACTGAGAAGGCCAAACTAAATCAAAAGCCATATCCATGAAAGTTTTAACCCAAAAGAAAAGAAAAAGTTTATTTCCCAGAACTCTGTATTTCATTTCCCAAAACCTGCACAAAATACAACAGAATTACATAGTACAAATATTTGTTTGACTGTCTTCTGAAGAGGTCTCTTAGGATTGGTTTATCTTTCCTCATTCTCACTTAGTGAGCACACAACAGATGTTAGTTGCGTATTTTCTCATTTAAAAAAAATCCTTACCCAGAGGCAGAGTTACTGTTGATGAACAGGACTTCATTTCTCGATGTATGCTGTTCTTTTGACTATCTAGAAAAGACTAAAATAAGTTAGCCGTATCTCTTACTATCATAAAACTTTGGTCAGTTGGGGTCAGTTGTCCCGTCTGTGTCCCCTCCCAACTTCTTGTGCATCCCCAGCCTACTCACTGGTGGGGCAGTGTGAAAAAACAGAAAAAGGCCTTGATGCTTTGTAAACACTGTTCAGCAATAGCTAAAACATTGGTGTGTTATCATTGCTGTTTTGGTCACAAATCCAAAACATAGCACCTTACAAGCTACTGTGAGGAAAATTAACTCTATCCCAGCTGAAACCAGTAAACTATCTCCCTAGTTTTTTTCATACCTTTGAAATATTTTCCTCTTGAGTTATTCCATGAATTTAGTATCTTTTCTTTCACACCTCTGGGAAATGTAAGAATACAGCTAAGTAAACATGCCAATTATCTTAAACATTTCTGTGAGTAGTACTTTTCAGAAACTAGTCAGTAGGACAATAGTTCGTAAGAATTTTATCATTTATATCTTTCTTAAATACAGAGAACAAGATCAAAAAGGTAAAATAATAATAATAATAAA
The DNA here is from genome assembly GCA_034782735.1 of Sagittarius serpentarius. Lineage (NCBI taxonomy): Eukaryota > Metazoa > Chordata > Aves > Accipitriformes > Sagittariidae > Sagittarius > Sagittarius serpentarius. The sequence continues at coordinate 1,328,640 of JAVKLA010000058.1, read as the reverse complement.
AAAGAGTTCAAACTGATATATCATGATTCCTGACTTTAGATGTAAAGGAATGTTTAAAAAAAAAAACAACCTTCATTGATAAGAGGAAAAATGGAAAGTCAAGTCAAAAAAGGGAAAAAAGCCAGAAGAAACTGACAAGAGCAAAAAGGCTGAAATCTTGTGCTAAAATGATAAATCTTCATCTAAAACCTCACATTTGATAGTAATAAAAAAGCCCAATTTACCTGGCAGTCTAGATCTGTTGTGCTTGAATTCCTTTTTCATTAATGAACCCTCACCCTATCATTCTTCCTCTGTATCCTTTATCTATAGTAATTCTATGGTTTTTTTTCCTAAATCATAATAAAAATTTAATACAAAATTAACAAAAGCAATCTGTGTGTAATCTTAAAATAATTTTTGGTACAATGATAATTCCTTATTTATAACTAGGATTTTGAAAGCTAGTACATAAAGTTGTAATTCCCTTTGAAATTTGGACTTGAGTTCCCTTAGTTAAAAACAGAAATCTTTTTCTTTTAGTTGCGGAATACTTGAATTCCCATTTTGTCTAAATAGAACTTTACTCAGCCTTCTCTGTGCAAACCAAAACCCTACATACTCATTAAGAAAGAAGAAATGAACTAACTGGCTCACAAAATTAAAAAAAAAACCAACAACCTACCCCAAACCCCAGTCATGCATATTATTAACACCACAGTTTATATACCTTTTGAACAGGAGGCAGTAGGAAAGCCACCAAAAATTTATAAAAGCCTTTTTTAAATCAATGAGAACTATTGCTAATCAGTCAAGAGTAAAAAAGACTATACTGATAATTTAACAAAACCTCACCTACACATGAGAGAATCAGGAAGGACCACAGTCACAATCTATGAGAAAGTGGACATGATAAAATGATGTGATTTGAATATAAGGCAAACTGTATTCTGTTTGAAAACAAACCAGTAATGATCAAGGACTAGAGACTCTACAACGGTTATTGCATTTGTTAAAAAGGATTAATGAGTCTTATGAAGTCTTTCTGACAGTATGTAGAATACCCTACTCCTCAGTCATTATAGTCAGTCTGGGATTATCACAGATGTTAGTGAACTACTTATGATTTTCCTCCACAACAAAACGCCTCCCCAATTATCCACAGTTCTCATTCCCACTTGACATACAGTGAAAACTCATGTTCCCACTGTGGTTATATCAGTTGGTCTACAGCTAGCAAAGGACACGGCAGATGGCTTGCTCTGCATCTTTGTGTTTTCAAGTATCTAATTCTTCTTTAAAGATTTAAAGTTTAAAAGGTGGCTTAGAATGGTTTCTCATTCTGTAGTTTGGAAGGAAAGGGAACCACTCCCTCACCTTACTCTCTAAGAGCTCTCTGTTCCAGGTCAAACAGGAGCATTTTCCATTCCTTCACAATCAATTACTTCACAGTAACAGCACTTCCTTCGACTGCCTTCTTTTTTTAAAGAGAAGCAACTACGACTGAATTTTGTCCTGAATCCTGTTGGCATAACTTAGATATGTTCTAAGAATAACTACAAGGCTGAAGCCTTTGGAAGAGAAATACCCAGTCTGGAGCCTGTTCGTACTTAGATAAGATCTATGCCCTGGGTTGTTCACAAACAGCTTTGCAGCTGATATGCTGAAACATTAGCAGGATGTTCCTGTGGCTGGAGGATTTTAAAGATACCAGCTGACACACCTTGAGAATTTGCTTCCCAAGTAAGGCAGTAACTAAACTAACTAATTCAACGTTGGATTTAAATTCATGTCATGTCCTCCCCCAGACCATTCTGGATCTACCTCCTGGTCACTAATGTATTCTGTAATGACCACCCAGCTGTTAATGGAGACCACTACTCCACAGAAGCTGAGGAGGAACTGAGCATACAAAGAAACTCTGCTCCCTTTCAAACCAGTGTAGAGTTTTGACCACAGCTTCAGTAAGACTTTGATTTCACTCTGCGTTCATCAGTTTTTCTTGACATGGAATGAAGCTATGAATTCATCCTTGTAAGCAACATGTGACTGGCCCCAAGTATCATCACACTAAAGTCCCTGTGTAAAGGCCATTTTTTATGAGCTTTCTGCAGAACAATTAATAATGCTGTCACATTGTTGTGGTTTAACCCCAGCCGACAACTCAGCACCACACAGCCACTCACTCACTTCCCCCACACCCACTGGGATGGGGGAGAGAATCGGAAAAGAAAGTAAAGCTCGTGGGTTGAGATAAGAACAGTTTAATAACAATGACACTAATAACAAAAATAAAGTGACAAGAATAATAAAAGGGTTGGAATACACAAAACAAGTGATGCACAATGCAATTGCTCACTGCTCGCTGACTGATGCCTGAGCCGCGCTTCTCCTCCCCCACACCCCAAGCTGGGCGTGACATCCCATGGTATGGAATACCCCTTTGGCCAGTTTGGGTCAGCTGTCCTGGCTGTGTCACCTCCCAACTTTCCTGTGCCCCTTCAGCCTTCTTGCTGGCTGGGCAGGAGAAGCTGAAAAGTCCTTGACTGAGTCTAAACACGACTGAGCAACAACTGAAAACATCAGGGTGTTATCAACATTCTTCTCACACTAAACCCAAAACACAGCACTGGACCAGCTACTAGGAAGACAATTAACTCTATCCCAGCTGAAACCAGGACACACATTTAAAGGAAAATATGCATAACGCACTCGCTGTTTAATTGAGATGGGGATGAAAAATTAAATTTTTCATATAGATAATTGATATATATCGTTTTCTAGAAGCTTACTAGTTCATCATAAAATCCTGTGCAGAGAAAAATAAAAAACTTAAATTCTTCTTTTTTTCCCCGCCGTGGCAAGGTATAAACTGGTATTGCCTTATACTTGACTTTTTCTCCTACAAGGGAAGAAAAATTGGTGGTTTCCCTTACTAATTCTCAGCTGATGGAATTTCCTCAGTGTCTTATTTTTGGTTCCAGGAATACTCTGTGAAGTATTGTGGTCATCTATACTTACAAGGGCAAACTCTTTCCTTTTATTGTTTATATTTCTCAGATGTGTAAAAGATGCATGAGTAACAACTCACAAATTTTCTTCCTAGTGTCTACAACTAGTGGTAACAACAAAAAAAAAGTCCATGAGAAACTACAAGTGTACAGAGAGCTAAAAAACAACTGGTACTACAGTCCAGGAGAAACTAGAACTATCTGCCAATTGCTCTGGTTGTCTCCCAGTCTTCTACTGCGTCTCTTTAACTGCTGAAAAAAAAGGCCTGAATATTTTGTATTTTCCACATAGGGCAACAATAACTCCAGGAATTTTAAGATCTGTTTGGCCTTTTGATTGTGCAAAGAGCTTTCAGTATGAATCCTTAAGGTCTGCCTTAGGTATCTAAGATACCTAAAGGTATCCTTTACCTAAGGGTAAAATTAGAAGAGTAACAAAGATTTATCTATTTTTTAATTTACCTATTAAATTATTGAAGACAGCTTTATACAGTGTAATAGCATTTCATCAGTTTATCATGAACAAAATGCAGTGCACAAGTGTCTGTGTGTAATTCTCTGATCTTCACAGCTATTCAAATGGAATGAAATCATGTCTCTGACAGGTATATGGTACTCACATAAACGTAGATAAAGCCAAATCTTCCACATAAGTATCTCACACTTTTTCTTTTGTACAGATAGACTACTACTACATGAGGCAAATGGGATTGATATTGTCAACCTTTATCCAAGTGTAGTACTTTACGCTTTTGTGGTGAGCTTTACAAACTGACCAAGCTACGCATAAGCCTAAAATTTGTGATCATAGTTCATTACGTACTTTTGCAAATTCAAGCGAAATACCATTGACAGGGAATTGCTGGTATTGCAATAATCTTTCTAATATGCTAGTGAATACTTAAATAAATTCTTTGTTTTGTGTTTCAATTTATATTGCCTTTAATATACATATGTTGTCATAAAGCATGAGAAAATACTTCTGAGGAAGTAAAATGATGAATTTTTTTCCAGCAAAATAAGTTCAGATTGTGGAACAGCATGTCAAGAAAGCTTACCTTTAAGAACTACTTGGGTAGAACTAAAGTTTTATTTGATTAATTTTATGTCTTGCAACACACAAAAATGACCTTTGTAGAAATATTCAAAGCTCCATAATATTTAGCTTCCTTCTACAGATGAGATTGGACAAGAACTAGAGCTGAAGCTGAGAACCGAGTCTATACCTGACTGAACAGCTGCTTCCTAACCAATGCTGTGAGAACAGGCATTAAATCATATTTCGGAGGCACTTGTCCCTTATTTAAAAGAAATAAATAATTCAAGCAGCAAGCACTTATTTACAAGAAACCAAACCAAACCAAAAACCACAGCATGTTAAATGGAACTTCTAGAGAAGGAACCTCTAGAAAGTGTGGTCGAAAAAAAACCCTTCTGTCTATTCGGTAAAAATCCTCTGAGTTATGGATCTGAACACCACAAGTCCATCAAAATGATTTGATTTGCTGTTGGTAAATGCACTATTGGGAGAGCAGAGTGAACTTTCAGAGATTAACAGCATCTTTCTTCACTCGAGTCAGCCTACTAGCGTCGGAGTGGATAAATGGAGACAGGGCCCATGCTGGTTTTGAAAAGTCTGACATTTCTGTCGATTGCCATAGTCTAATTCAGTTATAAAAAATATTTTCTATAATAAAGTAAATGTAAATTACGAATAGAATTTTTTTTAAATGGGCAAAATATGCTGACTGAGCAGTAAACTACCACTGCTTAATTTTCCTGTTATGCAATTACTTCTGTTCATCAGAACTGTGAGATAAGTCTAGATAAAACTCTATTTAATTTTAAAGCATTACTAATTTTCAGCTAATTTTCAGACAGCCTGGTCACATTTTCAGAGAACCTGGCCAATCTATTGTTTTAGGTAGTGAGAGCAGGAACCCTTAGTGGGCTTGATTTACAGCTGCTTAAAATTTTGGCAGTCTTTGTTATGCTTCACTGTGAGTCTTGGGGATTATTCAACCCAGAACTCAAATTTAAACACAGAACGTATGAATTTTTATGAAAACAAACGGAGAAAACATCAGAGAAGATCCCAGTGCATTGAGATAGCACGTAAGAGAGAGCATGTCTCATTACTCATTTCCTTTTTGTCTTTTCTCTATTCTACACTCTGTGCAAACACCCCATGAGACAGCTGCAGTAAATCTTAAATTTTGCATAATGAAGAGAGTTTAGTCAAAGTCTTATGTTTTTTGAGGTACTCATATAGCTGATTAAAACAAAAAAATTATATTTGTTTTTTTACTTCTACTACAAACCAGCTACTATTTCCAGGTTTTAGTTATTTCTGCTTTCCCATTTCTATCTCCTTTTTCCCTTTTGTCCCCTCTTCCCTTTTTGTCACTATTAAAGAAAAGAAGGAGAAAGGAAAAGAGGAAGGCACACAAGCACTCAAATCTAGCAATTCCAGTAAAAGAAGTATTTCTTTGCAACAGTTTCAGTCAGCTTCGGGCTTTTTGGGAGTCAGCTTGAACTTTCAATAATGTTTTCAATTGTCAGATAATTGTCAAATCTTCTCTTCAAGGAGTGGCAAACACATGGGAATAGGGCTGCAAGGATAGGAGTATTTTTAAACGGTCAATGTAAGAAAGAGTTTATAGTGAACCTACAGTATGATGAAGACATGGTGACAGAAATCTTAAACCAAAGAAAAGAAAAGAAAGATATATGGTTGGTTGCCAAAGCATAATGGAACTGTTCCTCTATTTCACAAAATTTATGAGTAGATGGCCTTAAAGAATAGGCCAACTTGAAATACAGGAGTTGAAAATATGAGTATTTTTCAGTGTTTTTCCTGGTTGCAGTTAGAAAATATGATAAATTTAAAGACAACGAGTAGATTTCTCTTCTCAATAACTTTCTTTGGTTTCATGGTGTTGAAATAAAATGGCATGAGGATAAGATTAGGCTACCAGCTGAATGTCTGGCAGATGCCAAAAATGCAAGGTCAGAGAACCGTGGTTTTGCAGGTTTTCCACTGAGGAATTTTTCAGAGTCTCAGCTTTTCTGAAGAGGTTTATTGATGGCCCATGCTGTGGCACTTGCTCCTGGCCGCCTCACTGCGCCTGCTGCCGCGCGATCCAGCTGGGGTTTGGAAGCAAGTCTTAGTGCTAGGCTAAGACAGGAGCGTCCACAAGACAGTGGCAGGCTCTGCTCGAGATAAAATGATTCATTGAGGCTAATATAGCTCTGACATCACAGCCTAGGCCTGACCTGACAATCTTGGTTTTCCATCAGTTGTGGCTAAAATACTAGCCTACAGAGCACACTTGGGCCTCACGCTCTGAACTCCCTTTTCATAGTACATTACGCACTGTGCTCAAACAGCCAGGAGGTCTTCGTCCCAGAGAGCGCTGCCAGTATAAACACTCGCGCACCTTTGATGAATAGTGAGGAAGCCTTCCTGACTGTGCTCTAAAAAGAAGTTATTATGGAGAGGCAGCTCTCTGGTTGGTTTTATAGGTCTCCGCTGGGAGTCCCCGCTAAATACCTGACTGCTAACTAACACCTGAATTAGGGAGATTGCACACAAATCACTTTGCTGGTGAACTGCGAGCCTGAACTAATAATATATAGTAGTACAGAAATGAACAGTTTAACTATTTCAGGAGTGAAACAGCCTGTATGTTTTGCAATGTGAAGCTGTAAAAGAACATTCTCATCTGTCTCTCGGTGAATGGATTTTTCAGACACATGCAGGTCAATGTGTACAGAAGACGCATATCAAAGCATGCAATGGGATGCTATGTGGAGCTAGTTACTGTTTGAGTGGTATTGTTTGTCCATGCATTGCTAAACAGCTGGTATGCCCACAGATTTGTCAGGAGTTGTAGCATAATGACATTTTGTAAGGAAAATGTTTGGTTATACACAGAGGGAGTGCTCTTCTGATTGATAAAATGCTATAGACAGAGAAGGTGAATCTAGTTCTGCTTGACAGAGTATTACTTCTATGCAAATGTTGCCCTTAGTTTTGCAGCTTAATGCTTTAAAACAATTTGCACAGATAAAAAGAACTGGCATGATATGCCAAATATTACTCACCACTTTTCAAAGTTAGTTCTTTCAAATGCATTCAGCAGGCCAATCTCTGCTGTGCAGAAATAGTTACACACAAATAAAAAAGTGTTGCAAGTTTCTACTCCTTGATGCTCCTGTTCTTGTGGAGATCGTGGCAGGCCCTTCTGCAGAAGGGGAATCCTGGAATTCTGCAGACCTCAGGAGATCATCAGAATACACCAAACTGACAGTACCGCAGAATATACTGATTCTCAGTTGTATTGTTACTCAAAATATTGCAGGCCTCTAAAGTCTATTCACTTCCTCTTCCTCTTAGTGCTGAAGGTATTGTCACTCTGTTTTCTTAAAATGTTCCAGAGTTGGAAAGGCAGCTCTACTGAACAAGTGTACAGAGTCCTTTATTAGAAAAATTAACTTCCATATTAATCAACCATATGTTGCACAAATTTTATTTTCTTTTAACATAACTTATTAGTTTTTCTCTTAAGATAATATAGTATTAATTTTTAACTCAGAACATATCGATGGGCTTTGAGGACTGGTTTTGACTCCAGTTCCTAAGAAACAATCCCTTGCTTACCTCCAGGAACAAATAAGCATTGTCTGTTGCCGTCTACTTTGCCATTATGCTATTGGTTGTGATTGTTCTTGCTGGTGCCCCTTGGTTTATGCAAACTAGGTTTACAACAAAAGGCAGTACCTTTCTTCTGAAAGAGCAGAAGTATCTTGCTGAACAAACTGTTTTAAAAACAATTTCTATGTACTTGTGCCGGTATGTAGAAAAAATTTCTGCCGGTGCCAAGCAGAAGATGCACACCTGTTATCAAATGAATTGCACTTACAGGTAACCTTGACATGGCAAAACATTTCTTATTCCCTTCAGAGATCTTGGTCAGTGTTCTACAATAATAAATTTGTGATGAAGTGTATTTATTTTTTTAAATTTTTCCAAATTAAATGTAAATTGGAGTACTCTTAATGAAACCACATAAGCTTCCTGTACTTCCTTGATGAGGTATGTAATGATGCTAGTCCCTGCTGTCATCCAGGGTTGCAAACACTTTCTTCTATTAGATTGTTTGCAATTACTTGCAGTTTGGCCAGACTTTTTAGAGCTGATATTTCCCATCTCCTTTCTGGAGGCAATTTTCAGTTTAAATGCTCAACTGTTTCTGGGAAAAAGACAATAGAAAATAAAATATTTTATGATATTAAATGAATTCTGTTAACCTGTGTTTGGACAGCTAAATCTTGTGCTAATAACAAAAGTTGGACATTTGGCTGGAATGAATCCTTTGTGTGAAGGACATAGTTTTCCTCTTTACAGGATCTGTAAAAGATCCAGGCAGAAGCTGTAACATGCAGTGCGCACGTGAGCATCAAGCAACATGCACAGTGTCAGCTGCCCGTGAGCAGTATTTGTTTGAGCCATGGTGGACTGATTGGCGAAAGTAACAGGATCAGAAAAGTGCAATGAGATCCAACCAAGATAAATCATGGCATTTCACTTTCTGTGGGAGTCAGTCACTGTAAGAGAACATTTGTCTCAAGCCTACAAGCTGCTTTGGTTTAGACGTCTAGAGGTCCTTTGTGGCAATATTAGTCCTTTCAGTCCTCCCACTGGAGATTACAAATGACCGTCATTTTTCTGGTTTTATTTCTTGTTTATGTTTTCTCTTGTCTGCTGTAAATTTAAGTAAAGAATATTCTCGCAACTTTCTCATGGGAAGCTAAAATCCTTGATGTGTTTTGTGAATATGTAATACTGTTATGAAGAAATTAGTAACTACAAATTTAAACACAACATTCTCATTTTACCACACCTGAAATAAATTGAGGCATTTTGAAGATAAGGAAAATGTGGTGAAGAGAGCAATAACTTTACTGACTGAAGTTTAAAATGCTCCTTTACCACGGTCTCACAACTATAGATAATCACTTAACTTTCACTGATTAAATTCCTTATACATATGACAAAGATATTAGTGTAGTTACAGAGTGACTATAATAAAAGATTTTGTAGTGTTCTTGATATTGCAACAGAGCAGGTCTGATCTAAATAGAAAAAAATGCACCTATTTGCTTAATATTGGGAAATAAATTCTAGATCTTTCTTTTTAATGCAGTTACTAATACAATAAAAATCTATTGTATTAATATCCTTACTACCTGTATTTTATTATGACAGAGATATCGATATGGGTGGAGGTTGTATAAGGACAGCAAAATCAAGTATGTAATATCTATATCAGCCACTGACACTGGAAACAGGTCTCTACTTTTGTCTTCCCTGAGATATGGAAGGATAACTTATGGCAAATTTTCCATAATTACTTGTAGATTTTAATATTGGTGTCCTAGAATATGTCATTCCAAAAAAAGCACTTACTTACTACTTTAGTTCTTATAGACAAGAAGTACCTTTCTCTGGTATTTCAGTGGTTTTCAGTGCTGTTACAGTGGATTTAATCTTCTGTTCTAATCCATGATCTTTATGTCAGCAGTACTGCATATACGTAACTGTTATTTGCTTTTACACATAGAAGGGCTGGATTCTTATTTTGACTACAGTAGTATTTGTTCACTGTAACTCTTAATTGCAGTGGTTAGAAATTAAATCACTTTGGCCACCAATTCCTGAAGTATCACAACAACAAATCTTTGCTTGGGGTCTCTCAATGGTATGCATGGAATAAGATTCTTTATGGCATGAGACTGCAATCTGACTCTGAGCTGACGTGAACCAGCAAACCATGTGCTAAATTCTTTTAATTTGGTAAACACAAAGTAAATTCATGTAAATTAATCATTTATCCTAGTAATCTCATTGAGTCTGTTACTTTTGTTTTTCCTAAAATGCTTTGTATCTAAGTATTTATAGAAAGACACATTTTTAAAAACAAGGCTTTCTGCTTGAATACATTTCTGTTCTTTGATTTAAGTCTGGATTATATTTCTAGTATCTCACAGTTTGTTGTTATCCACAGAGGTGTATATCATGTAAAATTCAGTTAGAAACATTATAACACAGTAAGTTTAGATTATCATTGGAAAGGTCAGACTACTTGTATGTCTGTACCTTGACAGAAATAAACAAGCAAGCACTTGGTAATATTATCATTATATTCTCTATTTAAACAAACAAAGAGAAAAACTTAGGCCTCTGTCCATGTTACTCTGCTTTTCTCTTCTCTGTTGCGTACCAAACAACAGGAGGAATACCTATTAAAAACTGTAATCAAAATAACTGTTACTTGCAAGCAGTTTCAGCAGTTAATATCCTTATTTTGCAATTCATTTGCTTAAAGATTATCAGTGCAGGATAATGCATATGACCTGCTTAGCAATTCCTTTATCAAGGTTTCCTTGCTTAACTTGTTAAATCCTCTTTTTTTTTTTTTTTTGGCCTCTTTGTGAGAAAACCTTTCCCCAGAAAACTAAGTAGGCCATTTCATTTAGTTTACCACACTTATCATGCTGGGTGTTATGGAAAAATTATTTCAGAATTCTTTCACCAGAGTAAATGAGTTGGAGCCTGTCCTGACTTGCTCTGCATAATGCAGGCACCGGGCCAGCAAAACAGCTTCTGTGAGAATGAACTTTTATCAACTTCCACTGGCTGAAATGCAATTTTGTGCAGACTTCTTTCCTTTTTTAAATAAAGAAAGACCAAATATCAAAGAAAAAAAGTGCAATTTACTATCAGCTAGTGTTTATTACCGAAGGTTGCTAAACTACTTCTCCAGCAGCTTCAAGCTGGAGGTTCACCACAGTCTTCCCGTTTTATAGGAACACTCAAATTCTAGTGGCAGTGCTATGAAAGGACCTTTATGCTACCAGCAGTACCTTTAATTCAGGCAGCCACTTCCTAAGGTGTTATTCAAATGTTATTAAATAAACAACCTTCCAGCTATTGAGAAAAAAGATACCATTAAGAATGTATAAACCGTTACATTACACACAGCCTGTCTAAAGAAATGTGATAAACTGCAATACATCTTTTATAAAAAGCAAACAGTAAAGCAAACAAACGACAAAAAAGCCAGAATGCCTTCTGCAACATGGGAAAGACCTCCATGTTTCAGGATTTCTCCAGGGCTCCCCAAAACCTGAAAAGGAGTTGTCTATCAAGTACTTTACTCTGAAGAAATGAGGGTGCAAAGAATCTAGGAGAACATTACTGTGAAGAGACAGAAAGAGCTGAAAAGACCACTATTCAGCAATTTAATCAATGCAGGCAAACAAATGATTTTCACATGGTCTTAACCTAAGACTGGGAAAATTGATCAAGAATATTCACTGGTTCTTTGTAACTTGCACATACACAAGTGCTGCCATATTCCCTTGCTTTTTGTTTTCTTTCCTGCAAGTTTTTTGATCCTTTCCCAGGGGAAGAGTATGTGAATAAAATCACCATTTGCGTATTCAGCATTTTCTTGCCTTTGTGCTTAATATCTTATCACTAGCGATTTAGTGGATGAAAATCTTCCATCAGAAAGAACACTGAATTGTTATTGCATCATGTCTTGGAGCAATTAGAGGGAATGGTGTGCTTCTCACATATCTATAATAAGGCTGGATATAGATTTCTGTATTCAGACTTGGAAGACTTGAACACCAGATAGATTCACTAGCTGGGTGGCTTGAGAGGCTGTGTAGAAAAAAAAAATATTAGGAATCTGGTTATGATATGTTAAAATAATTAATAATGAAATGAAAAGTTAATTCATAAAAATGGTGACAAAGAGATTTTTGATAGACTTTTCCTGTATGTATTTAAACCTTGTATGAGAAGGCATAAGGAAATGTCGACAGAGGTCTACCTGTTCTAACACTCACAGCAAAGTATTTATTTGACCTTACTTTAATTTATGGGAGAGGGAGAGCAGGAAAAGGAAGAGAGCAGACTTGACACCTTGGGTCAATTTTTGTTTCTTCAGGGGTGGCCCAACAAAGCAATAAATGTTAACATTTTCAGTGGAAAAAAAAAATAGTCTTCTGTGTAAGTGGAAGACAAGTGGGAGGAAATGAAAGCTAAAGAAAAAGTACTTGGAATACCCTCATGGGACGGAACAAATTGAAAGAAGCCATTCAGATGGTTAGGGATGTGAACTGAGATGAGCTCTGTTCTGTTTGTGAACTCTAATATGGCTACAAACATGCTAAAGAAACAAAATAAAAATGAATATCAAACATTAATTTATGTTGCCACATAATAGGTACATCCACAAGCAATGTCAGCTTTTATGGACCAAAAAGGATTACGCAGTACAAATAGCTTACACATCTGATTGATAGCTAGTGGGAAACTGTCGCTTCCTACCATTAATCTTCTGAGAGGGATGAGCTTATTCAGCCCCAAAATGAAAAAAACACCTATTTAATTTTCAGAAAGATTTTGGTATCATAAAAATTCATTCATCACCTGTCTACCCCTAGATTTTCAATTTCATCATTTGTATAAAATAATCATTTTTAAAACCAAATGTTAGTAAATAGGACCCTACAAGTTTAAACAAGAAAGAAAACACAGACAAATAAACAAAAACCCCAGACCCTAATATTTTACTTTATTGCTTGATGTGGGCTGGAGCCGTTTTGTCAGGTATATTATGAACACTAACAAATTCATCAATATGCCGTGTCAGTATTTCTTACATTCTGTCCTTCTACCTGTGTAGTTGCAACACGTTAAGCTCCAGGATCCTACTATTTCTGACCTAACTCCTCAGTCATCAGTGAGGTTAAAGCAAAGGTGTACACTACCCAAAAACTTCAAGGTCTAATAGTGGACAGAGATGTAGTCTGCATTTTGCTGTGTAAGGATAAAATCACCTCAGTGCCAGTAAATTCACCTGCTTGAATCCTACCTGTTAAAACCAGAAAGGTAGGTTTCACCTCAAAGGAGAGTACATGTGCACTAATTAGCTTGTCTAATATAAGTTAGGAGGGCACTGAACTTGGAGTCTGGAGATTTGAACCTAGCTTCTTGCTTAATTGTGAAATTCTGTGTGTGCAGAAACCTTTCACAGATCTCCTGATCTTTTCCATGTTTACTATTTTAGTCCTGAAGCACAGTTAGGAGCTCAAGGAAGGCAAGAGAGGAGAAAATAAGCTGGATAAATACATAATTTGTCATTTCAGTTTGTCTGGGAAGCAAAGAAGTGGCAAATGTTAAAGGAGATTTTTAAAAAAAAGGGTCCCAAAGATAACATAAATTGTGAAATCTGTATGGGGCAAATTAGTAGAATTGTTCAAAAAATAATAGATGTGATTAAGTAGCATATAAAGGGGACAGTCAAAGCAACATCGTAGGTGGAAGGAATGCCTCATGAATCTCACAAGAATCTCTCTGAAGAAGTTGGTAAACATGCTAAGCACGACACCCTCATGAGAGGCTTATATATACAGTATATAAAATAGGTTGTGCTGGGGTAAAACAGAAGGTGCATTAGGAGACAGCTCCACAATGGAACGAACTTCCAGCAGAGTCTTTGGGGACTATGTCAACACTTTCACTGTTCAGCGTGCTCACAGAGGATCTGGGAAAGGAGAGGAAAGAGAACAAAACAAGACAAAAAAGTTGTTATGAAATAAAATTGTTCCACTGTATGAAACCCAGATCATGCCTACATCCTGTTAAATTGAGGCAGCTCCTTTTGTAAAGCATAATAAAACTAGGAAATGCAAGAGAGGTGCCAACAAGAATGAAAAATCTGTTCAATGATTTCTGTTGAAGAAAGGTGATTAAAGCTCCCCACCCAGATAAACATGACTGAGAAATATATATATCTATAAAGGTATAAGGAACCAAATGCATTGAGAGGGTGGACCAGGAACAAGTATTCATTATTGCTTACATCAAAAAAAAGCACATTAAGCAGAAGTGTTAAAACAAGAGAAAGAATTACTTTGTTACACAGCATGTAATTTATTTACAGAAGTCACTGGCCCTGGATGTTGAGGATGCTGGAAGCAAAGAGTGGTTCATACAGGAAGTAAACTACTCTGGGGGTCCCGTGAACAGAGGTGCAGTCTTCCAGAATAAAGGAGGTCTTACCTAGGTGGGAGTCTTCCCTTACACACTTTCCCACAGCGCCTGCTCCTGACTGCCGTTGAAAGAGACCCTGATGAAACAGCCTCTTTGGTCAGAGCCAGCGTTAGGGGGGTTATTAGCTCTGCACTTATAGTTACAGGGACCTCCCAGCCCCAAAAAAGTGCGAATTGCTTTATACACAGGAAAACTGTGAAACCTAACAGCAGCATTAAACCACAAATTTATATAATAGCTACCCAGGTGTCTTCAGAACACTACGCTCAGACCAAAGATGCAGCTAGAAGTATGATCACCTTACATCTTTTTCTGGAGGCATTTTCCCTCTTAGTAAGTGAGCTTGTTCCCCAGAAAGACAAAAATGATCTTGCTGAGAATGCCTATAATAACAGGACCTTTTACTATGCATAGTTATTTTCTAGTGATTATCATATTGTCACTATCAGGGATGCTGAACATAGCCTGAATCTTTCCTAGTGTCTTTCTGTAGCTCACTGTAGTTTTGTTTTTTCCTTTTCTACTTCTTGTGGTTTAACCGCAGCAGCCGCTCACTCACTTCCTCTCCACCAGTGGGATGGAGGAGAGAATCGGGAAAAAAGTAAAACTCCTGGGCTGAGATAAGAACAGTTTAACAGAACAGAAAGGAAGAAACTAACAGTGACACTAATAACAACAATAAAGTGACAAGAA
>JAVKLA010000058.1:1303533-1313723 GCA_034782735.1 Sagittarius serpentarius | reverse complement strand
TCGCAACAACTGAAAATATCAGGGTGTTATCAACATTATTCTCATACTAAACCCAAAACACAGCGCTGGACCAGCTACTAGGAAGACAATTAACTCTATCCCAGCCACAACCAGGACACTACTACAAGTCATGAATTTATTAGATGTATTCTGACTTCTGGTGGCTGGAATAGATACACTGTAGGACTTTCCCGAGTTCATATAGGTTGCATGGTTGGTAGCTATTCGTGGCACTTGGCATGTCACCAGCAATGTTTTTTCTGGTTTCTTGTTTCTAAATCTCAGCAGAAATGGGGCTTTATAGCATAGGGATCTGTTGCATAGTCTAGGGAAGCCTTTTACTTCATTCCAAGTTAATGTAGAATTGTAAGTATGTGAGGTTATATTTTAAGGGAAAACAGGCATTCTTTCACATGTTGTGTGCAAGAGTATCATCTTGGAATGTGCATTATATTACCTCATTAGTATGCTGTATAGGGGAAGAGCTAACTCCCAAATAATTAATCAAACAAGCAGCAAAAAACCCCTGCTGTAGTTAGACTAAACTTAGGAGTTCAGGAGAATTCTGTGCTGATAATATACTCTCCTAGTTTTGTGTGTTAAACTTTCAAGGATATTCCTTGCCTCTTGTTGTGTGCATGGAGTAGAAAACCGGACAGAGAGAACTTTAAAAAAAAAAAAGTTGTGTATAACACCCATGATAGTGGTATTTCAGTGCATGGTCATTGTTCCTGAGTAACTCCTGAGTATCTGCCCAATGGCTATCTTAATACAGAAAAATGAATGGATAATGCCTATGATTGAAAATATAAATAGGGACAGTTTGTTCACAGTGAATGGGGCTAGTGGGATGGAAGGCTGCAATATAAGAGGAGTCTAATTTTTTTTACTTAGTCTTACAGTGGGTCCCTCTAGTCTTACAGTGGGTCCCTCTAGATAATAAAAAAACTGTTTCTGTTTTTTTAAGTATTTTTTTGCTCTTAATCCCTATAGTTGAGTGCTAATAATTGAAAGAATGGTTCATACCAAAAACAGTTTGTGGAGGAGATGTCTATGCAGCAACTGAGAAGAAATTAGCTGTGGTAAATCTATGACTTGCTAAAACTAGGCAGGCATCATCTGCTGTAGAAGATAAATACTTTTTCTCTCCAGCAACTATATACACCAAACTGCTGAAAATGTGCATTAGTGAGAAAGACCACTGGCTGCAATGAGGTGTTGAACTTTCTGGTGCAAATTAATATATGGGAATTTTATATATTTTTTCAGAGGAAGACATTCTACACTATAGATGTTTTAGCTTTATGTGTATATGAAACAAGCAAATACAAACAAGAAGATACACCATTGTTTTTATTAAGTTTATGCAGAGTATGACTACAGGGCCTGATGAGATAATTCCTATATGAAGAAAAAACCCACTTCATTCAACATTACTTTGAAATGAGAAGTTTTTCAGTTAAGACTCAACAGTGTGATAACCTTTGTTTGCATGACTAAACCTGAATTTCTACAACACAGTAACAGCAGATGAGATCAAGGATAATCTGAATGAGCAACCAGTTTCCCTGTCATTTGTGTCCTTCAGAGTGCCTCCCAGCAGCAGTCTCAGTTAGGACTTGTCAGAACTGCTCTGCCACAATGCCAAGAGCGGTGGGCACCATCCTCTTCTCACACCACTGAAATGGTACTGCTGGTTTCATGTCATCCTTCAGCAGACTGAAATTATTGCTCGGGAAGCTGGTGCACCTAATGGAGATTTAAGCAGGTGCTGACACTTCTTATTTGAGTGCACTTGTTAATTAAAGGTGAAATGAAAGCACACATTGCAGGAATAATCTGACAGAAGACATGGCATTAAGCACTCTGCCAACTCCTGATCAGAAGGATGATAGGCCTGAAGTTATATGGGAAATACTACATTTCAAAGACAAATTTTAAACTCTGCTCCTAAAGAACATACATTTCCATGAAGATACTGTTTTATACATGTAATATTGAAGACCATTTCTCCCTTTCCTCCATTTCTCTGTCTCTGGAACAAACCAGATCAGATGAGGTTTGTGGTGCAGAGATGACAGGTTTGAAGCCTAATCTGCCTCTAGAGCACTAGTGGTTATTGATGTCATGACAGGCCGCCTCCTTTTGCTGTGTTGCATTTCACAACTGGCCTGTCATTAATGATTGCAATGTTTAGCCATATGTGCCCATTCAGTCTTGCAGCTAAACCGACAACAGGGAAGACCTTCTATTCTGATATTGCACTGTCCTTTAGGGAACAGAACCGAGGCCCTACCAGGGATCCCAGTCACTGGGTCTCTGACGCACACGAGGTAAGTTGCACCGCCTGAGACCTGGGGCTCTGGATGGGTGGCTTGAGTCAATATTGTCTGCAGTCAACAGAAGAATCTCATTGATTTTAATAGCGCACTGGAACTGTTCCTTGGCCCACAGTTTGGGCTTTGAAACAAGTAAACGGAGTTGGAACACTGGATTTATTTTAAGCTGTAAAATTGGTGTTAAATATATTTGAGGTTAACCATATGTTAATGACATTAAATGAAAGACTGAGTAAGTCAAATAAATGTAAATGATAGTTCTTGGAAGCATTTAACCTGTCTGTAACCATGACAAGAAAGTGAAAATTCTCAAGACCATTTTTGGTTTCTGTATATAAATTAGTTGAGTTTAATTGAAATCCTTCAGAACTTGACTTTAGCATAGTTCACTGCTTTTACCTTCAGTTTATTAAATTTTTATGTCTTCCATATTCTATGCATTTAGTTTTCCAGTAAATGACCACAGTACAGTAGTTTCCCAGCAGTGATGTAATACTACAGAAATAGTCCAAGCTGAGTTCACTTCAAAGTGTTACATTTTTGTCTTTGTTTCTTGCCTTTTGTTTATATTTTCCTGCAGAAAAGGGTTCTGGGCTGTTTAAAGTTTTTATAATAGGAAATGTGTACAGAATATTGCTGTTTATAAACAGCAGTAACTGTACAACTGATCCAATGCCTTACTCATTGGGTGTGAGTGTAGAACCATCATTATTTCTGCATATTTTTAATATAACCAGTTTTTTTGAATAAGATGGTCTTTTTTTCTGGTCTTCATTATAAATGAAGGCCTAGATAAAAGCTAATTGCCTGAAACTCCCTAATAAGAGAAAAGACAACACACTGATAACTTTCTCAACAAGAAATGAATACACCGAGGAAGGTCAAGCCTTTATGTCTGCTTGGAAACTGGCAGAAAACGCTTGTGGTATTACTTAGCACAGGAATGTGTGGATAAATTAAGCTAGACGCATAACACATATTTAATTTGCCAGAATTCTAGTTCACTTTCTGTTGGACTCTGATTAAAGGACAGCAGTTATCAGCATTTATATATCAGTACAACAGAATTATCTCAGAATTTTAAGAAGTCACATTCAGTGCTTCTTTTCAGCCACAACCTGTCCTTCTCTAAACCATCCCCTCACATTGCACCTGGCCTATATACCTCTTCTATCAGACACTAATTTTTTCTTTTCTGTTTACAAATGATTGAGTAAATACTTAATGCATTTATTGTGTAAAATTATAAATAAATGTAGAACTGAGCCCTGTTTATTGCAACACTTTCTCTGGGATGGGCAGGGACAGTTGTACCTAATGCCAAGAAAATGCCTGCTTTGGCTCAAGACTTTATTGTACGCCATTCTCGAGCCAAGGACATTTTGAGGACTAGATCCAAGTCGGTATGGAGATGGCAGTGTATAGTATTTTGTGAAAGATGGAAACTTAACAGTTGAATTCACGTTATAATTATTTAGCACATACATTACATATACTTTGTCAATGTATTAGGCTTCATTTTCATTTTAAAAGTACCCCAACAGAAGAAGGAGGGAAGAAAGGATCAGAAATATTGCAACTGACCCTAAATTCTATTCCTGAAAAAAATACTTGTGATGCCCATTACCAGCTTGCGCCATTTTTATTATAATTCTGGTTTGCCCGGACAATCTCTCATTTTCCAAATGTAATTGCACCAAACAAATGCCAAATTTAACAAAAAATAAGTAGTGTATCTCTTTGCTGAGACCGCTGGTAATGATACATCATGCTGTAGGATAGCTCTCCTGTAGTTTTAAAATTTTTTAATTATTTATTGAAATAATTTATTTAGAATACAAGCAGACTTGTTTAGGTTTTATATGTTATTTTTTAATGGGAAAAACAAATGCACATAGCTAAGAAAAGAGCTGGCATGCAAATCTCAGTATTAGGTGAGTCTCTTGGGGTTAAGTAGAAAGATTTTAATAATTGCTCTTTTGCAGTGCTGCCTTTCTGTATTATTGTGAGTTTAGATTCATGCTAAATTTTGGCCATTGTACCATGAATTGAGATGAAGTTCTGTGTTTGTTTCTCACTGGGAATCAAACGACAGTCTTGGTTTTGTTGTGCCTAATCCAAAGCAGAAGTGAAAAAAAAGACTTGTGGTTTGAGCTTATTTGCTAAGACCACTGACATGGATTCGGATCTGGAAATATAATACTGACTCATCTAATCCATCTGCCTTTCTATCTGTAGAAATATAGATTGGTACAGTTCTAACAGAGTGAATGAAGGAAGTATTTCTATCTGCAAGTATAAACTGTATATACGTTGTCTCATTCCCAGGCCTCCTTTTCATGCCTTCTGGGTTTTTGGGGGGATGTCAGGTGTTTGCTTTCCTGTGTTTGAATCTGGTAATCTCACAATCTGGACTTTTCTGCAAGTGTTTCAATAGATTTTGTATTATTAATCAAGTGCACCTGGGAAGTGCATCCACATTAAATCCAAAAGACGAATCCCAGCCAAAACCAGGACAAGCCAAACAGTTTTCTCTGGTTGCTTTACACTAGCAACCAGTAGCTGGTTGTAGTGTTCATAAAAATATTTATATGTATTTATGAGAATACTTTGTCTTGTCTTCCTAAAATGTGACTCTCTACCTGCATGAACATGCTTTTATGCCACTTTTAAAATATCTCTTGGAAGACAGATGCAGGTAGAAATCCTGCTTCTAGGATTGTGTTTTTTAAGAAATAACAGAACATATTACAAAATTCCACATGCTTTATCCACTAAAATAACCCCAGCATTTGTTTCATTAACTAATTATGCTTTGTATCAAATTGTTGAATTATAGTTAATGAAGTGCTATCATGTGCTAGCTGCAATTAAGCATGTAAGCGCTAGCAACTGATTAGTATCTTTTTCAATGCTTCTCCTTTTACGTTAATTATGCTACCTTTAGGACTTTAAAAATCATGGGAGTAATCTCTTTTACAGTATTGTTGGTACCCCTTTCCCATTTGTATCCAGAAATGAAAGATCATAGCAACATGGTGTTTTGTAAGTTATCTAACTGGCTTTAAAGTTCCAAGTTAAGGTTTTTCCAGACCTCTGAAAAAAATTTAACTCATTAGCATAATAAGTACTTTGTTCTATTATTAAAAAAAAAATTTAAGATCATGAGAAGTTAACATTTAGCTCAGTGCAGAATCACACGAAACATCTTTCAGTAGATTGGTCAATTGACCTTTGCTAGAAGTACAAGGACTCTCTTTGTGCTGTATTTGTCTTTCATATATAAAGCTTCAGTGACCTGTTCTTGGATATTAACTTAATATAAAATATAGTTATCAGTTCTTTTACATACAGAGATAGATAAAGATATTAATATTCAAAAAAGAGTTTTGTCCTTCAACCCAGGTGAGCTGGGCTGACAAAACTACCTGAAGTTGAGCATAATGACAACGGTCAGTGGTTTATGCAAACCATTGGTGTGAAGCCAATGTTAACTCAATAGAACAAATCATGTTTTCATATTCTGTTAGCATTTCCTAGCCCTTCACTTTCTGGTTGGAAAGAAAGTTTATATAGCGAGTCATGCTCAGTCTGCTTTATTTCCTTTTTTCACCAGTTAAGTTGGTATACTACTTTTTTAATATCCAAATCAATGTTTTCTAAAAATAACCTGATTGCTATTTGAATTTTCCTATCAGGTACAGGTGTATCGGGGACATCACAAGTGGTGCATTTTTACTCTCGTATTAAGGGGAAAAAAGATTATAGGTATGCTCAAAGGATTTTCAGATCAGCTCCTTTTGTCTTAAATTAGTTTGCATAATTCTTCTGATTTCAGTTGAAAGCAAAATTTGAACAAAACCAGAACTTTTGAAATCCCAGAACTAGAGCACTGAAACAAATGTATTCCTACATTGTATTTTATCATGGATGTGCGCACAACTTAACCATTGTCGGTTTGATAGCCCATAAGGTGAAGACTCTACCAGAACACTCATTCAAGCACTTGGAAATATTTCAGTGAACTATTTACAAATTATTAAGCATTAATGTAGTGTAACTTTACCAGAAGAGGATGTGTGATTACCAGAAGATCTCAAACTATTTTATTTGTAATTTGATTCTTTCTGCAGAGGATTTATGTTATTTGACTGCATACTAAGCAAAGAGAGAGAGAGTATGTTTGTTTAATGACATTTAGGTAGGACATCTAGAAGTTCATGCTAACTTTGTTACTGTTTGTACCTTACTATGGCTAGCAGTGTCTACACTCTCAGAAGTAGAAATTGAACTGTATCATTAAGACTCAACAAACAGGAATAGCATTATCCTTGCCTCCAAAAATTACCTCTCTGTGAATGGGAGGATTTCGTACTCAACTGTTGGTTATGACCAGGAACCACAAAACAAAGAGCCAAATCTCCACCAAATCCACAGGACACCCTCTAGTACAAACAGAAGCAACCACAATTAGAAGGGTAAATGACAAATATTAGAGAGCACAGAGTAGCATGATTTCAACACCCACCTTTATATTTAATATCTTGCTGTGACATATGTTTCAGCTAGTAGGAAACCACTTACAAACAACAGAAATATATTCTAATGCAATATATAAAAAGGCAAAGTGGGTTCTCAACTAGGAAACTGCCAAATAAAAACAATTATGATAAATCACCTGAGAAAAAATCCTGGAGTGAACTCCTGGCCCTGGTCTCAGACAGTGGCAGGACTCCCATTGACGTCAGCGGAGAATGATTTTACCTCCGCTTTTTGGCCTGCCTGATGGGATGAGCATCACCAGATGCAACTTTCAGTTGTCATATCAGATGTCACTTAAAATATCTGTAGTGTGTGCTGTTTTCTGTGTGACTCCTTTCAAACAAGATCTGATATGGATTACTTGGAGGTCTCCTCTCACCTGGTACAGATTTCCCTTTGGTGAGAGTTTTCTTTCTTGGGGAGTACTGAAGTGCTTCACATTTGCTGGAAGAAATTCCTGTCCCCAAGTTATTTCGTTCACATTCCAGTCCTTTTGCCAAACTTATGATTTATTTAGGACTAGTGGAAGCAAGAATCCTGAGAAATTTTAGAGCTGTTGCCTCACCGTCAAATCTCCCGCTCACCTTGCTAGACTCAGGCAATTGTTGCATGCTGCACACAATACTCTCTTTCTTCCAAGATTTCTGGAAGCACAGAAAGCCAGAAAAAGCAGGCAGCTGCCAACCACAAAAACACTCTGACACCTTTCCATAAGGAAAGCAGTTTTTTAAAGGAGATATCAAGACATCTTACGTAAAGGATTCTGGGAAGATCTTTTGCATAATCCCTCTTTAACTAGTCTCATCGCTTCTTTCTTTTTGATTCACAAGCTTTGGATTTATAGACCTTCTTTTCCTAGCTCCATTTTTCTTACTACTCATTGTAAAGGTAAAAGTGCATTTACCTTTACCTTTTTAACATATTTGTTCCTTTTTCTGACTTTTTTTGCTTTGTTGTTGACCTCTATCAGGCCAGTGACAGTCATACTGAAAGGCCAGGAAAGCTTAAGATAAGGAAACTGAGTGGAATAAGTCAGAAATAAACCATCTTTCTTTTCTTTTGATGTTCAGCTCCTTTAACCTGTCAACTTTAAGAACAGGGATTTTATCTAAAAAGTAGAAAGAATTCTTTTTGAAGCTACAAGCAAAAAAAAATACTTCCTTATGGAAGTAGGATATGCACATTGGGACAATGTCTGATTTTAATAAGGACTTCAAAAGGGAATGTGATTATTTTAAATTATGATTTATGCCTTTGATGTCAAAATGAAAGACAATTACATTTTAGTTTGCAACAGCAAACTTTACAAAGGTTTATTTTTACTTACTTTTTATGCCTGTGATAATGCTGTATGTCTCAACTGAACAGTTTTGGCATGTGAAGGATTTATTCATACTCTGAGTGGATCTATTTAATTCTCATTTAGGTAATTTAATCATTAGGCATTACAGACTACTACAGCCCAGTGTCCACGTATCTCCCTTTTCACAGCCTGGAAAGTCAACATCCTCACATACTAGCTTGGCTGATCTTATTTGGTGGTTCATTCAGAAGACTCTTTTAAAAGGAATAGCCTGAGAAACACCTTGTGTTAGCCAGTCAAAGGATGGAGAAACTATGGGGTTTTTTAACTAGACTCTTGCTTGTCCAGCCAATCACTTCATTCAAAATCAAGATGCCTTTTACAGGATCTAATGAAGCCCCATAACAAGGCTTTCTGGTAGACTAGTAAGCTCGGTTAGCTTGCTTCTCCCTCACCATTTATTTCTAGTGGTTTTGGGGAAGATTTTGCACTGATTTTTCAAATCCGCAAGTGTTGAATGATAAAAAACCTGGACCAACTTCTTGTTAAGAACACTAGTTATTTGGAGAAAGAGAGGACACAGCTAGTATTCCCCAGCTTTTAAATCAGGGGTTACATTATGCATGAAAATCTCCCACACAGGCAATGCATGATCCAGTAGAATGAGGTCAAAGCATGATTGTTTTAATCATCAAATTGCTTGATATGATTGAATAAAATATATGTCAAATAGGGACCAAAATATACAAAAAATACTTTCTCTTTTTAAGGGAAAAAAAACCCCAACAAACAAACCACTACAAGTTTTGTTAATAAAAAACATCTTTTCCAACTTCCCATATAGTTTATTTTCAAATACTAGTTTCACCTTCAGCAGTTTCATGTGTTGGCAGTCACAGCTCTAACAGTACCTCCCTTCAAAGGATCCCCGTTTCAGGACTGAACATAAATACACGGATTTTCTCAATGCATAGGTGTTTAGCTTTAGATTTTATGCGTGTATTGAGCTATGAAACACTCCCTGTGATTCACAGAGTTCAGAAAGGAGACCAAGTAACATACCACATTTTAGAAGAGACTGCAAAGTTTTTACTATATGTGGCAAGGTATGTTCCTGATGCCTGAAGTATAAGCTCTCTACATGGCACGGGCAGCTGAAATGGGAACTGTGCCATTATGCTGAGAAGACAGTGGAAGGGATGCTGGAGAGCAAGGGCAAACTCTCATTTCTAGTTTCACTACAACCCTAGATTAGGAAGAGAATCATAGAGTCACTCAGGTGGGAAGAGCCCCCAGGAGGTCTCTAGTCCAAGCTCCTACCCAAATAAAAGCCAACTGTGGGATCAGACAGCAGACCAGACTGTTCAGCATTTCCTCCAGTCAGGTCTTGAAAAACCTTCAGACAGAGTCTGCACAACATTTATGGGCAACCTGTTCCATTACTTCTCTATCCTGATTGGGATGGGGTTTTTCCTCATACCTAAGCTATGTAACACCTTGTTATCCAGGTAGCTTAAAATAATTCTTGAGTAAAAGCAAGTAAAATAAAAATAAAATTATTCATAATGCCCCAGAGAACCAAGAAACTTGCAAATGTTTACAACAAATACTGGCAGGACTCAAAACATACATCCATTAGAGACCATGCATTGCAATCCTCAGGAATGAGCCAACTACTGCACCTTCTGATGGCTGCCTTCCTTTAGGAGTATGTGGTACTTCATACAACCTCTCTCCTCTTTGAAGTCTCACAACATGTTTAGAATTTGAAACTACTTTAGTTTTATTAAAATAAGGATTTGGGTCTTTTTGTCTCTTGGTTAGTCTCTGGACTTGCTAGTGAGCAGCTAGCTCCTTGATTCAGTCGTCCTCTGTCCTTTAGTGACCCATTGGCAAGCTTCAGTATTGGACTTTATTCTGTTATCAGCCTGTGTTCTGGTAAACATATTTGATGTAATCAGCTAAATGGAAGAAATGTATTTTTCCCAGCCTCTTGCCTGAGATCA
>JAVKLA010000058.1:1293051-1303523 GCA_034782735.1 Sagittarius serpentarius | reverse complement strand
AGATCAGACATAATGGTAACTCAGCTCTTCAGGGTAACTGTTTTGCAGTCCCTTTCTCCAGTACATATTCTAATCAAAACAACAGCTTTCAAGGAAGTGCTCAGGATGTGGTATTTCTACAATTGTTAATATACCATTGTTAATATGCTTAGTAATGTATCCATTGATATTTCATAGATATAAATGAATAGGGATCCATTCTATCAGTAGCTTTGTGCTTTGTAGAAAAGAGCTCACGTCCCTAAATATGCTTCCACCAGTTTGTATCCAGGCTATCTAAACTTCAAATAAAAGTCCATGAGTATAAAACATAGAAATTGTGTTATTGTTAAAGTCCTGTTATTCTATTTAGTAAAAAACATTTTCTTTCTGGAAAAACTTAACAGAAAAAGAACTATATTTCACACCAGAAAAATAACTGGTAAGGAGAAAATTACAGGATGACGTTTTAAGAGTTTGTGTGAGTTCAGAAAAACATAGCAAAATAGATTTTTATAAAGATGTCAAATTGTCAAAAAAAAAAAAGTAGTTATGCTAAAATACTATTCAGTCAGCATTTCCATTGTAAATTTTATCTTTCTAGGTTTTATAGGTCATATATAAAGACTGACAGTTAAACTGAGTTTAGGCTCTTTATCACATGACTATAATGAAATGGAATTGTCTTTGGTTTTGGCAGCTTTAAGGCATCATACCCTAGATATAGCTTCATGTTTAAAATTAATTCCAAGGGAGATCTGTTCTGTGAATTTGCAAATCAAAAGCTTTTTGCTATATTTTTTTAATAGGGATTTCATCTCTGAAATCTGTTAATCTAGACCTAAATAGATAAAAGATTGAAAAATTACATTCACGAGCTTTTCAAAAGTGTAGGTATATTATATGGATCTAGTTGTGGATCCTCTCCTTCCTCTGGAATTTAGTTTCTGAGGAAAATTTTGAGGTTTTTTTTTTCCTTAATCAGCTTTTCAGGTGGTTACTGGCAGTGAAAGGATTAACAGATATGGGACTTTTCCTGTTGCACATCTGAGCATTTCTGCTCTTTGAGAAATCTGGCATGCTGAAAAAATGGTATTTGCTTTGTCTCAGAACAACAGACATAATCTGTCAAATAGGTAAATCTGGAGAAATACAATTTCTCAAAAATTGAAACATTTTGTTTGGTGTAAAACAAACCTAGAAGTTTAAGCTTGGTGGGTTCCAGCTCTTAATCAGTCTGTACGACAGAGAGACCAGAGCCTAGAAGACCCAAAAGTCAAGCTGAGCTAGGAGCTTTGGAGCTTCAGGATGGCAGTTCTGTCACCTTAAATGCAGACTTGGGAGTGCTGGGAAAATATCAAGATCTAAGTAGGTTCTCAAGTGCTGGTCTCCAAGGAAGAAGGTCTAAATCCCCCAGTTCGTCCTAGTTCATAGGGAAATTCTCAGCCTTCTCTCTGGGTGCTTCAAATTCAAACTCTAGAGAAAGTCTGTTCTTCTTTATCCTAAAAGTTCCCAAACTGTTTTCGAAGATTATATCCCATATCTACAAAATAAAAGGAAAATTCCTTGTAGCCCAGTGCTGGATAAGACTGCAAGAAATTGTATTGAAGTTGATGGAAATATTCACGCTGGCAAAATTCAGCAAGTCTGAGTGGTATTATTAGGATAGTAGTAATATTTCATTTTGGAAAAAGATAATTTTTAAAGAAATACATTAAACAGTTTTTCCACCTTCAGTTAGGTTGAGTTTAATATCCTAAAATAATGAAAGTTCATTTAAAATAATCACTAAAGCAGACTGGCCACCTTTTAAATTAGTCACACTATACAGCTCCACTGACAGTAATATAGTAGCTTCAGTTTTACACTCATGTAAAGGAAATCTAAACTTAGCTTTTTTTTTTAATTATTTTTTTAATAAGCAGTGACAAATTCTATAATTCACAGGGGAAAAAAAAAAACACTGCAAGGAATGAGTATTTTTTGCCACTACAGTTTTGGTATCTTATTTGTAGGTAAAATATGTGCGCTTTTTTTCACATTATATTTAGGTATTACCTTTATCTATAATGGCTACGTTTCTGTGACTAGCAGACCCCAAATGTGAAATGATTACTCTTTTATTGTCTCTCAGGAAGACAAAAAAACCAGAAAAGAACACATTCTTAGAATCATGGTTTTTGTCCCAAAGGCAGCAAACGCCTCTGACACCTCCTTCCACTCTCGTTGCCAGCTCGGCTCTGGAGAGCAAGCTGTGAGGATGGAATTGACAAAGCTCCAGCTATTTTATGCATACAGTAGTTTGGCCCTTTAAAATCTGAATTATGGACCACGTTGCTTTCTCCTGGAAAATCTCTCAGGAAGGGCGAAGGTATTCCAATGACAACATAAGCGTGAATTTATGTGGAGGATAAGAGGACCCAAAAGTATTAATTTAGATTTTATTATCAGAACTATCCATAGGGAACTAACCGCTTCATTAGTATGCCCCTGAATCTTGGCACTGGGGTGAAGACCTGGAGTTTCATTCTTCATCCTCTTCTGGACATCACGTTACACTCTTTGCTCTCTTATTGTTGCACAATACAGGTTTAACTCCTCCAGACAGATTCAGTGCAGTTAATCTGAGCAACACCTTAGTCTATAGGTAGTTTTCCACTAAAATCAATACACTAGCTATGGAGTAAAAAATACATGGAGAGATTAATACCAGAGTTTGTCCACGAAAATATCTAAACCACAGAGGAAGAATTAATGCAGCAGTATTTCCATTAATATTGTGGTCAATTTGTGATTCCACTGTCTACTCAGCATTTGGTCTCTTCCTCTCCTGCTTGCCCCAACAAACTCTTTGGGAGTGCCAAACCAGCGATGGTTGCTACAGTTATTTTCTCATCTGCTCCTGTTCAGAAGTTGGAGGCCTTTGTATGCAATTGTCCCTTCCTTTATTCCTCTTCCAGAGCTAGCAGAGAGGGTTGTCCATACAGATCTGAAATAAAGCTAAGGGCAGAAGAGGACAATTTCTCCAATTCCTGGTATAGATGTAAGGAAGGAACTGAATAACTGGTTAAATAATAATTTGCTAGCTTCAGAATCATCAAAGAATTCTGATTGCAGTGATGAGGAGAGCAACCAAGTACATCTGGCTTTCAGGAGAGTGGAAAGTCTACTTCTATGCCAAAGCTAGCCCATAAATGTCTGGCTCTGATCCCAGCTTTGTTGGCCCATTATAAGCACTTTTATTTGACCTTTTTATTAATGTCAGTGTTGTTCTGAGCACAGCAAGAAAATTAAAAGAGATGGTTTTATAAGAATTAAATATACATTAGGTAGCACTGCCGTAAAGTACTAGCTTGTCTGAAACTAGTGAGAAGAAAGGTCAGTTTCTGTGTTAACTGTGGATCTTGTGGCCTAGGTGCCAAACAGATAATTAATAGATTAAAAAGGTTGTGGCCTGTTTAAAACGATCATAAGAAATCACAGCATATGATGTAAATATAAAATCTTGCTTTGGGATTATTTATGTCTGTACTTCTTTAAACAGGAAGTTTTGTTTCTGGTAGTACTATGTCTGTCTTATGTCTCTCTTAGTTTACCAAAACAAGCCTATTGTGTTCCTTGGAAATTATTACACATAAGATTCAGTGGTCTGCTGAATAAACACTAATATAGTGGCATTTAAAATTGAGGTGTTTATGTCGCAAAATATGAAAAATAATTTAATAAAAATATTTTTAGTTCTTTTTTTCTTTAATTCTTTTAGGAGGGTTTTTATGTGCACGAAGAGGAATTGAAATATAAAGGTGAATGTTCAGTTGTATGTCAGACGAACAGATAAATTCAGTTTGGAATTTTTTGACACCTGGGGAGGAACCAACATGAAATGAATTATGTAGTGTGCATGGATTAAATGAACATTGTGACACATAAAACAATCTATTTGTTTAATTTTTCATCCATAGGTCCAAGTCTTCAATAGATGGACAAGTAAAAAGGACCTCCGTCCTGGAAATTTTTTTACTGCAGAACAGGATGACTCAGGGATTTGTAGTGGATAGAGTTCAAGCCATTTATTCAAACCTGGACCAAGCTGGTAGTGATCGCAAGACAGCACTGCCTGCTGTGTGTGTGTTTGGGGGGCTGGGGGGCATGCAGGCGTATGTGATAGGACTTGGCAGTCAGATGCCAGCTGCTAGCGGACACCAACCTGAATAATGTAAAGTAACCTCACACAACCCGCTCCTCGGCAGTCTCAGCCAAAAGCCAAACATAGAACGGGCACCGAGACAGAGCTAAACTTTCCACCCCATGTAGCAGTGGCTTAAAACACACATTTCAGTAGGGCGGGTAGTGAGAACACCACTTTATTGCCGCTGTCCGTGTTGTACTGAGTCTGTGGAAAAACTGAAGAATGGAGCTACCAGCAGGGCCAGCCTGGTACTTCTCATAAACCTCTTTTATGTTCCACCATTGTACTTGCATTTGTCTGGAAAATGTTAATCACCACTATCAGCTTGCACCTTCACCATGGCTGACAGAGGTTTCTCATCTGAACACAGTTTTGCAATCTGCTTTCTTGGGACCAGCTCAGAGCTAGAGTTAAATGCTGCTTGGTCTGAGATGCCACTTTTCAGAGGACAGATTAAATCAAGGCTATTTTATTCAAATGCCTTTTAACTTACCTGCTAAACGCCCACTTAAAGGTGATTGTCAAGGACTAAGGGCTGGAGAGAGGCCTGCAGACCTGTGTCCCTCCCTCCCTGACCAGCCCCATCCCTCAGCCCTCAGCAAGCCAGGCTGGGATGGGCCAAGGACAGCAATGGGAGTCAGCCACAGCGCAGCCATTGCAAGGAACCACCACAGACCCCAGGCCTGGCCAGGAAGGCAGCATGTGGGGCAAGGACGGGGTCAGGTCCAGAGATGGTAACCAGCATCATCCAGACTCACATGGAAAGCCATGGAAGTGAGCCCGCGGACCGAGGTCTTGGTCTGGGCTGGCGAGGCACAGAGCCAAGCCCAGGCATGCCTGCAGCGTGGCTGCCGCTGCAGCTTGGGCAGGGACGGGGAGTGGGAGCGGGGGTAGGAGTCGCAGCCGCAGCTCAGCAGCGACCCTGGGTGAAGAAGGGGAACCTCCTTGCTTCTAGCTCTTTATTTCAAGGCCACCAGCTGCACTGGTTCCAAGCTGACCCTCAGCCCAGGAAGCCAAACCCCGGGCGCTTGGAGATATTCAGGGTTCTGTCAGTGCTGTGGGATCTTAGTGAAACAAACAGCTTGGAGCACTGAAACAGGTTTGCTTTTGGCTTTTTGTGTTTAGCGGACGTAAGTGTTACAAGCACTGAGGTCACATTAAAAGGACTTGTAACTTTTTCAGATGCTCCCAGAAGGAAACTCTACTCCACAAACAATGGTGCTATACATGCGAATTAAGAATGTAGGATGTACAAAAGCATTTTGATTTCCTAAACATTTGGTACTCGCCAGTGTAACCCACGACATTTCTTGGTAAACAGCAATCTATGATTTACACCTTTTGTAATATAATCCTTGGGACTTTTGCAAGACACAAATTCTCTTGGCCCAGAGGTTCTGGGGTATATAATGCTCTGGTCAAAATCATGATCCAAATGGAAAAAGCTTTGTTATGTATTTCAGAACTCAGTGATCCAGATGGAGATAGTTAGGAAACATTATTACTGAGACTTTGGTCCACATAATATATGCAGATCAGTGGTAACTTTTCAGACAGACTGGCATAGATTTCCTCTTTTTTTTTTTTTTTTTAGTTAAAGGAACTTTGTCCCAACCTGCAGAACACAGGCTAGTCAATCACACCTTTAGCAAAATTGCTGTTTTCCTATTGACCGTAACTTTTAACTTCAAAATGTAGTTGTTTTTTTTTAACAGAAATGTCTCTGAAGTTACCAAAGGACACTGGAAATTAAGGCTGCTAGTCAGCTGGCTTTATCTTCAGACACCAGCACTATGCTCCTTTTTCAATGGCCTCCTGTTCACCTTGAATTCCCCATATGAGGTTTTTCTCTCCTTCCATAGATTTCAGGTGGAAGATTTTTATATTTTTTTTTCTTCTGAACTGACCCTGTAAGAATAATAAACAGTTTCATTTAAAGATGTTAAAGTGTAACTGATGCCTAACATTCATAGCTTCTTTTTTCTAACATTTGCATTGGTTTTCACCAAAAAACAGCAAAGACAACATTACATGACAAACAGGAAGTAGTGAAAAAGTTACACAATATTGAAAAAGTATATAACATGGTAGTGATAGTTAAGCCTCAAAATATGCAAAGTTCAATTTGGCTTAGATTAGCATCCCAAAGTTCTGGTCCCTATTAAAAGCTGCATTTTAGACGAGAAATTGGACCAAGTATCTTCCAATAACAGACTGTCTGGTTAAAATTACAGCATGTCCTGGTTCTTGTCACACTGAAAATGTCACAGGATTAGTTTTCTGCATGAAGAATTCCTCCTTCCAGCTCCAGTGTGATCTTTGTAGGATAACAAGATGCTGACTGAGATTGCATGTCAGTGGATGTGTATGCAAGGGACGGCAAGTGTATAGAAAGTGAATAAAAGGGGTTCATCACCAGGGAATGAACAACAGAAAAGTATATGTAAGTGCCATGAACTTATGTCATTGTACACTTTGAGAGCAGAGTTTACCTCATCATTTCCAGGCAAAGAATAAACAGTGGTCCAGGAGTGGTAAAGCACTGATGTAAACCCAAGCTTAGCATTCCATAACAATGTTTTGAGAGAATGTGTAAGATCTAACTTTCAGATGTCACACAGACATCATAATGTAATTGGAATAGCTTTTTGAAACTAAACCCGCCTTAAAATAAAGACCATAGATACATAGAATAATTTAGGGTGGAAGAGACCTCTAAAGTTTTTCAATTTGTGAATGAAGTGATTATTGTAATTATTGATTAACTGCTATCACAGAATGGCTAGGGATAGAAATACATTACATGATATTAGTCTTACTGACTGATAGATGCCTCATGCTTAGGAATTACTCCAGGGTCAAAGTACTGATACTGAATTTATTCACATTTCTTTCTGAGGATGCCAAGTCTTTCACACACCTTGCTGAGTCCAAACCTCTGAGCCAGCCCTCTTTCCCACAAGAGGTATCAGTTTCTGAGGAACTGCTCAGCTATCTAAGCCACCTCAAGACGCCTTGTCTCACCAACACAAGTCCCAGCCACGCACCCAGGTAGCTCATGGACCCTCCACACACTTGGCAATACCTTATCTCTCTTTGGCCACCCCCATGCTAAGCAAGGCCTCTGTGGCAGTCTTTTCTGAACCAGCCTGGGCCAGAAAGCTTCTGTGACTGTTCTGCCCCTTCCCTGGCCACAGACCTCACTCTCCTACTTCTGCTACAAAGCTGTGAGTTTAAAATAAGTATAGCCAGGGCTGCCAGCATCTCTCTGAACCCAGAGGACAGCCTGTGGAGCTCTCTCCTCCTCTTCAATTCTGGCCTCTTCTGACCTGCTCTCCGTTGCCTGTGCAGGAGAAAAATTGTCTTGGGATGCTTCCCAGGCAACTGTCACCACTCCTCTTCACTGCTGCCGGAGTGGGAGAGAGAGCCAGCGCAATCTCCCAGGCACTGGGGTTGTTCCTGCTCTCTGTTATCCCACACCTGCATCCACATCAGACCCTATTACACATGACTTGCCACTTGCAAGCTGGGCTACAGTGGCAGGGGCTCACGGAAGAACATGCTCCTTGCCAGCAGAGCTGCAAACCCAATGCATCACAGCCCAGCTGGGGCTGACAGACACTTCTCTGTCCGGGTTGCACAGCTTCATCCTCAAGGTTTGAAGGTGCCATTTGACCTTCAGAGCAAGACTGCCTTGGGAGCTGCTCACTCCCTGCCTTGGTCTGGGCACTTCCCTGGTCTTCTGCAGATGCTGGGCTGGCTGTCCCACCTCCTGCCTGAGGCCACAGTGCCAAGCAGCTCCTGTTCCTCACAAGGCATCACAGAGAGTATCAAACTACTCAGTTCTCTTGGCCCTCCAGTGAAAATACCCATCCCTGACAACCCTGGACCTCATGGACATGCCACATCTTGCCTCTTGCCACATTTTTCCATCCCCCCTATCTGGAGCAAATATGGGAAAGGAAGCTTCACGAGGGTATCTGCCCCTTCTCCTTCCCTCACTCACCCCTGCCAAGGATATATGGGGAGACGGTGGTGTTGACAAATGAAGACTTACAGATATGTGACTTGGCCAGACAAATGTTTCTGCCCTCCCTGCCAAGCCGAGAACATGCAGGGGGGTTTGCTTCTCCTCCTCCTGCACCTCTGCCCTGCCCGTTCCCTATTGCCTCTATGGGTACTGAAGGAGAGGAAAGGAGCCAGGTGATTCCTGCCAAAAAAATCCCCATGTGTCTCCCTTTCCACTGCCCTGGCCACTGAAGCAGGATATTCCAAAATAACCTCAAGGTCCTCAGATGGAACATAAAAAGTGCTTTTTATCACTGAGTGGCCCAGGGCAGTAGGCCATGCCCTTCCTCGAGCTGTAACCCCAGTTCATCACAGCAGATGACCTCCTCACCATCAAGGCTACCATTGAAAAGAGGTTCTCTGCATAGCCAGGCAGCTGCATAACCTGTAAAATCCCAGGCATAAAGCTTACCCCTATTTCAAGTGAGACCAACAAGCCTGAGCTTCATGCCTTTTTGGGAGACAGCCACCTGCTTCAGCAGCTGAAGCTGGAATTTCCCTGGCAAGACAAGTAGTCCCACTCTGAAGATGAGCCAAGGCAAGTGGAACCGTGGCTGACCCATCTAAAAAGCTGGCATGAGTCTTTTGCGGTACATGGGGGAGCAGGGAGTAAACCCCACTGATGCCAAGGAATGATCCTTGAGATAACCAGTGGCCCTCTTTGACTTCTTTCCTAATTGAAGGTTTCCTTGATGTACATAAGTACAATTTATAATCTAAAACCATTTAAATTTTTAATGCAACAGAATTTATGCTGCAGCAGACAGGAGTTATCTTAGCCATAATCCACTTTTACCATTGAACCTCTAAAATGATAGTAAGTCTTCCAGAAGTTAGCATAAAGCTACTTTTACTTTGCAAATCTTTTTTTTAATTCTTTTTTTCAATTCTTTTTTTCTCTCACACGCAGTTTTGCTCTGGATTTGGTCCCTGAGGATCTTTGCTCATCTCAGGTATCACAGTGAAAGCTATAAAGAGTTGTCAAATATTTCCTGCTTTTGCTCCAATAATTTAGACTCAAAAGCCTGCATCATTTTATCTTGAATGTCTAGCAACATGTGATCACAACAGGATTTAGGCTCCCAAATTACATATGACTCACGGAGTTTCCATTTTCTTTCGTGTAACTCAAACGCTTTTAATTGTACCATGTTAATTTGTGTTACTAGGTGAATTCTTTAACAGAAAGGGAAACACAGTAAATGATATAGTCTCAGGTTATGGAAATGTCATGAGATTTTAACACAGGACTCACCAAATCTGAACAAGGTTGTAGTTCACATTATTTGTATACTAATTTAGACACAATAGGCTTAATTTAGTTGCCTAAAGATAAGCATTCCATATCTTTTTTAAATACTCTATTGTATTCCTCCTGGCCTTCAAATGTTACTCCAGAAGGGATGAAATAGCTTCTGTAGCTTCTGTGTTTTACTTGTAGCCTCCTGACTTATGCTAGAAACACACGCTCTGTGTCTGTATGTCTACAGGTAGGCAGCTGGCTGAACTTCTGTATGTCCACTGGTTTTCGCCAGCAGGTATCAAACTGCACTGATTATTAGGTACACAAAAACCTGAAATTACCTTCAAATACATGTTGTATGTAAAGACTGAGAAAGCAGATCAAATGATTTCTCATTCTTTATTAAACAGTGAGAAATGGTAGCTACTCGTGTATTGAAGGAAAGAGAATATGTGGTACGTATATGTAAAATTCAGACTCCAAAACTCAGCTAAATATCTTGTGGCTTTTTTTGGTTGTTTTGTTGTTGGTTGTTTTTTTTTTTTTTAAAATCAAGTGTATGTCACATTATCAAGGTTATCCATAAAAAATGAGTCATACAATAACATCTGATTTGTCTTGGGAAGGTGGGGTCTTCCTGTTGGAACTGTGAACTTCCTACTACTCAAACAAAAGGGAGTGGAGCATCCTGAGCCAAAATGCGAGACAGGAAGGGTCTGCTGAGATAGGATGAAACCGTAAATGGACGATAACCTAGAGCCTGACAGAAGAGGTAATATTATGTAGGCTTTCACAAAGAAATGTGAAGTGTTTGGAAGATTTTAATAAGCTTCAGATTTGTTCAATTTTTTATAAGCAGTCAGCTTTTAAAATGTTTGATGAACTATATGCCAGTTGTAAATGATTAGAAGTGTAATATTTCTTTTTCTTGAATGTACTTTGTAGTATATCGGATCAAAATAAATCTACTACCTTTGGAGTTCATCTGTAAAT
>JAVKLA010000058.1:1274481-1286716 GCA_034782735.1 Sagittarius serpentarius | reverse complement strand
CCCCCCCCCCCCCCCCCCCCCCCCCCCCCCCCCCCCCCCCCCCCCCCCCCCCCCCCCCCCCCCCCCCCAAAAAGAGTGTAAAACTCACTTTCTATTTCCGTCCAAAGATGCTTTCTTAATAGTGATATGAGTGGATTTAGAATTCTCCCGCCTAGCTACCTAAAACCAAAATCAAATCAGGCAGCTGTTTCTAAAATGTATAGCACGTTCTGTCCTCGCTCTTGACAATTTTCTTCTGTGAGTTGACTGAAAGCTATTCTATGTCTGTCACTTGTTAATCTGGGCAGTACCATGCTGGCAGACTTGAACTGCTCTACTGTGAGGAGTGGGAAATGTTTTTAAGTAGCTGCATGTGTTATTTTTCATATATACTGAAGGCCTTTTTATTTGCAAGGCTGCCCCAAAATTAAATATCATTCAATTCCCTCTGCAAGCTTCCATGTCGTACTTGAGGACTAATTACTGGTCATCTACACAGTATGGACAGCCTCCATTTATTCAGGTTGGTTTTTTAGCTGTTTTCTAACTTCAGGGGCGTATGTATCACATACAAGAAAATGTCCTGAGAAGGCAGCAAGGAGAGTTCAAACTCTAAAAGTTATGCCAACTATGGAAAGCTATCAACTGCATAAAACCTTTTATTTCTGTCTGCAGCACAAAACCCTGGCCCAAAGAATCATGCTGAAGAAAGGATTTTAGCAAAATATTTTGGCTGGTTACAAAAATGAGACAAATTTTCTTGGTCCTTTTCTTGTCTTGTATTGATGTTGAACGCCAGCAGAGTCTAAATCGCCAAGGATGCAGTCAGTTCTGCGTGCTGCTGCCTGGGTCTGCTAGGATTGGTAAAATGGTTTAACACAAATTCTGATAACCATATGAAGATGCCCCCGATTCACTGCTAGAGCTGTGGTGAACATTACAGGTCGCGGCTTTCGCCTTCAGCACAGTATACCCTCTATCTTCAGTTCTTTTCCAACAGAATTATTCACAGTTTTGCAAAAACTAAATGTCCCGTTTTTACTTGCCATATTTTCATTTTGATCTTTCTCTCTCTCCCCCTCTCTCCTCAATGCCGACATGAAAAAGCTGGGCCAAAAATCAGACCTCAAAGAGTGCAAGTGTCATTCAGAAGCTTTAAAACTGGAAATGCTTTTCTCATGAACACCGAGAAATGAAGGGGTTCATATTTTTAATGGAACTTTTTTCGATACATTTTTTTTCTTCCTGAAAGTTTCCCAAAACAAATTAGCTGTTTTCCAACTAGCTCTTATGTTTATGTCCTATTCAATCAAGACAGAGAGCACAAACCATTTTTGTCCCCTCCTCCTCCCCTCTAAAAGGAAGGATTAAGTTGACAGGTTTCCATACAAATTAGACGACTTTTTTCTCAAGTGTTTCTCATTTGGGCACTTACGATTCAAATGTGATTGTGTATATTTCCCTGCTTTCTTCTGTACCAGATTCTGTTGCTGTCTACTATCCTGAATTTCTGTCCTGGTGCTTCTGTGTATTAATGCTTGTGCCTCTGTTATGTGACGAAGCCTGGACATTAGATGGTTTAATGCCCTGTTAACCTGGAGGAATTGACTGGAATTTATTGCCTTAGGTTAATCCCTCTGCTTTTCACCTTCCTTTTTGGATAATATGCATTGCACTCTGTGAAATACATGCCTGATTCAGTAGTGGTTACATTAACAACAGTGGGATCGTGCTCGGGGACATGGCTGAGGATATGATGTCCTTGTAGCTCCAAATATTTTGTTTTGGTAATTGTGCATATACTTTCTGCCTGCTGTTTTGATCCTGCTGTTGCTATTGTTTGCTGGAGACTCATGCTGCTGCGTCCTGCCTCCCTGCCCAGCCTAAATTCCATTGTACCCACCCCACGGGCCTTTTGTGTAATGCCAAGCTAGCAAAAATCCTGGCATCCGACTCTTTTGTTGCCAGAGGGAGGTATGTGGGAAAGGCAGTTCACCAAGCTCACTCAGGACGGTGACTTGGCACACGCTGCACAGCCGTTTCCACTAGACATCTCTCGGGCTGAGCGGCGATTTTGCTTCAGGTGCACATGCATCCATTTTCTGTGTTTGCAATAGAGTTTTATTTGCCGGAACAGCAAATGAATGCAGCTGTTTGTTAAGGATTTTATACTATGTTTTTTACACTCCAAGCGGCATGTCGTACTAGTGCATTATTTGTATTACAGTAGTCCCTGCAGGCCTTCCCCCACGTCTGAATCCCATTGTTCTTGCAGTATAAAAAGACATAGTCAGAAACAGACCTCAGCACAGAAGAACTTACAGAAATTTACAGTGACTAAAGGAGGATTTAGGAGGACCTTAGTGTCCAAGTCTCTGAGAATGACTAAGACCACCCCATTTTCAAGCACCACTCTACTCCTGAAAGGACATGGACCAGAGAGAAGTCACAAAGGGTCATCTAAAATAAATAGAAGCCACCCCGTGCCTAACCCAAGGCTCTTCCACAGGCTCAGAAGTACCCTGAATAAAGAAGCAGGAGAAAGCCAGGCAAAGCTCTTTGGTGATTCAGAAATGGGTGCCTTAAGCAGCCTCCCACTTTAGTCATGGTTCGACCACAGCTTGCTGCGTCAGAAGGTGTGTGGGTCTGGTGGCACTCGCCTCCACAGCCTGGAGGAGGGCTTTGAACCCAGAACCAGCATCTCCTGAGGTAATTCCCATCCAGGCTCTGGGGCTTATACCCGGTGTGTACATATATATATATATATATAAAAATATATATCAGCCAGGGACACATTCTTTTTCAGAGCAGGTGCTCTAGTATAGTAGCATGTGAGGAGAGGTAGGGTATGCTTCCTGTTCTGGTGCCTGCAAATACATTTGACCTAAGACAAAGGCTGGACAAAACCAGAACTATGCCAGAGAGAGAAGACTTCAACTGCAGCCACAACCCTCCGGGCTAGGAGGGGTCTGTGGCTGGAGATGACAGAAAGCTGTGAATACCACAGACAGACAAGATCTGATATATTTTGAGATGAGTGCTGCTTTCAGAGCAAAGCAGAAAAAGAAAAAAAGTTCGTCACGCCCCTGCTGTATGTCTGAGGCAGACAAGCATTCAGGTCTGACGCAGGTAGGAACAGCCAAAAAGAAGAGCAAAATAGCCGTGCAGGAATAGGGGACTGGAAAGGAAATAGCTGTTGGTTCTGGTTGAAGTCACATGTGCTGTGAGTCAGTACGCATCCGTGCTGAAGAGGTTTCCTTCTCCAGCTGCTTGTTATCACTTCTCCTCCTCCTCAAAGGTTGTGGTCCTTTCTGGGCTGCCGGCATAGCTGTTAGGGCTATTGTGCCCGAAGCCATTTCATTCAAAATGGTGTGGGCTGGCAAAGAGCTTCTCAGGCTGTTCACGGTAACCCAGTTTGCTTCTGCTGAAACAGGTTGGGGGATGCTCACATGAGGAGCAGAGCTGGCAGATTGAAAAGGGCGGTAGTTTCTGGCACGCTCAGTGACCGTAAATTTCAAATGTCTTCACTGTGAATGTTTTGTCTTACTCTCCTTATGACTATTAATATCAATGGCATTTTTCTGTGTGATGGTTTCTCTTCCTGACTCACACAAAAGAAGGCAGGCCACACAGGGTGACTTCAGTCTGAGATTTTGCTGTTTTGTGGCCT
Source organism: Sagittarius serpentarius (assembly GCA_034782735.1). Lineage (NCBI taxonomy): Eukaryota > Metazoa > Chordata > Aves > Accipitriformes > Sagittariidae > Sagittarius > Sagittarius serpentarius. Next base: position 1,283,067 of record JAVKLA010000058.1, on the reverse strand, counting down.
TCTTTCCCTTCCTTCTGTTTGCTTTCGGAGTTTTTATTTTTCATTTTTAGCAGGCCATTAAAGGGTGATGTTTCCTTTCTAGAGAACCAGTATTAAATAACCAAAGGCTTCTCATAAGTGTAGGACTGGGTCCTTTGGATACCAGCTGCTGTGCTGGTAGTCTTGGTTCCTGCCTTTCTGACCCATATCTCAGTTAGCAAATCTCTGAGTCTTTCCATTTTTCACTTGGGATGTTGTCATGCTGTTGTCAAACAGAGAAATAGAGTCCTGTTTCCACCCTTTGATTTAGGGAGATTAACAATGGGGTGCAGCCCTATTCAGAGTTCATTTTCTTTCCCATCTGTGGATTTTAAGAGACTTGAGACAGCTGCCTGGTCTGGCCAATGTGAAACCAAGTCTGTCACATAGCTGGAAGGCAAAAATGGGTTCCCTTGACTTTGGAATAATGGTCTTGTTTTTTTTTTCTGTTATGTTACTTTTTGCATAAGTTTCTCTCAAGTCAATATTTACTGCTGGACTACGTTGTCCATTACGTCCTGATTGGGGGAGGACTACAGCTTGGAGCCTGCTGACAAGATCTGCAGCTCAGGAACATTCTGTTGGCATCGGGGATACGCGAGCTTTGCCAAAACGAAACGCAAGAAGGAGACTCTATCTGAGATAGGTCACACACTGTGTTTTGGATTTGATTCCTTCCATCTGTTTGCCATAACTATCCATTCCTGGTCCAGGAAAAAGCTTTTCTGGAGCATGTAATCTTTCTCTACTCTCCTAGTCAAATGCTTAGATTCACCCTGCAATCTCTGTGCTGTTCGTCGGTCAGCGCAGCAGCAGTTGCTAAGGCTAAGTGATGAGGTCACTACTGCGGAAAGGGTAGTAACAGGTTCCAAAACAAATCAAAGAAGTTAAGATGTATAAAATGTTCACATCCAGCTGCCTGTGTTGAGGCTTGTGGGTGTTGGGTTTTGAGGTGTTCTTTTTTTGCCTTTTTGTCTTTGATTATTTTTTTTAAGGTGTTCTCTTTCTTTCCCTGAATTATCTTAATTTCAGGGAAAAGAATATTGCATAACGTCTTCATCCTTTGATGTCAATGTCCTGTTTGGGCCCTAGTTGGGACCCTTTTTCTTTTTTTCCCCTCAAGCAAGAGGTATTATTTAATCTTTCGTCTTTCATGTGAAGTTACTGATGTCACCAGGTTTTTTTCACGTATCCTCATGTGCTGTTCTTGCAAGAGCAGTGAAAAAATCAAACTACTGACGGTGCAGAGGTCAGATCTACAGAACACAATATGGATGCGGCTGGAATGGAACCAAGATTTGTATAACCAAAGGTAAACAAAATCATCCAGGTGATAAGAATTTAAGAGGAGTTTGAAGGAGTAAATTAGAGCCCTGTCTGCAATGAACGATCAGCTAGATAGAAGTTTTTTTCATCTGTTTCACCATGACATAAATTCAAATAGTTCAATAAAATTCAAACAGTTCAATAAAATCTGACAAGGAAAAATATGTGGAAGCCTATTTTTGTGCTATAAGATACCTTCTTATTAGCACTACCTGAGGGCAGATGACAGTGGAATGATACTATTGAGGGAAAAAACTAGCAACAACATAGGAAATTACATGGCTTAATCCTGATCTCATCTGTGTAATTTTATGCCGATTTCAGATGTGTGTCTCCTCTGGGAAGTGAAGGTCTGTATGTGATCTAGGTCCCATACCCTATGTGACGATTCAAAATGCTCTGAAGGGCAGGGATCGCTCCTTAAACTCTAGAACAACCTGCTTCCTGGCAGAATCCAGGGGAAGAGAGTCATAGGGACTGTTTATTTTTGTTTTATTCTAAGGCATACTAATTACTTGGCTTCCTTTTATAAGACACCTGCATACGTTGTGCTGCCTTACTGATCCAAGGCTGGGCTCTCTAATGTGGCTGTTCTTGCCTGCTTATATTTCCATTTCCCTGGGCATGTGTGTACATTGTTATATTTTTTTCTGTATTGATTGTTTTTCCACTAATTTCTTTGCTTTTGCTTTTCCAGAGCTGAATACCCAAAGTTTATATAGTCTAGAGGAACAGACTTCTAAGTTAGAGCTTACTTTGTAATAGTTTGCTGTCTTATGTTTCTTTTTTTCTCTCCACATTTGGCAATGCCTCAAAGTCCGTATGCCAAACATTGTATAAATAGGAGTAGTCATGATGGTGCCCTAAGCAGCTTACAGTTTAATTAAAGACAGGAAAACAAGAACTAATTGTAAAACAATAGGAAAGAGACTGAGGGCAATAGTAAAAATGTCATGTATTTAAATAGGCTCAATGTGCATAGTTTGTGCACAGCTCCAGATCAGAAGTCCAAGGGCTTTGACACATGCTTTCCATGAAATCAAGTGGCTCCTCAACATTTTCTCTGTCTTCCCTTCTCCCCTTTGCCACTCATGGAGAAGCTGTTCTGCTGTTTGCCTGCACAATGATCTGTCCCTCCTTCTGCGCTCGCTAACTGCTCTGCCACCCAGAGATGTTAGGGTCCACATGGCACTGCTCTCCAGGTAGTATATATGCAGAGCAGAGTACATAGAGAAACTATACTTGCTGCGGTCAGGAGGGAATTCCCTGAGGTACTGATCCCTCTTCAGGTCTGTTTTTTTGAGCAAGGAGTATTCTCAGCTCATATATTCCCTGCTACCCAGCTCAAGCTGCCTGCCCTGAGAGGTGCCATTGCCTACTGACTGGAGAAGCGAAGCCTGAGGGCCCCGTTATCCTGCTGTGAAACCATCTTTCCCTTTGAGCTCCAGCGTGGCACTGGGCCATGGTTCATTTTCTCTCCCCACCTGAATTCACTGGCGATTTCGGCTCTGCAGGGTTCTGATGTTGGTGCAAAGCTGTGCTACCCACCAGCTGGACCCCCAAGTCAGCTGCTTCCACCTCCAGACACGTACCTAAAGGCTGGTGTCCCAGGCCCAGAGGGCAGCTTGGAATGTGGGGCGGTTTGTGCTTGCTGCAGCAATGAGAAAACACGGCATACATTGGGCAGACTGGTGGTCCAGCACCATCTTGGTATTTATTTTCTGTCCAGCTGCGGCACAACTTATTTCAACGAACCTATATGTATTGTCTATTTTGTGTAGGCAGCCTTACCGTGAGTGCCTGGTAACCTTCCATGTAATGATTGTCTCATGAGGGAGGTGACTGCTGCTTTTCTTCCTTTACAGATGAGTAGGCAGACACTTTAGTGCTCAAGATGTCCTAGCATGGCATCTCTGGAGTGCACACAGCCATACTATAATGGCTTAGCAGTCTTCTCAAAAGTTAACGCTCCCCTTCGCTCAGTTGCTACCCTTGGAGGTGCTACAAGGATCTCCCCTCTTATTTCATTTGAGGAGATGTTAAGCCTTCCCAGTCTGACTCATCTGCTGATGTCCTACTACCTGTCTTAGTCCAGCCAGCCGGAGGTATGAACAGAAGGTGTCATTATTTCAGCAAGAGATTAGTGCCTGCATGAGGAGTACTGGGGGTTGGAGGGGGAGAAAAGAGGAAGAAAAGACAGAGGCAATACTGATTGGAGGAGGAAAATAATTTGAAAGGCTACGTGAGGCACTGTCCATGTTTGTCAGTGGTGCAAATCCCTAAGGCAGTGCTTGACTCGGTGCTCACACAGCTCTTTGCAAAGGTCTGTTTCACAGTGGCCTTCTAGGCGAGGAAGTCCCCTCTCATCCATAAAGGATGCTCCAGCCGAGGGTCACGGGAGAGCGGTGCCCACTGCGTGCGCTCCCTTCGTCGGGGTAAGCGCTAGCCTGCTGCCAGCCCTGGGATAAGAACAATAGAGGCATCCAGGCTAGGATGCCTGTGGGGTGATGAGCTGTCTAAGACAAGACCGTGGGGCTGGGCTTTGCCTTCCCATTATCTCTTGAAAGAACACTCTGCACTGAAGTTAGGGAAGGGAAAGATGAAAACCATGACAACTAAATTTAAAAAACGTTCCCATTTAAAGAAGGGCCTTTATATCTCAGCAGCAGTTTTCCTTCCAAGGAAATTTATATTTGATCACTTCTCTGACCTCTTTTTTTAATTAGTTTCAGATACATATTGTGTCTTTAGTGGTTCTTTGCCTGAGGTGGTGATGGTCTTTTTTTTCCAAATGGCATTGAAACTGATTTCAAATGTGGTGTATTTTCCATTGTCATGTGGTACTTTCCCTCTAAATGTCCCTCCTTTCTTTCCTAACCAAAACAAGCTTATGGATTTTGATATATATGAGAAATAGTTCCCCTATGAAGAATAGGGGCCTAAGGTATTTTGCAGATTGTAATAGCGAAAATAAAAAGCTTAAGAAAAATATTTTTTTATTACTGTCCTTAGAAGTGTGTTCATCTTCACCATTTTAAGAACTAGACTAAATGCCATACGCTTTGTTTCAATAATAACTGCAAGATATGCAAAGATCCTTGCACAGCTCCTTTTGCTTACAGTGCTAATCAAAATGTTTTTATTTCTTTCCTCTGCTTAGTGAACACATTTCACAATTCTAGCACATTGTACCCCTTCCTTATACGCTGCAGCATATGAGAATGTCCATCACTGAAATCTTAGAGAATAACCTAGTGAATTTAAAGGTTTCTGTAGTTCTCTGTGAGCTAATTAACTAAAATTTCTAGTTAAAAATCTTTAAAATGTCTTCAATAAAATGTCTCAATAATGTCTTACTGATAGTAAAAAAGTGTGAGATCATCTTTATAATTGGGTTGTTCTGTGCAAGTATCAAAGTTGTCTATGGTGTCATTGTAAGCTCTGGCAAAACAGTGGCGAGTTCTGTCAGTGCTGGAACCATGGAAACATCCAACTTTTTGGTCTGGTCCTACACAAACAGAATCTGTCTTATGTTCAGTGGAAAATTTGATCTTGTGCTATGTAAAGGTGTTTGTACTTGTCATGAACCATGTAAATATTGTTAAAATTAAAGTAAAACTTATGAAGGCTGAAGTTGGCAATTTGTTTCTTTTCATATAGAAAACTATCATGTCTTCTAATTCTTTTATATCCAATGTAGGAAATGAGTGACAACAGTAATATAACATGAGTCACAAAAGGAAGATTCTGGAAACAAGAAACATAAATGCACTTATTTGTGTTCTTTGGAAATAATGCCTTCAGTCCTGCTTAGTACCTTGTTTTAAAACTTCAAATTGCTAATTCCTATCAGAATAGCCTTTCCTAGCCAGTTTTAGGATTGTTCCGTGTGAATCTGAATTTAAATGCTTCTGTTGCAGTATGCTTGATGTTCCAAAGAGAAGCAGAGAAGAAATCTTGCATTACGGGGGGGACATATTGCCTAGCAGGCAGATGGAGCTCAAGATATACGGAAAAAAATCTTCAGGAAAAAAAAAGAAAACATTTTTTCAGTGCACTGTTTGTCAGTCTGCATTTATGTAAGTGCTTTCTGTGCCTTTAATATTATTGGTAAAGTTGATGAGGACTTTCAACACCACCATTGTCCAGGTAGAGTGTGGCTTTGAAGCAGTTACTGCTGCAAGGGAAGGAACAGACCTTGCTTCCCTTTACATGGTGACATATACATTTTTACTATGGTTAATATAGGTGTCTATTTTCAAGTGAGACCAAGGTAACCAATACCAATGTATGTTTTCGACATGGTTCAGAGATTGTAGTGTCAGTTCATATAAGCGTAGTTGTGGTGAAGGATGATAACGTTGGCACAGAGAGGAGTAAATGAGACTGAGCAGATGTGGGTTACCGTAGGCAGTTCAGCACATTAAGTTCATTTTGTCACAAGATTAATAGCACTGTATTTTCTTACAAGCTTTCACTCTACCACAGCTGAAAAAGGCTTATGAATTGCCTTACTTTGCCATTACATTGTTCCCAATTTGCAACAGACTGCACTGAAAATGTGCCTTTGGGTATCCTTGAAGTGCTTTCCTGAGCAACGATGCTTTTTCACTCTGCCCTCCATTTCACCGTAAGGGAGTTGCTTGAACATATGCATTGTAACATAAAGAACTTTTAATGTAGGATGTAACATACCTTTAGTATTAATGGTCTTTAAGAGAGTGGGAAAGACAGTGGATAGTAGGAAAGCCAATATGATGATAATAAGGTGGTTGTGCTAAGGTTGTGTTGTGTGCGTATTGTTTTGGGACATATTCACTACTGCTGCTCCCTGTTTAAAAGGTTGTTACTTATGATGTCCACAGCCCATTTACACACAACTTAGTATGTGACCATAAAAACATACATCCTGATGACTGTCAAAGATAAACTGCACATATAATCCTACAACCATCCACAGTCCTTGTTGATGGAACACTCTTTCTGGATCATTAGAGGCAATCACTGTCAGACAGAAAAGCTTGAACAGAACAGAAGAAGATGTGCTGACTTCCAAGACTGCTAAACATGGTGCCAGTGTTGTTCATTAATTCTTGCATAATTGAAGCAATTTCAATCATTAAGACAAAAAAACCCCCATATATTCTAGTTTCTCCAGAATGGATCTTTCAAGTCCGAATCTTATTTTTGACACCTGACAGGTTTATTGCCTCAACATTAAGATCCTAAAGAAAATAATTAAGTATAACAATCCCAAAGCACATTATCAAAAGTACAAAATGTTGCATGATACTAAGTTATTTTCAATTTTCTAGTTTAGCCTAAGTAAAACACTACACTATGTAGATACATTGAAATTTCCACATTAAAGAGATGGCATGAATATTGCACTGGCTTCTTGAATCTTGAAAGCCACCTTCTTGCAAGATATTTAATGACCTGAGTAATTCAAGTGACCAAAGTCACTGACGTAAATGAAACTTCTAAGGTAATTGTGTTGACATATGGAGAACAAACTATGACATAATCCCAAATACATAAGAAATTACAACTCTGTTGCAGAAAACTTGCAGTAAAATAAATCCAAAGACAGTCAAATTCTGTTCTCTGTGATGCAGCTACACTGTAAAGGCCAGTTGATTTCCAGCAGTATATATTTGGAATAACTGTAAGATTTTCACCATTAAAATGAATTTTGCTTTGTATTTGGTGCTATAGTTTTGTTTAAATACTTTGACATTTTTATGGATCTTAATTGTTTTCTTTTCTTATTAAATTTTATAGCATTTTTCCATAGGGTTACATCATTAAACTGGTTCCATTCAAAAATTTGAAGTAGAGGTAACAGACAGAATAAACTACTGCACCTGAAACCTTCCTCCACACTACTGTGATTATTTTTTTTACTGTAGTTATTGTAGGACAAGAGCTGGTTTATTTTTGAAAGCTATACTGAAAATGGTATTTATATTTGCATTCATAAATACATTTTCTTGAAGTAGTGATGCATGGTATTTGATGACATTTTAAAGTACTGAAGTAAAGTGCTAAATTATTTTGGTTGTCCATCAGGAAGGGGAAAAAAAAGCCATCTATGTATGAAAAATGAATTGCCTAATCTGTGCTTGCCTTGACTAGCGTTTCAGCTCTTATTTATGTATTCTTCTATGCTCTTTTTTATTTCTGCCTTTCCAGCTGCAGGAACACTGGTGCACATAGCTGACATCTGGATTAAAAAAAAGGTTTTCAGGCCAATATATTGTCTTGTAAACCTTTATTCTCACTACTATTGAGATTAGTATTTCCATTTTTGTAAAACTAAAGAAATAAGGCTCACTCATAGAACACAGATTAAGTTTTGTGAAAGGACATATAGATATGAAAAAGTAAAAGTAAAATTGTATATGGAGAGTATCTTAAAGAACATAGATGTCAATTAAATGTTGACAGTAAATAAATGAACGTGGAAACCACATAAATTTCATTCTTCTTGCGTATGAAATAAAATCCACTTCTATCAAACTATTCAAGAACAAGAATCTGAACTAAAATTCTCAGAAAATCTGCTCTGATATTTGTATGACAACATACTAATTTCAGTTTTCTGTTTCTTTATTTCTACTTTTGACATGATCGAGGTGAACTCAAACATACTTTCTGCTCATTGGTTGATATTTGGGGCTCATGTCAGCTCTCAGCCTGCTGCTGCCAATGTGACTAGAACTACTGAAAGAGACCTGAATCATTGGCTATGGAAAATGACACCTGAAGAGACATGTCAGGGCAGAAATAGTGCAAAGGGCTTACCTGCAGTTTTTTAATCTATTTTAAATAGCTTTAAAAAAGAAAAGCACAGAACTGCCATATTATTCTCCATTTTAACGGGCAGCAAAATGCAGTCTAAATAATGTCTCATTTGGGTAATTAGGGTCAAAGTAGAGATAGACAATAGAAACGTCTGGCTCAATAATTAGTCTCAATTGTTTCTGGTGATGAAAAGATGGATGAGGAGAGAGGACAATCCAAGTCACAATATTTGTTTAAAGTAGTCAAGAAGTCGAGCAATTACCAAGTGTTGTGAACAATTAAACCGAACTGTGCTCCTCCTTTCTGACTGATGTGAATTTTTCTAGCTGGCAAGTGGACAAAAAGCAAACCCCTGGATTAATCATAGAATCATAGAATGGCTTGGGCTGGAAGGGACCATCAAAGGCCATCTAGTCCAACCCCCCTGCGGTGAGC
>JAVKLA010000058.1:1255176-1274381 GCA_034782735.1 Sagittarius serpentarius | reverse complement strand
CTGTCTTCGTAGGAAAGGTGTTCCAGCCCTCTGATCATCTTTGTAGCCCTCCTTTGGACCCGCTCCAGCAGGTCCATTTCCTGCAAGTCTGAAAGTTTTTGGAATGGGAATCAGTTCACTTCATAATACACTTGTACAACTCATAGCTTCACAGAGCAAGTGATAATTATGCAGACATACAAATCAGAATTAAGAAATATAATTCCAATTTCACAAGTACCTGTCTCAGATTTTACTATTGATTTAGAATTAATAGATTACATTTGATTTAATGAACTTAGTAATGACCTAGATTCTGTTTCAGGATTTAATTCAATCTATTTAATACTTCCAAATTATAGTTTGCCTTGCCTAGAATTTTTAGAAGGTAAGTACTTCATTTGATAGGGTGCATTAGTACTCAGTTCAAACCTTAACTCCCAGTTTACTCAAAGACATAAAGTTCATGACTAAATACATGGTTACAGAATCATGGCCTATACATTGTAATCACATATCTCGACAAACAAAAAGAAAACAAAGGAATAAGATTCTAGTATTAGTGGGGCAATAGTAAGATAACTACCTCTTTCTCAGCTCTGCTGTAGTATGCTTATATGGGTTATAGAATAAAACCTTTGTTAGCAGATTTGCGTCTTTCTTTTAACTTAGTGCTGCCTCCTGGCTAGTTTGGTTTTAACTCAATGATACATGTGCTTTTTATCTTCAAAATAAATTTAACAAAACTTGCAGGTAAGAGAGAATACTTCCTTCATTTGCTAACATCTATTGTCATGAAAAATTTTTTCTTAGGAAGTAATAATTGGAGTAGCTCAAAATTTTTCTGGAAACCTCTTTTTCCTTCTGTTTAACTGTAAGTGCTGTTAGCACGTTCCAGATCAGTTTGAGAATGCCTATTTACACATTTATCTGTACTATATAGAACTACTTGTATTGGAGTTTTGTTTTGTGATATCTAGAAATAAAAGATTTGTTGGCTGTTATAAAATCCATTAAAGCCAAGGAACTGTTCCTGATTATCTTGTGATTAACCTTTGGATTAAAATCTTAATAACTATAAAAAAGGATTAAAATAAATCATAGGATCGTAGAATAGCAGGTTGGAAGGGACCTCAAGAATCATCTGGTCCAACCTTTCTTGGCAAAAGCACAAGCTCGACAAGATGGCCCAGCACCCTGTCCAGCTGAATCTTAAAAGTGTCCAATGTTGGGGAATCCACTACTTCCCTCGGGAGAGTATTCCAATGGCTGATCGTTCTCATTGTGAAAAATTTTCCTCTTGTGTCCAATCGGAATCTCCCCAGGAGTAACTTGTACCCATTAACCCTCGTCTTTTCCATGTGACTCCTTGTAAAACGGGAGTCTCCATCCTCTTTGTAGCCACCCTTTAAATACTGGCACATGGTGATAAAGTCTCCCCCAAGCCTTCTTTTCTTAAGCTGAACAAACCCAGTTCTCTCAGCCTTTCTTCATATGGCAGGCTTCCCAGTCCTTTGATCATCTATGCGGCCCTTCTCTGGACCTTCTCCAGCCTGTCCATGTCTTTCGTGTATAGCAGGGACCAAAACTGAACACAGTATTCTAGGTGTGGCCTGACAAGCGCTGAGTAGAGCGGGATAATGACTTCTGTATCTCTGCTGGTGATGCCCTTGTTGACGCAACCCAGCACCCTGTGGGCTTGCTTTGCTGCAGCAGCACACTGTTCACTCATATTGAGCTTGTTGTCCACCAGGACCCCCAAGTCCCTTTCCACAGAGCTGCTCCCCAGTAGGTACATCCCAGCCTGTGCTGCACTCCTGGGTTATGTTTTCCCAGGTGCAAGACCTTACACTTGTCCTTGTTGAACGTTCTAAGGTTCTTGTTAGCCCACTCTTTCCGCCGATCCAGGTCTTGCTGCAGGACGGCGCTCCCTTCTGAAGTGTTCACTTACCCACTCAGTTTAGTATCATCAGCAATATTCATCAGGGTACACTTGATCCCATCATCCAGATCACTTATGAAGATGTTAAACCACATTGGGCCCAATATCGATCCCTGGGGGACCCTACATGTGACAGGTTGCCAGATTAAAACGGTGCTATTTACCACCAACCTCTGGGCGCGGCCTGTCAGCCAGTTCCCCACCCACCGCACAGGCCGCTTGCCTAGACCGTAACGCATCGGTTTCTCTAGGAGGACCCTGTGGGAAAACATACTGAAAGCCTTGGAGAAAGCCAGGTAGACAATGTCCACTACTCACCCCACATCAACTGAGCAGATTACTTTGTCATAGAAGGCGATCAGGTTTGTCAAGCATGATTTGCCGTTGATGAATCCGTGCTGGCTTTTCCCAATCACATGCTTCATTTGACTTGTCATAGCCCCCAGGAGGATTAATTCCATAACTTTCCCAGGGACTGAAGTAAGACTGATGGCCTATAATTTCCTGGATCCTCCTTTAAGCCCTTCTTGTAGATGGGGGTGACATTAACCTTCTTCCAGTCTTCTGGAATGTCCCCCAATCTCCACAGCTTCTCAAAGATTATGGAGAGCAGCCTTGCAACAACGTCAGCCAGCTCTCTTAACACTCTCGGGTGGGTATCGTCAGGGCCCATCAATTTGTAGGGGTCAAGATCCGGTAACAGTTCACATACCAGCTCTTCCTTCACTGATGGTGGGTCTGTGTTTGCATCAACATCTGTAGGAAGTTCTTCAAGGAACTAAAAAATTCAAAGTTGTATTGTCAAAAAAAAGAAAATGCAAATATATACGAAGGATAATAATTTTTTTGTATGATTTGTATGGACAGATGAATTAGATTTGGGTTTTGTTAGCAAGTTTTATTATTTTTTATAATTTTTCTTGGAAAAGAAAGATTTATTTTATATTTTTCATTGGTATTGGAATTATGGAAAACATATAAAAGTGAAAAATGAGACAAATTGACAGTAATATAGCCCAAAAGTTTGTGTCACATTCAAAAGCAAAAGCAGTATAAATATTACTTCTCAGAAAAATTGATCTGTTCACAGAAATTTAGTAAAAACTTTTTCAACTTTTTCTGCTTATGTCACAGTCTGATGCCTTCCATTCTTCTCAAAGTAGGTGGCAGGTCATTTCACTGTAGTAAACCAGACAACTGTGGGGAAAAACTGTTCGTCAATGTACAGAAAGGACTTACCATCTTTTTAAAAAACAAATATTAAAAATTAAAACTATTTATAATCTTATCTATTTGTTTTCCAGAGCAGAGAATAAATGGGAACTCAATAAAATGCATGCCGACTGGCCTTAAAAGACATCTCATATCGAGAAATTACTTTCTCTGTTCTCTTGGCTTTCTGTCTCTGAAAGTAACGAACTGTTCTCTAAACATTTTTTTCCTTGTCTCCTCTTACTACCAAGGTTTATTACAGAGATAAAGCAGAGGTCTAGACACCAAAAAAATCTGACTTTTGTTCCCAGTTCAACCACAGCCTTTTATATGACCTTGGACAACTCATTTATCTCAACTTCAAAGGCACTAGGGAGGATAAAATTAATCACTGTGGTGCCCTCAGATGCTATAATGGAAGGGTCACTCTGTGCTACTAACTACATTTAGTAGCATACTAACTATTGGCAGGGGCGGGGGGAATACAGGCTAAATGTATGTTGACATAAATAAAAATTTTAGTTATTCCCTAGTTTGTCCTGCCTCTGCCATTTATAGAGTTGCCACCCAAAGCACAACAACTAAATTGATTTATAAAAGCTTTTCCATTGAAGATGTTACTAGATTTTAGTGATCTAGGAGAATGACCTCTTCCTGGAAATCCTGATTGCAGAGGCTCTTAGATATTGTAGAAAAATAGGAGTCACATTTTCCATAAGAATGTGCCTGTATTTCATCCATTTGTTCTGTATGTGTTTTACCTAGCTGTGTCACTGTGCAAGCTTCAGCTACTACTTGTAGAAAGAAATACTATCCTCAGAATATCACCTCAATTTTTCATTGGCAGCTTTCCTCAAACACATAGCAGAGAAAGTGCACCTTTATTTAAACCATACTTGTATCTTACGAAAGCAAGACATTATTGTGTCAGACACCTGTGTAGCTTTTTGGTAATACAGCCTTTTAGTGGAAAAATAAAACCATAAAGGTATTTTCAAAGTATCTTGAAGACAAATTTCTATTAAACCTAGATATGTTTTAAAAAAAAGAACAGAATCCATGGTAATTTTTGGATACCCTGGGTAATGATATTAATAGGAAAAAAAGGAACAAGAACCTAACAGGGTGCTAAAATCCACAATGAAGTCACTTTGCATCAGCTGACCTGTGGTAACCAGGAGCGTATGAATGTATCTCATGTCAATGCAGAGTACTGTACTATAGATTACCGTCCTTTCCATGCTCAGTTAAGCAAAATCCAGTTGTATTTGCTACTGAATAAAGCTAGTCACGCAGCCATTGAAGGCAACTGTGATACATAAAATCTTGCCCAGAGAGCTCCTTCCTAGACTCTGCTCTCCTTCTACTATTGTAAATCTGGATTAATCCCTCTGAGGTCAAAAGAACTTTAGTGGAATTTCTTTCCAGCTAGTGTAACTTTTTTAGCCGAGAGGAAAATGAATCCTTTTCTTTTTTTCTGTTAAGTACTATCTCTGACTTAACCTAAATAAAGCAACTTCCTAAAAGAGACATTTAGTTCAATGGTCTCAATATTAAGAACTGCTGAATTTCTGTGGTCTGCATTTTGCAAGAAGGGCTTGCACAAGGACCCCATGACCTCAAAATCTCTAAAGCTATGTTGCAGACTTATGAAATCTGCAGCTTTTTATGGTTTATTCTGAATAGAATAGGAGGCAGAAATGTGTTTTGTGGTGTGCCACAAGTGAAGTGTCATGGAGGGAAAGGGGAGCAGAAACTGAGCCTGTAATTACTGTTCTCTGGGATTTGTTCCGCAATGTACGAACAGTGTCTTTTGAGTGCTCTTACCTGACTTCAAATACTTTGTAAAAAGTCTAGCTTTCCATTAGTATGGAAGTTTGTTCACTGACTTTGCTTATCAAGATACCCTTTGTGAGTGCAAACCCACCACCCGTCTCTGCTATACCCACTGGAGAAACTGGACATGAACAGAGGTGAGATACAGTTTTCATTTCCTTTGCTGGAGCCCTGGAACAAAAGGGAGCAATAAGAAGAGGGCTGTCGTTGCGGAGATCCCCGATGGCCACCTTTGGTAGTGTGATGAAGTGACTACACTGCAAGCACTGTAGTGCAATCGCCAGGAGAGAAATTACTTTCAGACCGAAAATGACAGATACTCACTCCTTTGCTGATCAGCATGAGAGGAATTTTAGAGCTCAGAGACCAGAAATCTGTGTGCCAGTGCTAACAAGGGTATTTTATGCTCCCCTGCCTCTATATTGATTTTGCTGGCTCAGGCCATCTCAGATTCTGTTGCTATTTTCCATTGAAAAGGGATGACTGATTTTTTAATACTCTGATGAAAGTGTGCGAAAGTATACCAAAACTATTTGATTGATCAGGTGGCTTATTTTCTGAGACTTTTTACATTTTGGCGAGGATGCCTGTCTCTCGGTCTCTGTCAAGAGAGATCAGTTGCTTCCTGACTCTTGCTGCTCGTCTCTGCCCTGTCTGTCAAATGTGTTGCTAGCACAAAATTTGTTGTTCTTACTTTATTGAGGCTTCTTGGTTTTTAAGTCTGATGTTTCAGGTGTTTTCTGTGAACATAACTACAAAGCTCTTTGGTGAATGAGCACTAGCAAGCTCCTAAAGTTCACATTATGGCTGGATTTACAATGTCATCTCTTGACAGTAATTTTGTTACTGTTTCCTAGATTTCTGATCTATGAAAAGTCTTGCTATGAAAAATATGTCTTAGATTCATGGGTGTAAAATTATTTTGATACATAAAAACTGGACTGGTATATGCACTGATCAGATGTGCAAAATGTTGTTTTAACTCTGTTGTTAGAGCTTTTGCACACTGAATGTAATGGGGGTCCACGTTGTTAAACATTATATTTAAACTTATGAATTTACAAAACAAAGTTATAAATATTCAGCAAAGTTCTATGGCAATACCAACTGTTAAAAACTTCAGTATTCTGTAACATATAAAAATCAGGTACAAGAGCACTAAGAACGTCACTCAAAGAAAGTGTACCCAAGAGAAAGTGTCTATGAAAGCCCTTTTCCACTTTAGAGAGGACCTAAAAAGGGATCCAATATAGTGTTTGGTTATGTTTAGCTCCTAGAAATAAAAATCAAAAGAAAATACAGAAGTTAATTGTCTGAAGAGATGTCAACATTAGCCAGACACCAATATTACACCACCTTGATTAAGATGCAGCTACACAGTTCTTTGATTCAGTGTTTTCTTTAAACCTTTTCCATCATTGCTTAAAACTCCCATCTCTGATATTCACCTAATGCTTGCATGCATGAAGAGTTTGCAACGTTTATTTTAACCCCTTATAGGACACAACATTTCTAAAAGTCTATTCATGTTGCTCCTTCAGTGCTCAGTGGGGCCATCATCTTGACTTTTCAAGCAACAAAACATGATCAAAAAAGATTTAAAGAAATGCAGTTACCTTTTAATAGTGTAGTAAGAAATGTGTTAACTCCAGCATGACTATGGAATGGACCTGGTCACCCCATGGTTTGTGTGTTTATAGGCATCAACTTTAATGGTCCGTTGTGATAAATGAGAGATATTAAAATCCTACTGTTGGTACTCCTGCCTGCCTGCACAGTCATTTACAGACAGCAGAGGGCTAAAAGTTAAAGGTCAGGCCTAGGAGAGTTAGAAAATGTGCCATTCTGCTAAGCAGACTGAACGCAGGGAATGGGCGGCTCTGGGGACCGGAGGCCACGGCTGATTTTTCTGCTGCTGTTGTTCCTGGCCTGGGATAAGTTTATGCACAACCCAAAGCATTCAGAATGAAATATTCTCCTTTCTTCATGTCAAAATAAATGTGCACATGATCCACTAGAGGGTTTCTTAAGTTGCATATATTTCCCCATGTTCTTTTACCTGGTATGTTTACTAGAGAAAGAGACTTTTTTTATTTGATCAGCCCTTTCCAGGCAGGCTGTTAAATCTAAGGGAAGGATTTCCAGCAAACTGGTTACTTACCAATGTGCTGAAGCTCCTGTTACTGCAAAATACATTTTAGCATCTGGGTACTGCTACTGCCAAGCATGTGCTGCTGCCTTTGGGGATCAGCTCGGGTGTTGGCTCTGGTAACTGGAGCGTATCAAAAGTAAGGACCAAAAAAGAGCACTGTCAGCAAAGCCAGTGGCAGAATTACTGACGAGTGGATATTCACACTGAAGAGAAGACAAGTGTCCATTTTATTTTTTGGTTCCCTGAATGAAGCTATGTCTCTACATCCAATCTGTTTATTTAATCAGTGGAAGTCCAGAAGTAGCTTATATGTAAGCATGAAGAAGATCCCAGTTCCTCTTTCCCAATACTCTGATGCAAAGATTAAGATGTTGGAGGTAAATTAAGGTTGCTTTAAGCCACTTTTACATACTTTGTCGTGCGATTTGGCTCAGTCTGATCTAACTTCCAGTGTGTCACCAGAGTGGGACCTCCTGTGATATGCCTAATGCTCTCTGTATGTCTCTGCCCCTCTTTCTCATTAGCCTTTGATGGCTGAAAATGAGGGAACAGTACGACTTTCTCTGGTTACACTGCTGATATACCCTTCCTGTGAGAGCTGGGGAAGATTGCTGAGACTTGCCTTTCCATTAGTTATATCTTTCTCAGAGAGGCCAGGGAGCTGATTACATCCTTTTAAGGTCTCTTTAGTCTCGTGGGATGGCACGTAGAAACCCTGGAATAACTGGGAATAGAGCCGAAGAGCAGGAAGCCACCAGAATAACTACTGACTGAATTTTTGGTCATGCCTCCAAAGATACTGCCTCTGTTTCGGAGCACGCTTTGTGAATGAGGGAAAGAAAAGGCTTTCTGTGTGTTCTTTAATCATATTCAAATGTTTAGCACAAACACAGAACTGTGATATTGGTGATATGTTTGTTCTTCCAAACTTATGCACAAGCTGGTTCCTGCTTCTGTGTGAAGCAGCTCGGCACTTTTAGCACCAGGCTTCTGCGGGTTGTGAAACTCGGAGTGAAGCAGCCCCAGCCACTGCCTTACATAAACTCTGTGCCTGGTACAATGGACCGCTGCCACTGCTGTGTTCGTAGTAGCGAGATTTCCTTTCTGACCTACTTTTCTGCTGTATGCATTGGGCCAGGCCCTCTGGAGCATTAGATCATTTTATACCGTTCCCGTGCCACAAAGCTGCCCTGACACTGCCTCGAGCAGCCAAGGAAGGATCCCGTCAGCCTAGAGGGATCCACAAACTACTTAACAACTCTGTTGTCTTTTTTATTGCAGTAGCCAGCACAGCAGATGATGTACTTAATATGTTCTAAAACAGACAATAGCTCCTTAGGTGTGTAGTCATTCTTTAGGCTGCTTCACATGGGGCTATGATCTGGCACACAAGACTAGGAATATGAGAACGGTACTGACAGATACGCAGGTCTATGCTGAGCACATCTTGGCCACAATTGCCCTGGGCAAATATATATGAAGGGAAGTAATGCTAGTGGAGACAGCTTGGGCAGATATTGAAGGAATAACCTTGGAGATAATGAAACAGAATGAAATTTCATAAACTTAAATAATTGTAGAATATGAAATGTGCAGTATTTGATTATAGAAAAGGCTTTATAAGAGCTAGATACAACTCTGTTAAAAACAAAATCTGTGTCTGTGAAGATTTTCAGGGAGGAAGAGAGGGTAAGGATGGGAAAGACCCAGTTGTAAACCTGGATCTGACTCTAGGTAGTTATCTAGGGCAACAAAGGTCTGTGATCAAGCCTTGCCTTCCCCCTCTCAGATCTGTGAAGTCAGTGTCTCTTTCTGTCTCCCTCTTAGAGCTGTTCCAGACAGCATAGATACCAAAATCTGAGTCTTCTTAATGGTATTTAACAGAAAACATCAATTCTGTACCATAAAGAGTGCAATTTCCTACCTATAGCTTCTACTCCATAAAATTTACTTTACAATCATCATGTTAAATTACCATTATATTTACTAAAGCCAAAACTTCATGCTCTGTTATGCTTAATTCCTTGCAGGATGTCTGATAGAGCCTATTAAACAAATATGCCACCATATTGTAACATAAGATTAGATACAAGAGACGTTTATTTATTTCATAGGAGAGTCAGAGTCTAATTGGCATGTTGCAAGTAGGTTGCTGGGGTTGCTGGGGATGGGGATGATATGTGTTTGCCAAGTTTTCATCCTGCTTACTCCCCTCCTCAGTGAAATGCGTATCCCCTGAGTTACCCTGCAGACCCCTACCACAGTACCCTCGGGCATGCATACACCCAGCATGGTGAGAGCCCGGGCAGCCTCTTTACAGCTCAGACTGCCAGTTATTGCAGTTGTCATTTGCACTGTAATTCGTGTGTAGCAAGTGATGCACGTGTTGCCCATCCTGCCTGGACTGAACACAAGTTGTCAGCTCGGGAGGACTGTGCCGTAGGTGCTCAGAGAGCAGGATGCTCATGGGGGTGCCTGGGTGGGAAAAGTCGTTTCACCAGGATTCTCCACGCAGAGCAGAGAGCAGAGAATGCGAACTCTCCCAGCAGAGCCACACAGGGACATGGTTTCCTTGCTGAGGGATTCCTGTTTGACTGAGAGGAAGAAAACAACAGCAGGGGAGAGGCTCTCAGCCAAAGGTGGACTTGAGGGCAGCTGATCTTAAGGACATCCTGCGGTGACGAGAGAAGTAGAGCAAGGAAAGTGTGCCAGTGATCAATCATGTTTTGCCTACATCTCCTTCGCAAGTGCTATTTAGCTTAAAGAGTGCCTGGGTTAAGAAAACCTCCTGTAACACTCACCATGTGTGCTTATGTATGTCCTGAGCTGTTGATGAGTGTCCAAAAAGCTGGAACTTGGCAAAAAGCGGCAGTCTCTTTGGGTGGCTGAGCAGGATTTCACTGCCCAGAGTGATCTGTTATCCCATTTCTGAAAAATGCCCTCAAGAGTGTGTGCCTTAGGAGTCAAAGAAAGAGACAGGTTTGCAACATACCCAGATTATGGAAGTTTAAAGAGGTCACAGACCCTATGTGGTATGACCTGAACATAAGGCCTTACAGCCAGATACTTACCAGGCTGTTATCTTGGCCATGGAAGCTACTCCACTCAGCTATTTTTATCCTGGCACATTCACGCAAGCCAGGATCTGATTTAGACATTATGGTCAGACAGATTTGAGACAGAAATAAAAGTTAAGGAGTTAAAATCAGACATGCAAGACACCCATGAAAAAAGTTAATGCAATGTTTCATGTACCTGAAATTTTGAAAACTTTGACATTTCTGACAAAATATTATTTTTTTTTCTGTGACTCTGTAGCTGATCAAAACCCCAAGGGATATTTTATTTTGCCTATGTAACATATTTTTTTCACACATATATGAGTGGTCTGTACCTCAGAACATCATAACTTTCACATTCAGGACTGTCTTCAGATTTTCTGGTCACGATTTTGACATTGTTCATTTGAAAAGCCAGATGTATTGTGCTGATGTTATTCTAAGTGTCAAAAGTGTCCCTGTAGCAACTTCCTTTGCCTCCTTGGGAGCCCTGCTGAAAGTAAGCCCAAAGCCCCCAACTTACTGGGCACATGCAGGCATATGGTGCTCCAAGGAATGTGCTTATTGACTGACATAAGCATAGGGTGTGATTATATGGACCTTTTGCCAGCTGCAAGGTTAAGCCTGGCTGCTTGCGTCAGACCCTGCAGCATAGTTCACGACTCGTTTGTGGGGATGCAGTGCAAACTAATTCACTGAAATAACTGGAAGTGGAAACAAGAAAGCAAACTGCTCTCCGTTTCCCAATTTATTTTTTATCCCGAGGTAGGTGTGTATGCACATGTGGGTTTTTTCCTTCCCCTCAAATTTGAATCATTTCAGCAATCTGGATGACAGTATGACCTCAAATGTTAGGAGGGGCTGTTAAAGCTCAGGAGGGCAGGAATGACCAGATGCTGGAGGGGAGGAGAAAGGAAACGTCATAAATTGCTTTTGCCAAGAGAATAACATTCATGTGACAGCCTTTCCATAATTTCTGTAAGTGCCCTGTTCAGCAAGGTCAAGGACAACCATGATTGCAGATGACCAGAGCATTACCTTCTAAACCCTGAAGTCTGTTTCCCCTCCAGCACCTAGTAGCACCAAATTTGCTGGTGCCAGAAATCAAAACCACAGGCTTAACTTGAGCGGTTTGTCAAGCAATCTACTGCTACTCTTCAAACCAGCAAAGGATATTGTATGGAAGGACAAGCTGTGTGCCCCATGGCTATGTGATGATTAGGCTGGCTGCATAATTGCTGGAATACAGAAGGCTGTGAGAACTACTCAGGAGTACTGAGTACTTTCTATTTCCCAGTTCCTTTCAAGTTTGCTTGTAAAGACAATATTGCCCATCCACTAATAACCTGGATGCCTACTCAATCACAAATCCCATTAAAAGTAAAGGACTTGAGGGAGTAAAGTTGGCAAGATTTGCCAGCAGATACTTGTGGTTTTGACAGCTGAATAGAGTTCACATTACTACTTGGATTTGTCAAAGAATATGTATGAACTTGAATCTTGGATATTGAATGGCAATGTGGTGTGATGGTGTTATATAAAAATAACTCACTGTTATGTATTTAGACATATGGTGCCAGTCCTGTACCAGGAGTACTTGAGACAATTTAAATACTGTTCAGGACAAGCTTAGGTAACCCAAAGGAAGTTTTGTAATCATACGTGTTTCTCCCTTTCCCCTTTATCCTGAGTTGAACCTTATGGTTGTCTCCTATTCCATTTTAATTATTTCCCTGTTTTTCTGGCTGTGAACCCTTCCTGTACGGATTTCATGACCTCATGGAAGACTTCAGAACGGTCAGGATCAATCTCTGCAAGGCTTGTTGAATGTGTGGCTTTGCTGACAGGCTGTAAGGTGTCAGCACAGATTGCTTAGTCCTCTGGCAAAAGACCCTGTAGTGAGAGAACTGGGATGGCATTCAAATGGTCCTGGGAAGTAGGTTCCCACAAAAAAGAAATACAGAGCATTTCACTTTCTTACATTACCTCCATTCTTATTTGCAATTTACTTATTGACATAGACTTCATCTATACCTGGGAAAACTGGCTTTGTAAATAAAATTGGTGGGAACTGCACAGTTCAGTTTGGAAAGCAGGGGCATTATAGCCCTCTCAGTAATACATATATTGTCATCTACCTGGACTTCTGCAAGGCCATTGATATGGTCCCCCACAATGTTCTTGCTGCTAAATTAGAGAGCTATGGGTTTGATGGATGGACTGTTAGATGGATAAGAAATTGGCTGGATGGCTGTGTTCAAAGAGTCACAGTCAACAGCTTAATGTCCAAGTTGAAACCAGTAACAAGTGGTGTCCCTCAAGGGTCCGTGCTGGGATCTATACTATTTAATATCTTCATCAATGACATAGACAGTGGGACTGAGTGCACCCTCAGAAAGTTTGTGGATGACACCAAGCTGAGTGGTGCAGTTGATATGCTAAAGGGAAGAGATGCCATCCAGAGGGACCTTGACTGGCTTGAGGAATTGGCCCATGTGAACCTCATGAAGTCCAACAGGGCCAAGTGCAAGGTCCTGCACCAGAGACAAGGCAACCCCAACATCAGCACAGACTAGGGGATGAATGGATTTAAAACAGCCCTGCAGAGAATGACTTGGGGATACTGGTGGATGAAAAATTGGACATGAGCTGGCAATGTGGGCTTGTGGTCCAGAAAGCCAATCATATCCTCTGCAGCAGGTCAAGGAGATAATGTTCTCTCTCTACTCTGCTCTCATGAGACCCTTGGAGTCTCATGAGTACCTGGAGTACTGTGTTCAGGTCTGGCATCCCCAGTACAAGAGAGATGTGGGCCTGTGAGAGTATGTCCAGACGATGAACACGAAAATGATCAGAGGGCTGGCACACCTCTCCTATGAAGGTTGAGACACTTGGGGTTGTTCAGTCTAGAGAAGAAAAGGCTCCTAGGAGATCTTATTGCAGCCTTTCAGTTTAGAAAGGGGGCTTATAAGAAAGATAGAGAGAGACTTTTTACCAAGGCCTCTAGTGACTGGACAAGGGGCAACATTTTTTAACTCAAAGAGAGTAGATTTAGATTAAAGGAAAAAAAAAATTATAATGAGGGTAGTGGAACAAGTTGCCCAGAGAAGTTGCAGGTGGCCCATTCCTGGAAGTGTTCAAAGTCAGGTTGGACATGGCTTTGAGCAACCTGATCTAGTGAAAGATGTCCCTGCCCATGGCAGGGGAGTTGGACTAGATAATCTTTAAACATGCCTTCCAAGCCAAACTGTTCTATGATTCTGTGCTATTGGCATTATTGTTCGATTATTGTAAGGTTTCAGGTGGTTTAAGAGGCTTCTCTCTCTGGTTTTTTTGGGGGGGTTGGTTGTTTTTTTTCTGTACCTGAGTTAGCCCTTAGTGCATATCTATTTGCTTTGTGAACTGGAGAACAAAAAATAATGCGTGATTGAAAACTCTTAAGTACTTTTATCACTCATCAGGTAAGGGAAAAAAAAAAAAGCAATACCTTTTTCAAAGATAGAATGAAGACAAAAACACAGCAATGAACCAAACAGGAGTTCCTGGTGATTGCTGCATTCAGCTCATATTATTAAGGGAAACAATATTTTTCATACTGTCCCACCTAGTCTAGCTTGTAGGCCTATAGGGTGCATCAAAAGGCAAACAACAGCGATGTTGCCTTGAGTGGAGACAGAACCTGAATTATTTTGTTTCAAAAAACCTCTGGTTTACTTTTTTGTAACTATATTTTTTACCTTCTATCATACTATTTTTTCATTCAGCTGGCTGGTTTTTTTGCCAGTTAACAGATTCTTATGAAGGTTGGAGCTTTGGGCTACAAAGTGCAACAGAGATTGGTGTTGTAGAGTGTGCACCAACCTCGGATAGCTCATTTAATCTCCTTTGCATGTATTTCTTTTTCTAGATTTTGATCATTTGGATGGTAATGACTTAAGAGAAACATTTTCTCTCCTTATTCATACACAGCTCCTGATGTGTTCTCAGTTGGAGAGCTAAAGACCAACCGTAAGTTCAAGTACAGTATCAAGTGTCGATAGTGCTAAGATTATACATAGCTTGCTTGCATCCAAGAAGTTACTGTGATAAATTTCAAGGTCCCTGGGGAAAACAGTGCATATCTCCATCTATATATATTATTTTGAGCATGATATTTACCCTGAGAAGCATATATTTATCTCTAAATGACTCCCCCTTATTTAATGATCTGAAAAGGAATACAAAATGCATGCATTTTTTGTCTGAACGTTATTTGTAAGTGGAACAAAGTGATGTTTTCATCATACAAATTAGCACCTCAGAGTGCTAGTTTTTAAATCGGGAATGTCCATGATGCAAGCCACAAACTCATGCCCTTGTCTATAGTGAAAAGTCTGTAGAAAATCCGTATCTTTTTCATGTGAGTAAAAAGTTCTTAAAATTGCATAAAACTGCAATATGGTCTAATGAAAATAAACTAAGCAAATTTTTTACTGCAGTAGTATGGAAAAAAACAAATTGAAGGAGCAAACAGAAGCTAGGATGCTAGAGCAAGGGCAAGACTGCATAACTTCATCTTTGCTTGTTGAGTTGCTTTTAGTGTTTTGGGGAGGTTCTTTTGAGCATTACATCTGAGCTTTTGTGAAATAATTACACTGGTGGTTCTGGTTTCTAATGTACAGTATATAAATCTGCAAAAGACATTGGGCAAATTCTGCTGAGTCCTTCACCTCAGATCAGCAGCCCTCAGATCATTAATCATGCATTATAAGCTTTAATAAACTAAGAGTTTTAAAGACATCTGCTGA
The DNA here is from genome assembly GCA_034782735.1 of Sagittarius serpentarius. Lineage (NCBI taxonomy): Eukaryota > Metazoa > Chordata > Aves > Accipitriformes > Sagittariidae > Sagittarius > Sagittarius serpentarius. The sequence goes on along the minus strand of JAVKLA010000058.1, from coordinate 1,259,414 downwards.
GTCTCAAAGGATAGAGTGCAGACCTTGCATTTCAGAGATTTCTATATTTGAGCAGTAATAATGTTGGGAGAAAAACAGACCCAACAAAAAAGCTTTGCCTCTCCCTCTGGTTCCGGAGAGACCTGCCATGCACAAGAGAGGATGATCATGCAAGTTATTTATAATTAGAGACTGAAGAAGTTAAGCTCACCATGTATTAACATGTCTTCTCAGGTATGGTGATTGTCACCATCAATACTTGCTCAGGCAGTGAGCATATAAAGAAAGATCTGTTTTGCATGACTTGAGTGCGTGAATAAAACACAGTGTTGTCCTGAACAAGATGTCACGCATGCCTGAAAGTCACTGCAGGTAACTGGCCTTTTGCTTATTTAGTTTCTCTGGTTCAGTCACTCAAACACATAGTTTGGTGAAAGCTGTTGTTGTGCATCTTGCACAAAAGAGATAAAATTAGGTAGATTTTTCTCACATTTTCGGGATGTGCTATGCCAGATTTGGAACCTAATTCTGAGTTATGTTAGTGAGTCATAAATATTGGTCTGTAAATGCGCCTGCACTTGCTACCCGTTCACTCATAGTTATTTTTTTCCACCGGATACTTTACTGTAGGGTAGTAGCTTCTCAGATTGTACGAGGAAACACTTTTACAGTGGAAAGGGAGCACGGGGGTAGAAAGGGAGCATGAGGCCACGCAGGCTCTTGGTTATGGCTACGGGTTTGTTTCCAAATAGACAGCAACGGGGAATGGCAGCCTACAGAGTGGTGGGATGCTTTTGCCCATGTTGTGTTATGGATGAACCCCGCCCTGACAGCAACAGTGCTTGAGTTAAACACTTGTCCTCTGACTCCCATATTTACTCCTTAGCATAGAGGGTGCAGTCAGGAAGTTCAGTACCTGATGTGTCCTGGTGCAACTATATCTTGGCTGCTTGAAAGTGCTTTACCTAAAATGTGTGAAATTGGGATGAATTCTCTCTTCTCCCAAACTTTCTTAGGAAGCACCCCAATTATCAGGCTATGTAGCGTGACTGCAATGTGAGTTGTCTTTCTATTTGCTAAAAATAGCAAAGCAGCAGCTGAAAGCTGGGTGTCCTTGCCACTTGAGGAGTCACTTTCCTTTCGTCCAAGTGATATTTAAGAGGGTCATCAAGGGTGGAGGCAGCTGGAGAGCCACCTTAGAAAAACCTCCAGGTGGGAGACTCAGCTGTAAACCTACTCTCTTCTGATTCAGGGCAGTGACTGGTGGTATAAACTTTTCCCAAGCTGATTGGAAACTGGTAGGACTCAGTACTCAGCCCCCCAAGTCCTTGTAACTGAAGCAATCCCAGGTCTATGATGCCATTCTGTCCTGGTGGAAAGGGCTCTGTAGCGTGATAGGGTAGGTGCACAGGTGTGAGATGTCACTGGTGCCCTCAGGCAGAAGAGGGTCTTGGATCTGGTACGCCCATATGAGTGCTCTAGTACGTGGGCATGGCGGAAAATGTCAGCGGCAGGGTTGCAGCTCATTTCCTATGTTTTTCTTACAATACTTGAACAAAATGCCTCATGCTGAGTCAAATTTTTCATAAGAGAGGATTTTTCTTCCTGGCTTTTTGTATTGGTTAGGAAAAAAGGTAATAAAATAAATAATTAAAAAAATTGCACATAATCCAGACTGATTTCCCCTTTCCTCCCCTCTCTGCATTTCGCAGTTTGGTATTGAAGACATTGATTACTCTTCCAGCCTTTTGAGGCTTGGACTAAAGCCAAGAAAATGAATGAAAAGGTAAACAGAGGCAAAGAAAAATAGAGATATACGATCAGGGACACAAAGCAGGTTCCTGGCAGAATGTGGAATTGAGTCCTCTCACTTTCTGCAGAATCCAATCTTTCCTTAAAAGGGAAACTGAAGGAAATAGGTCAACTCAAATAACATTAAATCACGCTGTATGAAAATGTATCCCCCTCATCTCTAAGCTGTGAGATGACACACAGTTTTTAAACCAAATATTACTGATGAGTATCTGTGATGTGCAAGGAGGGTCTCTGGGATCTGAACAGTGTTCCCTGCTTGGTGTGACAGTTTTTCTGACAGCTTTCTCACCATATCTGCTCTCAGCTGTTCTGTTTGTTTTTTTTTTTAAAAAGGAAACTTGAGTCATTGCCACTTTTTATCCTCTCCTCACTGCTTTAATGGGATCTTCCTTCTCTTCCTGCTTTTTTGCCTCTTTCCATTTTATTAGAATTTTATTCTCCTCTTCATATAGTTCCAACACTTTCTCACCTTCTCCCTCCCAAGTAAAGAAAAGGAAAGCCTTATGCTATAGCATTCTGAAATGAAACTCTAGTGTAACACTCCTGTTTCAAATGCTCCAGGGAAAGAGGAAGGCAGCTTTATTTTATTGTAATTTTTTTTCCATAGGTGGTTTGTGGTCCTGCTCTTGAATTGAGAGTTCTGACATCATGCAGGGTACCCTAGAAAAATATTCCTTTCAAATTATTTTAATATTCTTAATATTAATTTTTAATTGATATTTAATATTCATTCAAATTCTCTTAATAGAGAGCAAATGTGTTTTCTAGTGGACTTCATGAAACAGCATCTTTTACAGGAGGAGCCCTGGGGAAGGTGGTAGAGGTCAGGCTGAATGACAGAAAGGTGAGAGGGAATTGAATTTGTTCTTAGAGAACTGATCAAGAAGGGGAGCTGTAAGATGGAATGAAATGCTACTATTTACATTCTGAAACTAGTCTGTAGATAGGTATGCTACAGACTTTCAAAACAAAAACTGGTTTCAGTGCAGGTAGCAAAATTGCTTCAGACGAAGAGTGAATTTTTCCATTTCCTCTGGGCTGCTTTGTCCGTTTATATTAATGGTCTGAAACAGATCGGAGAGTGCTATTAACAAAGTAATAGAAAATGGAAAACAGCATTGAACATTCCTAGAAATCTGAAATTGAGATGCCTGTTTAAAGCTAAATCTTAGACCTACTGTAATATAATATTACCTGTTCTAATTATCATGCTGTTGGTCTCTCAGCATTAGTTTAGTTTGCATGATACTAGTATTGCCACACCTGCTAATGACAAGTAACTTTGTTCTAAAGTTTTACACAGCTGATAAATCCAGGTCCAATTTGACCTTCCCCAAATGCCGTGATTTGGAGGGGGGCCTTGAACAGCCGATGACCCATAATTTCTCCAAGATTTCGCACAAGGGACTTGAATCCATATTTCCTCTCTGTTGTGCTTCCTGGAAGCAGCTGGTGTGTTTGGCTATCGCTTGCACGTCCTCAGCTTCTTTAGCCCCCACCTCCCACTCCCTGCACCTTGCCTTTGCTGGGCGCCCAGCTGAGTGCCCTGCTCCCCCATGCACTGGAGCAGGAGTGTGGGCTGCTGCTGGCGTCAGAGAAGAGGCAACAGGAGGGATGCAAAAGGGAACAGCGTAGCAGCTGCAGGCCCTTCGTCTCCTCGACAAATTGGGCCTGGAGTCCCTGGCTGGGGAACATGGGTGCATCTGTAAGAGGAATACTTAGCGACAAAGGTCCCGCACTGCGCCCTGTCCCCAGAGGGAAAGGTGCCCTCAGAGAGTGAACAAAAGTACTGTGGTAGTGCCGGTACCCGCAAGCGTAAAACTGGGTTAAGTCCGTCAGTCAATCTTTGATGCAGCCCGGTAAGTCTGGCGGAAGCTACAGTCAGCAAAAAAACAGACAGCAAAGAGAAGCTGTAGCAGTAATAACAGAATTTGATCTGCCTCTGCAAAATAATACTGGCATAGGTTGTGGAGATTTATTTTTTTTTTTTTGGATCTCAGGAGTGAGGAACCCTGCAATTCTTTCAGGCACATGCGAGGTTTTATCATCCTGCTCTCAGCGCACTTTTAAAACTTTATGCTGAGTCTCTTGCTGCATTAAGATGTGTTTGACGTCTGCGCTACGAAAACTGCCATTCCGCTTATGTTTCTGTAATAGCGGGTAGCGAGGTAAACTGTCCATATGGCTAAAGTTTCCTTAAATGTGACGCATATTTACCGTTTTTCTTATGAGGTGGCGATTCTAATACGTCGAACCCTGGAATAAGTTTTCTTCCCCGGCACTGATTAACGAACACTACTACGTGTCGGTTAAACTTACTGCGGTTCCAGTTCTGAAAAGCGTGCGAAGAGGGCGCTGGTATGACGCGGAGGGCGAGGGTGCCGGCGGCAGCGCCACAACCGTCACCAGGTGGCGCTCGGGGACCGCGCAAAGCCCCCGCCGGC
>JAVKLA010000058.1:1241608-1255076 GCA_034782735.1 Sagittarius serpentarius | reverse complement strand
GCGGGGCGGGGCGGGGCGGGGCGGGGCGGGGCTTGCAGCCCGACGCGGCGTGCGGCAACCCCTCCGGCACCGCTGCCTTCCCTCGGTCAAGGCGTTCGGTGTTCGGGATAAAGCCAGCCGCCTTTATCCTCCCTGTCAGCGCTTGCGCCATGAAACATGCCCGCCACTCTTGTCTGCTCCCTTAACAGCCCTGTTAAACGCCTCAGGCTTCAGTACGGGGCGTAGCTTAGCCAGGCGAGGGTATGCCTGCTTTTTTACGTCTTCCCCGCTAGCAAACAATGGGGTGGAAAAGTAATTATAGTGGAAGTGTGTTTCAGCGGCATCCAGCTTGCCCAACCACCTTCCCCTCATGCTTGGAGAAAAAAAAACAAAACACAACAACAAATCCCAACACTCCCAAGCTGGGAAGGAATGCTACACCTCTGGCTTGTTCTGAGAAATACGTTCTGGAAATGAAAAGTTAAGGGAGCCAGCTTTTTCCCCAATTGCCACATAATCCTTCGTCATTCACCGTCTGTCTTAATCCAACTCACATCACCTCCTCGGCTTGGATTTTTTTTTTTTTTTTTTTTGTCCTGCAGTGGAAATAAGTTGTTGGATATACACAGGCAATTTTATGTACTGTTTTGCTCATGTTAGTAAAGATTTTAAAAGGAGTATAGTCCCAACATACACTCTGCTTTGACAGACTTTTCTAAGTTTTCTTACAGTGTGTTGGTGGCCTAAAGAGTATCTTTATGAAAAGAAATAGACTTTGGTGGAATTAACTGTGCACCTTTAAATGTGTACTAAGGCTTTTCATCAATGGTTTGTACAACTAACCCCAGTGACTACAGTTTGTAGTAGTTAATATTTCCAGTTTATTTCACTGTTAGGTTTGGGAAGAGATTTTCCTAGGCAGTAAAAATATTACCGTCTGTGTATTACAGTCTCCCAGGTACAGTTTTTGAACGAGTAGAACTAGAGAATGGTTGAGAGGGTCACCAAGCCTTCTGCTTCTTCACCTTTGGGTTCCTGCTGTGGCAGGACAGTGGGGCCGGTGGCAGCAGCACGATGTTCGCTTCTGCCAGTCTGGGCGCTGGGCTGGGGCAACAGCTCAGCTCTGCAGTTGCAGTGTCAGGCACACACCTACCCATGTCCCACCCTTTAGTCTCTACCACCGAGCATATGTCTAGCTAGATGTTGGCACTGGCTGCCAATCTGATCAGCCCATGGTGGTACCACCGTACACCTGTCCGTCAGTTTCAGGTACTGTTGTTTTGTCCACCATTGATGCACAGCCTGTGCCATGGCTTATCATGCCCCATTCTTGTCTGCATTACCAAGTTTGCCGTGGCTCACCATGCTCAACTTTGTTGCCATCTTCCTTCACTCATGACCAAGGCAAGGCCATGATGCTCCCGTGTCACCAGGCCAATGAAGCAGAATAGGTATGAAGCAGTAAGTCACATCACATCCTAGCATAGAAAACATAATCTAACATTGAAGTACTTCAGGTACATCAATAACATTTATTTTTTGGAAGTATTAATATTTTTTTAAATGTACTTTTTCTGTGCTGATGGATGGACTATGACTTATGATGTATGTGGAAAGGAGGGGAAGATCCATTTCTTTAGAGAAGCGTTTGTACAGGTGCACATTTAGCAGGGGGACCTTTATTGAAAGAGCTAAAGAGTGAAGGTTGGCTTACCCTTTCATACTAGGATGTCATCTAGGCTGGGGAGAAGAAGTAACCAACAGGGCAGCACTGACAGAAAGTAGTCTTAATATGAATGTAAAACATAAATTATAGCTAATGTTTTCTTCTCCTTTTGCCTTCTTTCTTCAAGTTTTTGAGAAGGCAACATTGAAGTGTTTTTGCTGAACATATCACATAGCTCTTCAGCTCCACTCCTGAATTCTTTCTCACAACATATTTGCATTCTTGGCTCATGCTTGTTATATTAGACCTCAACAGTCATAAAGATCTCATTCAACAGGTATAGTATGAACTTGGGACTTTGTTTATGAATTTGTTAATTCTGATACATGGAAAATATTACATGTTAAGATATTTTATTTTGTTTTGATAGTCAGGAGAATGAAGAGGTTTTACTCCTGGCTGTTTCATAACACAGTTCAGGTAAGATATGACATTTTTGTCATCATGGCCATATGCAGGTAGTGGCATTGAATCCCCAGATTGCTAACTGTAATCTGACAGTTGTTGAGATTAACGTGGATGCTATTTGTTTATATTCTTCTAGACTGGATTATCTATCAGGATTTTGCTTTCAAATATTCAGTGTGCTATATTTTGTTTGTATGAGGAAATGGTAATCAAACATTTGTGTGTCTAGTAAACCTATTTGTTGCTGGGAAATACCTAATTTACTGGCAGACAGGAGGCAGACATTTATCTGGTTTCATGGTTGCATTATCATAATCTCTGCATGCATTTGAGGTGGTCAAGCTTAAATTTGGATCAGGGATTGAAACACCCTAAGCAGTTTCATCATGTCCTTAGGAAGAAAACAACATGTCTTGTGACATTACATCCTCACATACCGGTGAGAGGATGTGGCTTGCTTTGAGTAATTTGGGAGAGAACAGAATTTCATATCAAGAAAACTGAGAAGAAGAGTTACTCATTCACAGCAAGGAAGACTACTTCAGTTTCTGTCTCCTCAGGGTTTTTCTAGCAGAACACCTCCTGATCTACTGAATCTAGACATGGTTTATGAAACACACAAGCATCATGAATGAAGTAACATAAAAACTGAAGTTAGCTCCATTTATGACTCAACAGTTCAACCTAGAATAGCAAAATGCTCAGCATAGGAGACTGTGAGACTTACCTAGTCTTGTAGAAACACTCTATTGGAGTAGAAGGCTCACTCTGCTTCCCCTCGAGTGGGTGCTTATAGATCATGAGCTGAAAACACAGGGTAACACAAGCACATCTTCTTCCTTTGTGCGGGCGTGAGGTACCTGTGGTGGTGCAGACTTCCCTGGGCTACATCTGACCCCTGAGGTGGATTAGAGGGCAGAGGGAGGTCGTGCTGGCCAGGGGCAGATGTTCTGAGCAACTGATTTCCCACTGTTTGTTAGAAATTTTGAAAATTACAAATGATAAAACAGACAACATTCCTGTTCAGTTAAAAATCCTTAGCTGTAAACATTTGCCTTCATAAGGTCATTATAAAATTTGGTTTCTGTGTGAACCTCTTCTCTCAATGTATCAAAACAATCCTTACTCCATTTCTTTGTGCCCTTTTTCCCTCTCCCAGGTTCCTTCACACCTTTCATTAACCATTCCACCGAAAAGCCCCTTCTAACTGAACCACCAACATTCTGGCTTATTTAAGATTTCTCCTCTGGCCCAAGGCGCTTGTGCTTCTTATTCCTTTTGCCTTCCAGTACCCAGTTTCCAGTCCTCCTTACCTTTGCTCCTACTCTCCTCCTGCCATCCTTTGCTTGTATTAAAGGCCCACTGAGAGATGTTGTAGATTCAGGCTGTCTTGAGTGTGCTATTCTTTTTTCTTCATTCAGCTCTGGATTGATGGTTACTAATGATTATGAAAGTCTATGCAGAGTAAGTATTAATAAAGAGCATTGAAAACCTTTTTTTTTTTTTTTTTTTTTTGCTGTAATGGAGCTTAAGTAATAATTTGAAAAAAAAAGTTTTATTATAATTAAATAATTTAAAAAAATAATTGCTTCTGATTCCTGACAGTCTTCCATGTAGATAAACTAACTAGATTATTCTGTGCTTTTTTTTTTTTCTTGTTATACATAATAGAAAATTGATTGCAAATTTTCAGTTTAGGAGAGCATAACTGTGTGACTTCTGGAGACCTAGAGCACAGGCCAGTGCTGTGTAAGGATCCATGAAGGATTAGGTTGCAGCAACCCGACCCAGTATATTGAAATGCTCAGAGAAGCCCTTTACAGGTGCCTTGAGATTGCCTTTCTCATGAGAGATGCAAACCATGTTAGACTGTGATGAAACACTGGGAGCAATGGCTGGGGCTTGAGGAGAGAAGAAGTAAAGAATGTGATGCAGGCATAATTAAGTCATTCCACAGTAAGATAGGTTTTGACAATATTTGGCCAGATGACTTGTTCTTAGCAGTGATTCTTGGAATTGCGCATTTCTGAATGCAGTCTTCTTCCGTAATGCATCTGGGCCATTATGCAATGCCAGTCAAAGGATTAGGAGTCTTGGGAAGGAATTCTAATTGAATCAATGTTTACCAAGAGCGTGTGCATTTCTGCTGCCCAACAGGTGAATGTAATTCTTCCAATAAGCCTGTCAGAGGAAGGTGGGTGTACATATGTCACACCAATGTTGACACATCTTATTTATGAAGCGCCACTTTCGCATCCCTGTCCAGTTTTCTTCTCGTTGTGTGTCCTTGTCGTGGTTTAATCCCAGCCAGCAACTAACCACCACGCAGCCACTCACTCACTCCTCCTGCACCAGTGGGATGGGAAGGAGAATCGAAAAAAAGAAGTAAAACTTATGGGTTGAGATAAGAATGGTTTAATAACTAAAGTAAAATGAAATATAATAACAACAATAATAATATTATAATAAATAATAGTTGTTACAAAAAAGACTATAACAACAACAGAATTAAAAAAAAAAGAGAAAAATAACTCAAGAAAAGACAAGTGATGCACAATGCAGTTGCTCCTCACCCGCTGACCAATGCCCGAGCAGTGATCCGCCCCTCCTGGCTGACTCCCCCCAGTTTATATACTGAGCATGACATCCTATGGTATGGAATACCCCTTTGGCTAGTTCGGGTCAGCTGTCCCAGTCATGCTCCCTCCCAGCTTCTTGTGCACCTGCTTGCTGGCAGAGCATGGGAAACTGGAAAATCCTTGACTTAGGATAAGCCCTACTTAGCAACAACTAAAATAACAGTGTGTTATCAACATTATTATCACACTAAATCCAAAAGACAGCACTGTACCAGCTACTAGGAAGAAAATTAACTCTATCCCAGCTGAAACCAGGACAGTCCTACGCCGTGGAAATACCTTTAGAAAATGGAAGTGAAACATGGCTGTGCTTTACAGGATGACAACCACATTTGCAGAAGAGATGGAAGTGGGTGCAAGCAGGTTCTGTATAATCTATATAACTCTGTATAGATAGTGTACGTTGGGATGAGTGTTCAAGAGAGCTATGGTTCTGGCTGTCAGCTTGCTCTCCATCCTGGAGAACACGGCGTGGCTGCAGAACCATCTTCTGCTCTGCCCATGCACTGGGACTATCTAACTCCTGATGCCACCTTCCAAGGGAGACTCTACATAGGGATTTGTGGGGCAATGCATGTGCTCACTGAATTTGATATTTAGCTGTGTGTGACAGTGTCTTATTTTTGTGCCTCATAATGGTGTAAACTGTTAAATAAAATCTTAGTGGAATCATTGAATGTGAACACATTTAAAGCCAATTTAAGGTTGTGAGGTCTATACTCAGCAAAGCTCGCTTTAAGCTAACTGTCTGTGGTAGTGCCAGGGATAGAAAGTTGAATTAAGATGCTAAGTAATTAATTTTAATTTAGATAATATTATAAAACAAGGAGAGACTATAAGGCTGCCAAGATGTAAAAGGGCCAAGAATCAAAACATATGCCTTTGCACATTTTTGGGGTGTCAGGGAAAGAAGTTGGTTTTCTTTTTCCTTAAAGTGAGTTATAACTCTATGGAGGTGATAATTCAGTCATTTAAAAAAAAAAGAGCTTACCATATGAACTTTAATTTACAATGGGCTTCAGGGAATCCAAATAATTTAATTTTTTCAGCAATAAATAAAAGGGAAGGAAATACTGTTTTCCTGTGAAATGGTTCTAGAGGCTTTTCTTCTGCAAAGATGACAAATAAACATGTTGTTTGTGGAAACAAGCAACAGTTTCAAGTACAGTTACCAATGAGGAGAAATAAAAAAGGGCTTTCTAAAATTTCCTGCAATATGCACAGCACCTTATTTAGGCAAATTCCAGTTAGTCAGTCATGCCTTGACTGAATAAAGTATGAACAAAGGTGTGCATCCCTTACCTGACGTAAGGAAAAAGTCATATATACCAGCCAAGGTTTATCCAGTTCCGACTTCCACTTTTAATTAGCACATAACTATTTTTTTCCGCAGTGGGCTGTACATATTTTTTTCATGAGTCATTGGAGGATTCACCTTTTTGAAAACACTGTATCTGTATCAAAGCTTAAAGACCATTATAACAGTTTCATATGACTGAATTTTAGAACTATTTAAGCTAATACAAACGTATAATAAAACTTTTGTGCCTTTACTCAAAAGCGCACAAACCAGTTTGAAGTGTTATCATCAGCAAATCAACATCTATTTGGATTTTATCCTGACTACTGAATTTTTCAGTCCTAATTAGAATGAGGTTTGCTACAGAATACAACTGAGCCATCGCAAATGCGTTTAAAAAAAAAATTTGAAAGAAGTATGTGATATGGTAACAATCTAATGCTTTGAATACTTTGTCTTTCAGGTGAAATATCATACTGCTATGTTTAAGATAAGGAAGCAAACAATTTTACAGGGCAAATTAACGACAACTTTGTATGATTTGGCACTGGTCATAGGCATTCATTTGTTCTTTGAATTCATGCAAGCAGGTTTCTCAGTCCTCCTCAGGCTGAGAAAAATCTAGTTGTGAGATAAAGTTTTTGTATGAGTTTAAAGAGTTGACTCATGAACCCAGTGAAAACTGTGATTAAAAAAAATTAACGAGCCTCTGAAATAGTTCTCAGCCTTTACCAGAGCCACATCCTAAAGAAGAGGACAAAGTATTTTTGTAGAAGTTAACATTTGTTTTTGAGGCATCCGGGATCATCATTTCCACATTGCAAAGTCCTTGCCTTCAGTCTCAGGTGGTTCAATTTACCTTTGAGTAACAAATCCCAGCTATTGCTGAATGGGGCTCTGAGCAACCTGATCTAGTTGAAGGTGTCCCTGCTCATCGCAGGGGGGTTGGACTAGATGGCCTTTGATGGTCCCTTCCAGCCCAAGCCGTTCTATGATTCTGTGATTCTATTGCAGTGGCTGAGAAGGTAGGTCTAATTTGTTTTGTCAGCTCTCTCAGCTGGTTTGTAGCTCTTGCCGATTTAAGTGGGTTTGTTTTCAGGCTGAGAAAGGTATTACGAAGAGTCAGATGAAGGACTAAGATGATCATGGGCATAGTCAAACTGTGCATGCTGTAGTGTTATGTCTCTTCCAAACTGTTTTTTACTAGCTGCAGATTTGCAGAAACCCTTAATCACACAGGTTGTTGGAAAGAAAAGAAAAACTGTTTACTTCTTCTGAAGCTTTCTTAATGACTTGAAAATTCACAAAATTTTAAGTATTTTACCAAAATGACATCTGAGCATTTTCTGAGACATTGTATTTGAAACGAAGATATATGGGTATTTCAAAATGAACAGCTGTTTCAAATAATATCAAAGGATTTAAACTTGATGGATGCAAATTGGTGAAACACATAAATTAAAAATTTTGGTTCCATTTCATCTTATTTATTTATTGTCTGGAACAGATTTAACCAAAAAATTCCTGTCAGCTTGAAATGCCATTATCCCATTTTGGCAGCAGCTCTTTTCTATGTCAAAGCAAGAAACTAGACTTTATAATTCAGTTTCTTCAGGGACGAGAAATCAGTGAAATGAAGTCTGCATCTGTCTCAGTAACCTTTTTTATTTAACTGCACATTTCTTTCCTGCTATAGGGTAATCAAGCAGCATTCACACTGTTCCCGGTATCCTACACTTTCAGAAATCTTACCCAGATACTGCTGCCTCTTGACTCAGAGTAAAACTAAGAGCAAACTTCTTTCAGTTGTTCTTCTACTATATTGCTATAAAACCATGCACCGAAAGACCCTACTGAAGAAGCACTCTTTGCTACAGTAAATACTCTAAAAAAAAAAATTTTTTTTACTTGTCATATTGTTATCCTTTGGGGTTTTTTTCTGGCTGCTTACCTTGTTATGCCTCATATTCCTTTTATAATTAAGTATTTCAACTTGAAATAGTGATTTCTGTAGGTGTGGAAATTACCCCATCTGATAATGATAATAAGCTGGTGTTGCTTATATTACTCATTTCACACTCATGCGTCTTTACTGAGAGACAAGTAATACTGCAATTTCTACGTGTGGAAAAGTCTAAATCAGAATTTTATTTTATTTTTTTTTGCAACACAAATTTGCAGTCTTTTAACAATGGAGGACTATATTTCCCTCTAGTGCTGCGGGAATTTTCTTATGATGCAACAGGCTGTGGACTGGGATCTGAAAAACTTGTGAAAGGAATTACGTTGCATTTAAGGCCAAAATACTTTTTCATACAGAAAAATCTGCAGATAGACCTAGATACAATTTTTATGTATGTATACATACATATAAATTAGATCCACTAATTGATGAGATAGCAAAGTTTCAGGAAATAAATGAATTCTGGAAGTTTTTCCCATTTTCTTTTTAAAAGTAAAACAACAAAAAAACCAACCAACCAACCAAAAACCCCTAGTTATTTATGACAGCTCTTAAGTATAAAATATTAATTCCATTTATAGGAAACTACCTCCTAGAGCTACTGAAAAACCCAAAAGTTCATTTTCATTCTCCATAAAAACTCAAAGAGAATTCCCCGCCAGTTCCTTAAGAGAAAGCCAATCCCTTCCCAAATGGGATCACAAGAAAATTTCTTAAGGCAAGTTTGTTTTCAGATGAGTTCTTTCCCAGGGAATTATATTGGTTTCAATACATGAAAGATTCCTTGGAAGTTTCCAAGTCTCTGCTAACACTATGAGTCAGATGTCTGCAGGTTGTGTTGTGCCAGATTTGACGTCAAACGATAATCCAATGGGGTTTTCCATTACCATTCATAATGGAGATTCAATGGGATCTTACTGTGTAAAATAATCGGATTTTGTCTGAATCACCAAGGTTAGCATTAAAAATCTGATTTTGTTAACTGGTTTGTTAAAACACATTTTTAAAGGCTCAAAATGTTGCAAAAAAAGAAGATATTAATCCGGAGTATACAGCAATATTAATTCTGAAATGTTTCACAACTTAGTAAAATTTTAGTGTAGCACAGACAAAGTCACTGCTATGGTTAGTCTTTGCGGTGACGGCAAGCACTGATTACTCCTCTTTTAAAAACTGAGTACATCTGCTCTCCAAGACTGAGGCATGCTGTTGCAAGTACGGTTTCTATTGCTGGTTGGAAATTTACTGAGGAAGCAAGGAAGTCTTGCCTCACGGCTGGATTTGGCAGGTCCTCCCTGCAGTTGGGGGCATGGAGAACTCTACCACCTTGGCCATGGGTGGCCTGTTAACAAGTCTGCCCTAGGACCAGCATCCTTGGGTGACATCTGCAGCTGTTATATGAAACTTATATTTTTGTCAGGTTTACCGAGTTGCAAAAAGATTCAAGGAGCTTCCAGCTCTTGAGGATTTGGGGGTTTGTTTTATTTATTTTTTCTTTAGATTTTTGTCCTATTTGGGCTGAAACCAATTTCTTATTTTCCCACAGACTGAGAATCCAGCTTCTTTGGCTAGCCACAGTTGTTCTCTAACCTGTCTCCCACACTGCTGTACATTCTTGAGCAGAGCTGTTGTCTTCAGCTGAAAGTGAAGAAATGAAGGTGTAGACGCATGAGTTTGGCTTTGGCACATTCCACTTTTTGCCCGTCCTTCAATAAATAATAATTTCAAATACATGGAATTAAGCTCATGCTTGCAAGGTTGTCATCCCAGAAGTCTGTGCCAGCTTGCCCCTAACCCTTCTGCTCCGTGTCCTGGGAGGGACTAGACTTCGAGGTTTCTGGCAACTAAGCTATGCAATCAGGAGGCGTCTTAGGGAAAGTGGAAAGCACATGGCTTCTGTGCCTAAATAAGACCTCCCCAGAAGGGCTCACTAGAGTATGAAGATGGACTTTGGCCTATATTTAGGGAACATGTCAAATGGTCTCTAGCTGTGAAATGGCCACAGCAAGTCCAACTGGTCTTCATCTACCTGTCCATACTAGGCTAAGATTGGCCAGTATACGTGAGACTAAGCAAAGAAAGCATTATGAGGAGCTGAAAGACAGTGGTAGAGGAGCAGCTCAGGAAGAATATGGGAAGTCGGTAGTCAGGGGAAACAGTGAAAGCCTTAAGTCCATTATTCAAAGAACTTTTTTAAGGTGGGCTTAGAAAATTGCCAAAAGAGGAAGAAATGAGGGAGTACAGCTCAAAATAGTAGCTGAATAGTTGAAAACTGCTATATTTAGCCCAGTCCTGTGGGAAACAACAGAGTAATGGGAGTATGGATTTTTAAGTCATAGTTAATATAATATTATCTGTATAATGTGGAGCTTGATTTTACATGAGAGGAGTAGATTTATTCTCAGTTGGGAGCCAGGGAAAACTCATAGTTGCTCCCTTTGCCACAGTGTTCAAAAAAATCACCTCTGACAGCTTCTATTAAATGCTGCTGTCTGTTTTACAGAGACAAATCTGTAGTAGATCTCAGTGACTGGCCTCTTATTTCTGCCCATCTATGGGCCCCTGCCATGCCCAGGCAGGAAAAGGAGTATTGCATATGTTGCTAACAACTCCTTTTTTCCAGATAAGGAAAAGTCACCCAACTTTTTCCTGCATTCTTTGCAGTTGAGAATTTTTCATAAAAAGAAACTGAAAATGGTCCTGGGGATTACTTGGTGGAGAAATTTCCAGTGTCTGCCTTAGCAACTCACCGTCTCCCTCCTTTTCTCGATAAGGCTCTCAATCATAAACAATATAAATAGATCCTTTGTCTCATAGCACCCACAGTTGCAAGATAAACACAGAGGAGCACAAAAGTGAGGTGAAGTCAGTGAGATTCTTCATGACATGAATCATGTTGAATTTGGCTTGCTCCCAAACATACATATTTTCAGAGAATTCTGTCACCTGAATGAGGTGAAATCATGCTGGAATACGCAGTAGCAAGAGAAGCAGTATAGAAGCAGTATGTTGTACATGTGGTTATAGTTTGTTTTGGTGTGAGTCAAATTGTCAATGATCTTATTGGGTAATCTGCTGGGGAACAGCGATATGTGGAACTGCTCTCTCCTGCCATGCTCCCACTTGAGGAAACGCTGACTGAAAGATGAGCATGGTGCAAATTGATGGGGCTGCTTATAGAGTTATGTTCCTAGAAAGAAACAGTGTGGCCAACAGCAGGCAGGACAGGTACAGATCCAGTTTATGCGTGCGTCAGTTGCCCAAAAGCAACATTAGATACAGACACTCATAACATCTACATTTAAGAAAATGAGGACAGTCTCACTAACCCAGGAGTACTGGTGTTCAACCAGCTCTTCCTCTGTGCATCTGCCTCTCATTGCCCCACTATCAGAGTGTGTGGACAGATAACAGCTTTTACATGACTGGGGGACCAAGGCACTGCAAAATACCATGGTACATCCCAGAACAGAAGCAGTCTCTGTCACAGGCTTCCTAGGTTTGCTGGATTGCCTATTGTAATTCAGCCTTGGTTCCCCTTGCAAAATGCAGGTTGACAGAACAGCTCTGCTTCAGGGGGTTACATGAGGATAAATGCATTCAAGGTTTATGAACCACATGGATAACATGGTATAGAAAGCCATGCAGCTGACATTATTAAACTCAAAGCAAAAATTCTTTAAGAAAATGGCCTTTTATACACATTCAAACATGCACACACACATACATTTTCATATGCATACATACTTATACACAAGTTTTACACAAGGAGGACCAAAGAGAAGAAAGGTAGTAATTTACTAGTAGCAGGCATGATACCAAATGGATATTAAAATCCCACAGATTCTGTTGGCTTTATACACTGAAAGATTTCAGAAGATGGTTCTGACATAATAAAATCAGAAATAAAGTCAGAAAGCACTAAACAATATTGCATAGATTATCCCCTTGGATCCGAAATGTATCAGAAACTGTAGCTTGCAGAGTTGTATGTTCTATTCCAGTTTTATGGTAAGTCATAATACTTAAGTAGAAAGATAGTGTCTGTGGAAACATCTATAGTTACTGCCTCTTCTGTCATGTTTTGAACCCATGTTTTAATTATGTACCAGTATGCTCCTCTAGTTGGTACAAGAAAAGTTTTAGGAAATAGAAAAATTACCCCTTTTAGTTCCTCTATTTTATTTCCACATCTTAAATGCTATTCTCGTAGAAAAGGGAAGAAAATGGAAGTTCTACTACATTCCCGGGATTACATAAATTGTTCCCATGTATTTAGTCTTGCTTTTTTTATTGAGAGAAAGGAAATGGGCACACAGCATGGCTGCATGAGTCACAGACATCTGTCTTTGAGTGTGTCCTATTTGATTAATAGAAGTTTACAGTCATTTCGGCCTGTCTTCATACTAGGGCCCCCAAACAGCGTGAGTAATTTTGTTCTTCTTAGGCTGCCTAGAGGTGACAAATTTTCCCCACTTCTGCTGTATTCGAAAGTGTTTATCTTTCAGGCATGAAATTCACAATATGATTTATTATTTTTTTGGCTTACTGATATAATTAAAGTCCACCTCTTGCTGATGGTAAACGCAGTCTTAAAAAACCTAGGAGGATAATAGAAACAGAAGCAAGAGATAGAAGCTCTGTCTTTAGGTCGACGCTTTTTCCACATGGTTTAGTCATAAATTCTGAAAAAAATTCGCAGCTCTTCCCTATTTGTTTGACTGAAAATCAGTAGCAGATGCCTTTAATTCTTCTGCATTCCGGGTAATAGAACTTTTCAAGGAATGGCTTCACTTGGTTGAAAGACGCATATTGTTCTTGATGTGCCAGACTATAAGCGTCAAGCCTGGGCAGGGTGGTGATTGCTCTGTTGTGTCCTTCTGCACTGTCATCAGTGTAAAGTGACCAAGGATGCTTTTGGCTTTTGTCATAGTTCTGATCAACTAAAGAGTTTTATGGGTTTATTTTGCCTTTTTAAATCATATCCAACTAGTATAGCACAGACTAGGTTCAGTTTCCTGCTGAAAGCCTCTCCAGCATTTTATTCCCTGAAGCTACCTCCCTTAGCCTGCTGTGCTCTGTGGCTATCACACACTGATTGCTAATAAAATGTTGCTCTCTGGGTATAAGATCTTCTTCCCTGAGAGAAACCTCTAATTATCTGTAAATCAGCTTTTATTATATTTATGTTTCTGGTGCAGCGTGAAGGTAAAAGTAAAGTAGAGGCCAGAAGCTGTATTTTATGTTCCTTGTTTCACAGAGTAAGTCTCGGAGAGAGAGCAGAAAGCACCGTAGCAATCATAGAATCATAGAACAGTTTGGGTTGGAAGGGACCATCAAAGGTCATCAAGTCCAACCCCCCTGCAGTGAGCAGGAACACCTTCAACTCGATCAGGTTGCTCAGAGCCCCGTCCAGCCTGGCCTGGAATGTTCCCAGGGATGGGGCTTCTACC
>JAVKLA010000058.1:1224385-1241508 GCA_034782735.1 Sagittarius serpentarius | reverse complement strand
CTCCCCTCTGGTGGGGGTGTCTATCACCTGGCTGAGGAAGTTATCATCCATGCACTCCAGGAGTCTCCTGGATTGCCCACAGCTCGCCGTGCTGCTTTTCCAGCAGGTGTCGGGGTGGTTGAAATCCCCCAGCAGGACGAGAGCCCGCGAGCGTGACGCCTCCCGTAGCTGGAGTAAGACGGCTTCGTCAAGAGGCTCCCCTTGATCAGGCGGTCTGTAGTAGACGCCAACCACAAGGCTCCGTTTGTTACCTTGGTCTCTAATCCTTATCCATAAGCTTTCAACCTGTGAATGTGAAGAGCAGATCTCTATCACAGGGCAGTCCCTGCACAACATTCTTTTTTTTTTTCTCAAAAGAGACAGTGGGATTGGAGTTCAGAAGCTTAATCGCGTCCCTGAAAAGGCAATGGGTCTTGGGCAGCTTCTTGCAGAATAATGATTTCTCTGAATGACATCTGAAAATGTGTCTTTTCTCACAGTCTGTAGCAGGTATCTTGCGAATTGTTTTCCCTCTATTAAGGTGGGGAAAAAAAAATCTCACTGCCTATCCGCAAATCAAGGAGTTTTGAATTACTACATCAATAATACATATAAAATGTCAAAGAACTTGCTTTACAGAATGTTTTCAGAATGGGTAACTTAACACCACCAAATATCCCATGTTCTCCTTTCCTTGGAAGTAAGATAATTAAAATACAAAGGCAAGTTTATTTGCACAGAGAAATCTGTTAATGACTGTCACCATTAGTCACTTCATGTAGAGGGAGTTGGTGTGGGAAAAGAAAGCAAATATAATGGGGAATGAGATGTTTCCAGCCATTTACACAGGTGGCCTAAGTCTTGAGTGCTTGTAAATACATGTTTCATTGCACTCTGTTTGTACTTAGTCTCAAATTTTTCTTTTTGCTTTCCATACATTAGCACAACATGGCAAGGAAACATTTGTTTTAATCCACCTCTGTTTCAGTTATGCTAGATCCTGACTAGTGAAAATCATATAGCCCTGTTTTCTATTGAGCTATAGTGATTGGTAGCATATGCAGCCTTGTCTAGCTGTCTTCTACTCAGTTCAGTTTTGTGAGAACCCTCTTACTGAGTTTTTCAAGATTTTTTTTAAAAGCCAGGCTAAAACAGGATAGGAGGTGAAAGGAAGACACTGGCAGTGTCTCCTTGATGTGGATGACTGTGTGAACCTGTCAAACCCCTGAAACCAGGGCTAGACACATTGTTTGAGGCTCATATGGTAGGTTAACAAGAGAAACCCTAGTATGGACCTGCTATACCTCAAGAGGTTTCTGTTCTGCAAAAATGCACATGTGCACATGTACACACAGACACACCCCGAATAAACATAAAATCAGAGCAGCAATTATTTCCAGTTGCACTCTCAGGACTAATTGAAAATAATTTTGTTAATAGGCCTCTCAAAAAATGCTTGGCAAATGTTGAGAAGTATCACTTTTTTTTTTCCCAAAGTGTAAACTTCTTTTTCAGCAGTGTTCTGTCAATTACCTGGCAAAGGCTTAATCCATCAAATCTTCTCACTGACCATTTGTAATTTGCTGAAAAATAAACATTTTGACTCTTAGGTAAGAGTAAAGGTTTTGCCATTGATCCAACAGTGTGACTAGGGTCATAACCTAGCAGTGAAATAAGCATGTGCTCCCAGAAAGAAAGTACTGTTTTAGAGAACACAAACCAATGTCTATTTGCTTGAGATAAGATATGAGCCTCTAATTTCTCCAGGCATCAAACCTAGAAAATAAAAACTGTTACTTTAGATACTTTTGTTGTGTTTGCTCCAAACTGTCATCAGGAAGTTTGCTGGGCTCATGAAGACCTGTAGTAGATATCCAGTCTGTTACCAGTGATGATATCCAAAGGGGAAACTGTGCCAAAATACCTTGCCAGAAAGCAGTTTCTGCAAATCACTTGAAGATGAAGGAAATTTTTCCTTTTCCGCTTTATGAAAATATTAGTATTTGTTTAATAACTTGCCATTTCTTTCAACTTCTGCTTTGTTTGATTTATTACAAAATTTAATAAAGCATGGTTCTGAAGCAACTGTATTGTCACAATTAAAAAAACAGGGTAGCAAAATGATTGAAAAAATACTTTTTAAAAATCATTAATATTGAAAGAATAATAAAACTGGCAGCTGTGTCAAAAGTATTTCTTAATTGGTCTACATTTACAAAAGAGCTGACTTCTGGCAGTGGGAAGCATGAAATATGTTTATATCCTTCTTTTTTCCCCAAATCTCAACTGGAAAATCTTGCATCAAGTGAAAGTACCATCTTCAATGGATACATGCTGTCTTATATTTAGAGGTATTGTTTTGACTCCATGTGGGTATCCAAAATGCATGACCTCAGATCTCACTAGCCCCTTCTGAATGTATTGAAGGCCAGTGGTTTTAGAGAAATATTACCTAAAATACAAAAAATGCAAAGCCTTTCAGTCTGAAAGTGGTTAGTTCCAATTTTTTTTTTTCTTTGTCAAATTAAATGAACACTTCGACTGACAGCTCTGTTGGCTGGACAAATCTCCCAATATCTTTGGCAGATCCTGGACTTGGCTTTCTCTGTGAAGTGCCTTGTTGTTTCTCTCTCTGCTGCCAGGACACACACAGGCACTCACACGTTCTCTGCCTGGCCACTTCTCACGCGCCCTCCCTGCATGTCTCTTCCCCCCAAATGGCCCCTTTTCAGCACTCCTACCTTAAACTCTTTCCCCTCTCTCTGCCGGCAAGATTTATGTTTGACAGTCAGGTGCTCTCCCTTTCCCCTGAGAAGAAAGAAAGGCAGTCTTGCTGCTTGGGTACCATAAAGGCCACAGCAAAGAGACTTGGACCACTGCTGAGCCCCTTCCTCACTTATGCCTTCTTGGCTGCACTGAGTGTCCTTACATCTAGAGGTATTTAAAGTACATATCCTGTGAGACATCTTTCAGATTTTTTTTTGTGCTGTTAGCAGGCCAGACACTAGTGGATATTTGCGTTCAGAGTATGTTTATTATTAGACCAATATTAATACACTCTACAGACAGCAACCTGCTAAAAATTCTTGTAGCCATATAGACCTCTCCAAAGAGGTTGATATCTAGTCTACAGGATCAATGAGGGCATAATTTATTCACAGTGTTTGCATATACACTTTGCCAAGTCTACCCATCTCCTGAGAGTCCTCTGTTACTATTGCCCTGGTATAGAAGATAAAAGACAAGGATATTCAAGGAAATGTAGGGCTGGTATAGAAGATTACAGACAAGGGTGTTCAAGGAATGTATGATTTTAAGAGAGTTCCTGTCTATTGTCTGAATTTTGATTCTTTTGGTGTATTTTGCTTCCTTTAGACATCAGCTGCACTGTGTGGGACAGCAGGTTTTCCAGCTGACCCAGCAGCCCAGCTGGCATCAGGGGGGTCTGGGTGGGCTGGCAGTGCTGGGCAGGCTGCTCTCACTGAGGATTTGGGTTGGGCGTGAGGGCAGAGACCAACTGCTTTGTGAGCCTGAGAATGATTTGGGTGAGCTGCTAAAAGAAGTGGCAGGGATTGTAGGTGATAAACCTATTGGCAGTTGCCTTGCTAGCCACATCACGAAAATGCCTGTCTCCCTCTTGCAAAAGGGGGAGACACTGGCTGCACTAGAAACTGCATCCAATGTGGAAGTGGGCCAGATTGGGTAAGAAGGCAGTACAACTGGAGAAGACAAAGTGGGTCCTTGAACTTCAGATTTTTGTAAGATTTCTGACATCTCCCATCCCAAGATTCAGTGTATCTGAAGGCATGCTTGATTATTGAAATTATGTAGAGATAACAGAAAAATCAGAAAAACTGTCATTTGAAATTTCATATGAACTTAGACCTGCAAGTTCATAACTTTGTCATGGGATTGGATGTAAAGCTTTCAATTACATAATTACTTTTCGTTTCTGTGTTCTGTGTTGATTTCATTGACTTTGGTCACGAACTTTAATTCCACACTTCTAATGAAAAATATGCATTTTTCCAGGGTGCTGGAGGAAAGAAGCTGGTATCTGATCATTAAATGTCTTACAGGAAAAACTGGCTTATCCAATAGACTGCAAATATCCTTGTTATAAGGTTTCCAGTGGATGGGCTAGAAGAGTAAATGGGTAAAATAAATAAGACAGTGTAAAGGAATCTAGTCTTTTCTTTCTCTGGCCAATATTCTTGAAGCAGTTTTCATTTCAGAGATGCAATCTCACGTGTAAAACTCTCACTTTAGAGGTACATTACTTGATGGTCTAGACAGACTATATCCTGTGTCTGTAACTGGAATCAAAGCCACATTTTTTGCTATTGTATATTCGGACACCACAGATATGCAAATTAATTACATTGAGCGCATCATTTATCTAAAAAAACCTGAATGAATTTCTTATGTGAATGCAGTGGCTAATGTAAGACTACGAAAATGAAGAGGAAAAAAAAAGAAAAAAAATCTTTAGGAGCATTACCTCTTGCCTGTGTGGTAACACTGAAACATTACTGTAACCTGGTGAACCTTATTACTAGCACTTCAATTCCTTTTCAGTGGAAATACTAGCTCTGACATTGGCTTACACTGTATATGTATGTGCATCATTCCTTATCCTCTTTATGTGTCCAGGCAAGCTGTCAGCTTGCTTTGGGGTGCAATGCAGAAATCTTCATCTCTGAAACCAAAAGTCTACAGCAGTTAATACTAGACATACTACCCTCAAATGCATTAGCTCATGTGGAGTACTCATACCAACCAACGTCTGCTTGTTTGGAGTTTTAAAAATCTTCCTGATGAAGAAAATGTCCAGTCTGCTGCAATTTTATACAATAAAGAAATAAAATGAAATTCTGGAAGTGGGAAATTTATAAATTATGATTATTTTTTTTTCTAATTTAAAAAGTGTCTCTACATTGTATCCTTGACTACAATGCAACTTGCAGTGTGTAATGTGTTGCCATTCTGGCTGTATTGGCATCAATGGGAACATTATTATTCCTCTATTACTTTTGGGCTTTCCTTGACAGTTTTCATTTTCAAAAAGAGCATTCTGTGTTTTGCTCATTCTTAAACAGTATGCCAGTTCCAAACTCCCCTCCTGTTGAGAAATGAAATGAAATATTGCGTTTCCTGGCTTCAATTATCATGTTCTTAGTTACCCATTTGGAGAGAAATTTTTGATATGTGAGGGTAGCAATACAACAATCAGAACATTTCAGAACATTACAGGTGGGTTTTATTTGTGTTATTAAAAGCTATGCCCGAGTCCTCTTCTGGCTTTTGTCCTTGTAGAAAGCCTGGCCCTCCTCCAGAGACCATTTTTGCTCAAGAGACTGGAAAGAGACTCATAAAAAACTTGTTCTGAGTTTGGAAAGTGATCAGAAAAGGAGTGCTCATTAATTTCAGTTGCCTGCATTGTGAAGTTAAGAATATAACTTCAAAAGGGTAAGAGAGAATGGAGATTAAGAGAAAGTAGGCTAAAAGTGTCTATGTTTGATGCCTAAATAAAACAGTAGATAATGATAAATTTATTAATGCTACTAAATGCTAGGGATAAGTCCTAGCACACACATCTCACTGAGAGATTAGCAAATAGCCGGGCTAAAGAAGCTACCAAAGGAAGACTTCTTAACCATGAAAAAAGTCACAATTCCCTGCCAGAAAGTAACCGATATAATGCAGGGCATTTGAGTGTGAATGAACGATCACATGTATGCTTATGAGGCACTATTTAAATAATTGTATCTAATGGAATTATTTATCCCTGTTAAAATACATGTAAAAGTATTAATGTCCTACTGTTTTTAGTAACATTAAAAGAATGAGTGGAAATCATTACTTCAGTTCGCAAATGTCACTGTAGTGCAACATGATGATTGCAATGGAGTGTTACTCTCTGGATGACCAGCAGGGAACAACTGTGGCATGTCTGAATTGAAATATTTTTATTTGAAACAGAAGTATGTCCAGTTTTTGACTGAATTCCTTGGGCTTAGATTTTCAAATGGTATATAACCAATCATTCCTAAGAAAATCACTTCCCAGTTAATAAATACTGATATTTGCAGAAATGGGTAACATGAATGATTCATCTGGGGATCTGGGCAGAGGCAGCCAAAGTGCTACTGAAATCCCCTCTCCAATTCCGTGGCTGCAGCTTAAAAAAATAACTCCAAGCCTCTATATGTGCTAAAAGTCCTTTTCACCTTGTTGTAGATAAAATTACTGCACACTTACTGCAAGCATTAGTAACTCCTTGAGAAATAATGACCTCTGCTTTAATGAAACAATGAACAGTGTTAATGATCAAAGAGCCAGATGTGTGGCATTTAGCCTCTTTGAAATACTCAGCAAGCTGTTCAGGAGAGTTGAGTTACTTGGAATTAACTTTGTGAAACGATCTTTTTCCTTCCTCAGACTATGTATTTGCAAAAACAGTCCCTGTTCCCCTTTTTATTTACTTAATTTTGGTGTGTCTTTTCCCTGACTGTAACCAAAAGTTAGTACTTTAAGAAAACCATTGCATGACTCTCATTCTGCCTGGAACTTCAGGAAACTTCCAAGAAGATGCCTGATAGCTAGAAGATGGCATTTTTTTCTAGTTACAGGTAGCCTTAGAACAGATTTTCTGTGACACTTGAGTTTCTTTATCTTATCTTCTGTCTGAAAGGGACCATTTACAGTTTTGAAATAATTCCTGGAAGAAAAAAATTCCATCACTGAACTCAAGAGTGCAACTCGGGCTAAATGCATCCTTGGTCCCCAGCAGAAAGACGGGGGAGGGAGAGTCCCGCACCAGTAGGAGCAAGACAAAGTTTTAGCGAGCTGTTTTCCAGCTGCTTCCAGCTTTCTGAGGATGCATCAGATAGACAGGGTACCAGTATAAACCAGTGCTGTTTTGAGACTGCTTTAATTTACACTTGATACCAGCATGGCTTCTGGCTGGAAAGCCTCAGCTCATTCATGCAGAGAACTGAGAAACAGATTCCCTCCTCCCATTAGGATTTCAGAGCAGCAATGCAAGCTGAGCACTTCCTTTGGAGGGGGTCAGTCCAAAACCCGCAGACTGAGAATGGGGAGGAGTTCTCATTTGTTCTGGAAGGAAAAAAGCAGTTGACAAGAAAACAGAGGCCAACGTAGACTATAATGGTTCCAGATAGTCTTAACTTTATGATGTCTTGACCACTTCCACATTTTTACTTTTCTCCAAGATAACAGACTGACAGAATTCCCAGTTCCCTGTTTTATTTCTTTTTTTTTTTATTTTTCTGACGTACGTGTTCATTAGCCGTTTCCCAGAATACAGTTGTTGATTTCTCTTTCACCACAGTATTTTCAATTATCTTTTAATTTAGTCCAATGCTGACTATTGGCAATACGAATAATCTTTTTGTTGTTCCAGAAATCATAAACTCCAGAATAATACAGTCTTGAGGCTGTTCAGGGAAATAAGATCTAATCTGCAAATACAGCATTTGGCCCATATTGTGGGGCTGGACACTGGGCATCCTGCTGGGGACTTGTGGCAGCAGTTGTCACTCAGTGATCTCCAAACAGCTGTGAAGCTGATGCCTAAAGCAGCTTGCTTTGTGCGTTTCCAGTTACTTCATCAAACCCGGCTTAAGGAAGAAGAGACACAGGGGAGCAGAGGGAGAGCCACAGCGCTCACCACCCGTCCTCAGCACTCCCACATGTTGTACCCTTACTTGCCGCGCACAGATAAATGATGCAAGAAAAACCTGCAGTAGGGTTGAGCGTCTCTTCTAGCAGCCTCTCTGTCCACCTCACTCTTTTCCCCCAGCCTCCACCCACACCATACATAAAGGTGCTTAATGATCAGGTCTGGGGAATGCACATGTTTTTTGTCCCACAGAGCATAAGTGGATATCCATAAAAACTGGCCACAAGACCGGACTAAGCAAAAATTTTCCATCACAAATATTTTTAGGTATTTTGTGTCTTCTAATTTGGTTTTATTTTTTGGTTTAGTTTATTTTGGGTTTACTGCATTAAAAAGTGTGTTGCTAATAACACTAGTTACTTTCCTGAACAGATATTAAAAAAGAGAGAGAGAGGTTAGGCAGAGCTTTCTTACAAAGAGGGAACTACCACCGTTTTTGAAAGTCAAATCAGTGACTATCTTTCCTCAGAGCTTGCTGCCCCTTTCTGTCTCAGGTTCTTTTGCCCACCTTGGGGATTGCAGTCCAAAACCAGCACCAATATTTCTGCTACTTGGTCCTTACCTAAGCCCTAAAATGGAATAAACTTGAATTGGCAGTGCTGGTACTCCTCTCCTCTTTACAAATATTTTTGAAATTTTGCATAGTTTGCAATCAAATGTAGACTACTAAAACACTTAACATTTCTATCCAGCTTCTATAAGTAACTTATATCAGTGCTTTTTCATGTCTGTTCAGTGGCCAATCTTTCATCAGAATGTTGTTTAATATGTTTAATAAGTGTTTCCATCCTCCTTGTTTCCAATTAACTGTGTTTCTGTAGCTGCTATTTATTTTTGCAACCATAGTGATGAAATCTATTTATTGGCTTCAGTCATAATAATTCTAAACATGTATTTATATTTATTTCATGTCCACAAACCTGAACACTATATTAACACAACTATAATATAAGGTTGAGGAATATATCCTTGAATTGCTCTTATACCTGTTTCCTTGTGATGTACCAATATTTTTAACATTGGGACACTTCAAGAAGTTACAGTATGCTCTCTAGTATTTCTGCAGTAAATTTTGTGCAATACTGAAAAGCAATCTAAGATCTCCCTGGCTTTTTTTGATACCTAGTTTCAAATAGCTTATGGAGACCAGTACAGTCCCTCCTAGATGTAGTTGGCGTGGTGTAGTTACTAAAATTCCTGAAGACCCATCCAGAGCATGTCTTACTTCCTGCTTTTGCTTCATTTTTTGTGGCATCCAAAAAGCAATGGTCATACCCATTCCAGCTCAGACATGGAGGTCCTCAAAGGCAGAGGGCACAGCATCTGACAGCTCTTTACCCCTGCCATGACCTAAAGATCAGTTGATATTCAAAGGATCATAGGTACCCAATTGAAACTTAACATTTCAGAAAGCACATACATCGAAGAGCTTGCCAGTATCTGTCTGGCAGTGTTAATATTGATGTCTTCTAACCTTCCATGAGATTTTAAACAAAGTAATGCAGGAGTAGCTATTATTGCTCAAGTGCCTAGAAAACCTAATCCCTATTAGTTTCTGCTAGTGCTGTACAAATATGGGGGGGGCGGGGAGGAGAGGTAAACAAATCCCAAACAAAAAAAATCCTGTGTCCCTTGAAAGTTTTGAAATCAATTATACAAATTGTGATAGACAAATATAGTGAGACAAGGATGTAGAAGGAGGCTACTGCCCAGCAGTGCTTCTGGTGCACCAACAACCAAGAAAGGGTCAACATTTTGTAGGCAGTGGATGCTGCATGCACTTCTGAGGAATACTTGTGCAGCTTTGTCAAAATCTGGAGGAAATGCTTCACAATCACAAGGGGCAATGCAGGAAGAAGCACAAAGGTGTTTGTTGAATATAAGCCGCACTGAGTATGGAGTCTAGAAGCAACTTTGACAGACTTATCCTTTAATGGGTATGGAGTATTGAAAAGTGTTCTGACAGTAAGCATTATTTTTTTTGTGCAGGCAACTATTACCTATTTCTTTCCCTCATCTTGAATTTGAGGGATTTCTCCCATCACACCCAAAGCAGATGCAAAATTAAAGACTGCAGCTGCCTTATAATTATTGATTAAAATAAACTTTGTTTCCTTAGATACAGAAATGCCTCTCTCTCTTGGTAGCTATTCACAGGCCCTCAGAGGAATTCTGCTTAGATATTGTAAAAAGTACATTTATTAATATACAGATCAATATAGAATACAATGACCATTGAAAAAAACACTTTACAATGAAATGTGGTAACCCCCATTTTTGGGTTACTTAAGCGGAGTGGGGAAAGAGTAGTTTTTACCCCTGCAACACTGTTAATTAGCCAGTTGAGTATAGGAGATGGCAGTTGTTCTGACACTGATATTTTGCATAGATGAGGAAATGAAGCAAGGCTTATTGCAATTAGGAAAACAGCTCAGCTTGCATAAAAGGAAATAGAATGATTTCCAGGGAAAAAATTTCAACTCTGAATACTCTAGAGAAAAATCAATTAAAGGCATGAATACGCTCCACCCAGATGACAGGTTCTTTGATAGTTTCTTTAATGAGTGCAATCCGAGGAGGAAGGTATATACGAAAACTGAATGTTTGATATCTGCCTTGTGAAGATGGCGAATGAGGTGGACAAGACATTTCCAATACAGTTCAGTGCAAGTTGATTAAACCTGGTTTTCTTTTAGTCTTTTCACTTTGCTATTATAAGTTATTATAAATATATGTAGATACTCTCTGTATGGAAATAGGTTTTATTTGCATTTTATCTTGACATGGGCTGAATTAAGTTTGATTCAAGGTGACTGGATCTCCAGCTACCTTGTTATGATTAGGCATTCCTAATTTACAGGACTGAGTAATCTGTGGATTTATAGGATCTTGGGGTATATTCAGAGGTGCTTTACCTTCTGCAGCACATTTTCTAAAGTATCCAAAGGGAAGTCACACATTACCTATGTGGAAAGCTGGCATCATAGTTAGAGAGAGATGTGTCCTGTAGGGACATGCGGCAACCAAGAAGGACCTTTGGCATGCAGCTAGTTATTGAAGTCTGTGCTTAAATCCTGAGTGTCTTGGGGAAGCAAGTAAGAAGAATACAAAGAAAGAACACACAGTTCCTGCTTGAGACCAGCAGGATCTCCAGACTGAGATTTAGGCAACCTGAATTGCCCATAAAAAAAGGTTTCTAATAATTGGGTGCATTTCTAATTGCAGTATCAGCATTACCAAGGTTAATAGTGTGTTAGCTAAACTGTGAGAAGGCTGAAGAAGTTTCTAATGTTTAACGAATGTGAAGAGAAACTGTATGAACAGCTGTATTAACTGCTATGAACTGGGGAAAACTGTGTCCATACCAGTGTTAGAAAAGGAAGCAATTGTCAGTTCATTTTCTTTTCTAGTGCATAGCTGTTCTCTGTAGCATAAATTATCTTGAAAAAGCACCTAAGAATAAATTTCAAGCAACAAGGTAATCAGAATTCCTCCAGACTTACTGTGCAGTCTCTTAGTTTCCCAGTTAAGATGTGTTTTAAACGGTTTCTTTGCTTTATTTGCTGTGTTATGTTGTGATCTACAGCACTCGTACTTCTCCTTTTCCATACTGCCTCTCTCCAGGCACTTAACGCTCTGTCTTCTTTCCTCAGCAAACACAACAGCAAAGTGCAGTAGCATGATGCTGCAGAAAGCGAAGCGCTTTAGGATTCCCAGTTCTGTCCTGTTGGGATCCTGACATTTCCCAGGTGGTATCCTAACAACTATTTCCCTTCCCCTGCTTTGTTCTTACATCTTTCCCTGTTATGGATTACTTCAGTGACTGTACAGGCAGCTTTTATTCTAACATCAGTTATTCCTCTGACATGTGTGTGTCAGGGCAGTCATGATACAGGGATCGTACACTGTTTAATAATCCTCACCTAGTCTGGTCTTTGGAGGTGGTCTCTGATATGCCAGGTTTAGCAGAGGTTACTGGAAATAGGGACTTTCTGAGCCTTTGATCAAATTCAGTCACTGAAGCAGACGCAAATATGAAACCATTCTCTATCTTTTTAGTAGCACACTGTGCATGACTTCAAGGTCTAGTTTAGCAACACCAGTGTCGCAGGGTTCATGAGCCCCACCTGGGAAGAAGCAGCTGACATCAGTGACTTCATGGGGAAGGAAAAAGCAGGAAGAAATGCAGGCAGCTCCCCCTAACCAAACACCACCCAAGCCAGGAGACGTGGGGTGTTAGTGGAGGGTGCAGGAGTAGCTGGAAGCTGAACACAGGCCTGGGAAACTGGGAAGGACTGGTGCCCATCGACTCCGGGAGCAACACAGGGGCAGAGACTGCGCTACCTGGAGGTTTCCCTGGGTGGGGAAGGCTTGCTGGATGGTGCTGCTCCCATGTGAGGTGAGGCACTCATCGTCAGTTAAGTTCATCTCCTCACTCTGGCATACATGCGTCGTCTTACTGTCGGAGAGTAATTGCATTTTACGGCTTTCTTAGGGAAACAGTTACTGTCTTTGCTGCATGAGCAGCTTAGTGAGTTGGCCCTATTTCTTCTTCTTAGGGAGTACCAGGAGTCTGAATGCACAGTCCTCCCTCCCAGGCTGCTATTGTGAGGGAATGGCCACACGTGGTTGCAAAGAGCTGAATTTGGAAGTTGCATGAATATGATCTGTCTTTTCTGTTGGTGTTCATGCAGCTTTCCAAAGATGCTGTGAGGATGGTTTCTAAGAGAAAAAAAGACGGTGGCATGTAAAAAATCAGGGTTAAGCTGCATGGCTGCAAAGTAAGTTTCTTTCTTATTCGAGGCTGCGTTGAAGGGAATTTTCCTATTGAATGTTCCTACCTTTCTGATTTTGCTAACTCTTCCTGATCATAGTATGATGCGTTCTTGATACATCTCAGTGCATCACTAAAAACATTAAAATGAAAATTATTAAATGGAATGAACCTCATCTGTCCAGGCATGGATTTTATTACAAGTACTTTCATTGCTGCATATGAAAATATTAGGACAACATTTAAGTTTTCCATTTAATGGAATTCAGGGATTTTTTGACTTCTTGTTCTGAATATCACATTTCTTTTAACGGAGGTTGCATTCTAATGATTTTTCCAAATTCTTATAGTGCTTCAAATATATAATCTTTGAGATTTTATTGTGCCATGATAAGGAGAACCCGGAAATGGCAAAAGCTAGCAGGTGTCGCCTCTCTTCTCCACTTCCTGAGCGTACATTTTTGCCTGCCACTTCTCTGCCTCATGCATTCAGCCACTAGAATCTTTTTATAAAATGAAGGGAAGAGCCTAAAGCCATGCCTGAGTTTTAAAACTGTCAGGATATAATAAAACTCATCACAAAAAATAAAAATCAGGGCAATTTGTTTTAGGTACTTGCCTGTGGCTCACTTGCTCTCTTTGAATTGTTTGAATTTGGTTGCAATCATTGTGTATTATCATGCAAATTTAATTGCATTTCAAGCTACTCAGAATATGGTGAGAGTATGGGAACCACTTCATCCTGCCATCCCTCTGTTTTTTCTGGTTGTTTGGACTCCCTTATCTGAACGGGGTATTTAGGCTTCTTGTTGTAAGACTTAGGCACAATTTGAAATCTTTTGCCCTCCTCAGAGGACAATAAAGCTATACATGTCCATACAAAAATATATAGGCTATTATTTTTTTTCTCACATACTTTTCTAAAACAAGTTATGGGTAGATCATGTGGGAATCAGAATAATGAAGACATGTACTTTCCAAATAGATATTCTGTGTGTAGAACTGCCATAGGTTTTTAATGAAGCAGGGCAGAATTTGAAGCATTTATTAACTGTAATCTAAAAGGTCTTATGAGAGAATTTAAACATATTTTTTGAATGATGCATGCAGTTCCCTTCTCTTTATGTCCAACAAATAAAGCTATTTGGATAGTATCTCCTTCTCTTGCTGCCTTGAAGTCAATCAATTCTTTGCAAGAGCCTATGAATATAAACCTCACAGCACGAATGCGACTTAGCTCAGTGGAAGGTGACTGAGAAAGAAGATGGAAACCTTATGCAAAATGTTATTTTAGCTTATGTTTATTTTTTGTGAGATGTTGAAATCATGCTTTGGTAAATACTTTGAAAAACTTTAATTTTACTAAGCTTTTCTTTATTACTGGCACTTAAGGCACAGCATGGACTAAGTCTTCCTAAAAGAGAACGATTTTAAATTATAAAAATTCATGGAACTATGGGCAAAATAAATTAACTATATCAGGAATTAAGATAGTCTGAAGAGAAATCATGTGGTTAATAATAATGAAAAAATTACTAAGGAATTAAGGCTAAATGTCATTGATATGATTTTTCTGTATTTTGCTTTTGCAAGAGATTGTCATCTGAGCGGTATTTTTTTCTTCCCTCTTATTTTTAAATCTTGTATTCAATTTTTTTTTTTTTTAAAGATGATGGGCTGTATGGATATTGAAAGATAATAATCATGACTAGTTAAGGGGATAAAAATTAG
The DNA here is from genome assembly GCA_034782735.1 of Sagittarius serpentarius. NCBI lineage: Eukaryota > Metazoa > Chordata > Aves > Accipitriformes > Sagittariidae > Sagittarius > Sagittarius serpentarius. The sequence goes on along the minus strand of JAVKLA010000058.1, from coordinate 1,227,319 downwards.
AGTGGAAAATCACATGTTATTAAATTTTTTAATCGTTAATACATGCAACACTTGAAGATTGATATATGCTGTTGTTTTGAAATGTAGAATTATAGCCACTCAGATTAGATGATTATTGAATTCTAGCTCAGAGTAACTTCTGTAAATGAACAACTGAAGAGTAATGTTGGCTCTTTGAGCTAGGCCACCTTTAATCTGAGCAGTGATTAAAGCTAACTGTATATTTAGTGGTATAATTGTGCATAATCTTTTTAATTTTTATTTCGTTCACACAATCAAACAAGTAACTTCCAGTCATGGCCACTGAGGTTAATAGGAGAGGGGTTTTTTTTTTAAACTTTGTTGGAAATAAGACATTACTCTTACTGATTCAATACTAACTTATAGAATTGCTGCATAGTTTCATGGATGCATATAGATTTCTATTATTTGTGGGCTGCAACCAGTCAAGAATAGGCAAAGCAGATTTGAAGGCATTTTACTGTGCTGTTTTATAGTTTAAAAAAAGGTCACAAATGAAATGTTGCCTTCACAGCAGCCACTAGAACCAAAATTTCCATGACTTCAGAGAACGAGGTAAAAGATATATGGAGATTGAATTCTTCATACTGTTCCATTCCTGCTCTGAAATCGTTAAAGAGCTTTAAATAGTAAGAAGTCTAGCTAGCAAAGAATTGCAGAGATATCCAGTGTCAGCCTAATAGGATCTGACCAGCCCTGGCAGGCACTCTGTGCTCCCTGGTGGAATCTGGAAAAACTAGCTTGTGAAGACTGAGAATAACAATCATCATTCCCCTTTATCAAAATCTAGCTCTTTCATCATTCTCTCCTCGCTTCATACTTACAGTTTTGAATATGCAGCTAAAAACCATGCCTAACATGGCTTTGGATTCACAGTGGCATGAGAGAACGCATATTTGGGGGAACAAGTCTATCAGTCTATAGGAAGTTTTGACTGTAGCTATGCTGAGGTAACAAAGTAGGAGATGAGGAATGTCCAGAAAAATCCCTTGGGAAAATGTCTGATGGAAAAAACAAAGCAGCTCTGTCCTCAGGTGTTTAGCTATGGAACTTGAGTTGGTCCTTGCGTGCCAAAAAAAGAAAAGTGTTCTATTCATTCCATGCACTCTACTGAAAAGTTAAACCAAATACATTATTCTAGCTTACAAATGCCTAACTTTATTTTGGCATATGTTTAATCATTTAGAAAAGTGTCCTATTCAAGAAAGCCTGTAAGTACCTACTTAAACAAAGTCGATGTTTTAAGGACCTCCTTGAATAAGGGCCAGAGTGCTTAAAATTAGGAGATGCACATCACTTTAGTGTAAAAACAAAACAAACCCTAACGAAAAACTGAAGCAGAGCTTCCTTCATTAATGCTTGGTAATGAGCTCTACAGCCATGCAGACTCCAAAAGAGCAACTATTTCCCATGAGAAATTCAAAGAGCTTTTCTGAACTTCATAAATGTTTACTTTTAAAAAGATAATAAACCAATATGCCCTTGCTCTGTGTAATCATGTTTAGAATAGGTATGAGAGCATGCAAGGCCTACCTGTATGCTAGCATTGCTCTGACTGGTTTTCTGGAAACTTTTCAAAACATAACTCCTGGAGAGGCTGAAGTACTGAAACATGTCCTTACACAATGTCCTTTATTTGCCAGTAGCTAAAAGGATAAAATTGTCGAAGTATCTGCTGGCCAGAGATCTTTCTTGTTTTGCTCCTGTATTTATGTTTTGGAAAGATTATTGTCTCTGCTGAACTTATTAACGAGAGAAAGAAGAAACTGAAATATCAGGTTAGATAGAAAACTGGAGTTAGTTCTGGATTTAGAATACAGACTCTGTGAGGGAACTATATATAGGTGAGTATTTTAAAGTGGCATAGGAGAGACATGCACTGTCAAAACCAGCCCTAATATTCTACAGAGTTCATATTTGAGGTCCTTAGTGGAAAACCTCCAATAATCTAGCCTTGATGGAAATACGGAATGTTTTTCTCTCTGTAGAAAATGAGCTAAGTGAACAACCTATTAAGATGTAAAAGCACCTAAGTAAGTGCAACAAAGAATTCTGGAAAGGCGTGACTTAAACGTCAGCATCTATATAATTAAAATACTTCCTATATAGACTGAGTATACCAGAAACTGTACAGACTGATGAGAAGAACTCTGATTCACCAGTATTTATTTTAGTCATGTGAAAACTCCCACTGAGAAAAGGGGAATTTTGTTGAAGGTGTATGAACAGGGTGCCTATAATCTCAGAGCAGAGTAAAACTCTAGGAAGCAGTAGAAAAATATTTCAAACAATTGTTGTCCATCATTAATAAGACAAGTGAAAGCAGTTGAGTTCATTTTAGATATAAATCATCAAAAGCAAGGAGATTCTTTAAACACAGTTATTAATGGAAAATGATAAATATTCATCACTGTAGCCAAGACTGATCATCAGCAAATTATTCAGCTTCTCCAGACTACACCCTATTTTTCTATAGATAAAAGCATATTTTGCCTACACTTGCAAGTTGAGAACTGAACATCAGGATCCTGACGAAGAAGGGAGTAAGAATGAGTATGTACTAAATTAAGACTCTTGGTGTGAATTTCCCTTTAAGCATCAGTGATCCAGTCAAGACTGTTGGTTCCACAAGTATACAAAGAATAGCAATAACCCTATCAGAAACGGGAACTGCTGTCAACAAAATTATTTTCATGTTGAAAAGAATTATGTTGCTCCCAGTGCAGAGTTTTTTGTAGACTACACTAGAATGTTTTGTATGGTATGACTCATCTGGAGTGCCGTGTTCAGTTCTGGGCTCCCCAGGACAATACAGACATGGACTTAACGGAGTGTCCTTGGTTTCGGCTGGGATAGAGTTAATTGTCTTCCTAGTAGCTGGTACAGCGCTGTGTTTTCAGTTCAGTATGAGAA
>JAVKLA010000058.1:1172086-1224285 GCA_034782735.1 Sagittarius serpentarius | reverse complement strand
CCATCCCACTGGGTGGGGGGGGAGCGAGTGAGCGGCTGCGTGGTGCTGTGTTGCTGGCTGGGGTTAAACCACGACACGGAGCGAGCCTAGCAAAGGGTCACAAAGGTGGTTAACGGAGGGGAGCATCTTTGTTAAGAGGAGAAGCTGCGAGAGGTGCAAGTGTTCAGCCTGGAGCAGAGAAGGCTCAAGGGGATACTGTGCATGTGTATAAACACTTAGTGGTAGGGAATGAAGATGAGCGAGTCAGGCTTCTCAGTACTGCCAGGGACAGAACAAGAGGCAATGGACACAAAGTAAAGCACAGGAAATTCCCTCTAAACACAAAAAATGCCTTTTTACTGTGAGGGTGGACAAACACTAGAAGAGGATGCCCAGAGATACAGTGGAGTCTGCATTTATGGAGATACGCAAAACGAAACTGGACACGGCCCTGGGCAACCTGCTCTGGCTGACCCTGCTTGAGCAGGGTGGTGGGACAAGATGACCTTCAGAGGTGCCTTTCAACCTCAACCCTTCTGCGATTCTGTGAAAGAAAGGAAGAAAAGCTGAAAAGCCTTCAAAAGAGGTTAATATGTTTACTAATACCAATTCAATACCAATTCAAGAGAGAATGCATAATAGGCATAAAGCAAAACTGCATTATCTACATGAAATCTAGGTCAAGATTCTGAATGTCGTGTTCCTGAATTAGTGCCCTGATGTTTCAGAAGGGCTGTGTCATTTAGACTTCAATAAGAGTTGCTGTGCATCCAAGGACATGCAATACGAATACCTATTAGTATGAACACAAAGCTATGAGTGAAATCATAAGGTTTTGATTTTGTGATCTGTACATTTGAAGACACTACGAATCAGTTAATAAATTCTTTCAGTATTCAAATGTCCAATTCAATCACTACTCAATATTCAAATTTAGTCTTTTTTTTTTTTTTTATGGTTATATTGATTTGTCCATTGAGGAGGATCAGTGGGGAGATCAGTTTAGCCATAAAAATAGCAGACTGGAAATAAAATCTACAGTTGAGACTTTGAACCTGGATGGAAGTTTGAAAGAAAAGTGAATAAAGTAGAGTTAGTATTTAGTCAGAATTCATATATACTAAAGGTGCAAACTGACAAGTGTATTATATCCATAAATTCAGATATACAAAGGTCAAACTTTGTATGGATGACAATAGGGAAAATCTTTAAGACAGCAATATTAACACAGCATTTTCCCTAAAAAAACAATTGCTGCTATCAGCTCCCAAGTCTGTGTCTGGCCCACAGGAAGTCTATTCAACAATACAAGCAACATCAAATGGTGCCACCTCTGCATTTTCCATCACTTCCTGGCTTGCAGCCAGGAGCAATAAGGCACAGCTACAGCAGAAACCAAAATAATAGTCCAAACAGTTGGATATAATAGCAGTGATGGAACCATAAGGGCATCTAAAATCAAACATAAGTGGGAGGGGACCAAAATAGAGCGTTGCAATTCTGTAGCCCAGCAAACTAGCTTTCAACTGTAAATTGGGGAGACACAAGTCTTAACTATGGCCATAAAAACATTATTGGCTTATGAATGTGGTTCCTGCATCCATCTGGTTTGAGATTGAATTTTTGGCTGTAAGAGGTGCATTGTACTTTCCAGTTTTCACCTTATAAATCTGTTTGTCCATAGAGTTCTTGGATGACGTTCCTGGATTCATCTAATATTATATGTGGCTGTTTTATATAAGCCCTTATTTTTTAAATTCAAGTGAGATGAATAACAAATGTTCTGTCCGTCTTTACAAGCTATCTAACAGCAATATTTTAAGTAAATATTGCTTAAGTTAAATAATATTATACTAGGAAGACAGAAGGAATAATGAAAAATGCAATTAAGAGCTATTAAAATTAACTGGTTAAACACTCCAGAACTGGAGTATCATAAAAATAGCCAATGCTATTTTAAATATTAATTTAGAGGAGTCTTTCATCCCAACAAAACTTTCCCCAGAAATAGCAGAATCAAAAATCCACCAGGACACTCACAAGCTGCTACAATTGTGAAAGAAGGGACTAGAGCACCCTAAGTGTTAGGGGAACTCAGCTTTGAATGATGTGAAGTAAAATTCCACAACTGTCTTGTCATACTGATAGGACTAAATTTTGAGCAGTGCAGAAACTTGGATAATAAAGGCTTAGATACTGAAATACAATATGCTCTGATAGAAATAAGATAGATCATCTGATAAGAATGCTAGAGGATTAGTCAAGTAACAAACAATAAAATTTCACTGCAAGTGTGAGATTCTCACCTTATAAAGTAGTTATCTTTACCAAGATATGATAGCCATGATGTTATTCACCAGCTGTTAACTTAAATAGGGTCAGCATCCTCTGAAACCCAGAGGAATTTTATGCTCAATTTAAAGACATGTTTTACTTCTGTGTTGGGGAGGAGGGAAAGAGGGACTCTCAGGGCACATATCTTCTGAGATTGGAAAGGGTAGGATTAGTAAAACCAGGGAGGGAAATTGAGAGGGGAAATTAAGAAAAATATTTTCTTCTCGCTTTTTCTCTAGCCTATCTCTGTATAGAAACCACTTTGTCTCGTTCATAAAGCTATATATACTGTGCTATATGTTTGAGCAAAACTTTTCATTTTCCATAGTGGAAAAAAATGACTTGTGTGTTGGAGTTTATGCATTATTATGTCTCCTTGTGGTTAATGTTAGTCTTGCCATGAAAGGAGCGATTTGCATGCACGTGTGTCTGTTGAACTGCCTGGCACCAATTCCTTCTGATCAAACAAAGCGTTAACTGGCCACGTTGGTCCTTCACTTTAAATTTACATTTTTCAGTCTTTTGGAAAGTCTTACAATTTCTTTATGTTGTCTTTAATATTCAGAAGTAAACCCCACATGCCTGGTAAGTTTGGCAGGTCTGTCTGTTAGCTAATTAAAGCTCAATATGCCTGCTACATACCTGTTGTTATGCACAGTTTTCAACAAGTGTACTCTGTCACCTCTGCTGAGATACTGAATTATAATCTGAAATTATTAGGATTCAAAGCTAAAGCTATTAGGAAAGATAGATGGACATAGGATTAAAGCATTTTGTTGAAGTCTAGCAATCTTGATGGGTAGGCATGGTCCTAGCCCTGCTCCTCATCAGTTTCAATAGCGATTTACTGTGAAACTGTAGTATATACCGGGACTTGCCTGGGCATTTTTCCTGATATATGCAGAGTTAGGATTGTAAACACTGAATCCTGAGATGTACTGGCTCTATAGACCCTTGTACAAAGGATAGATTTCCTAACTTTCCTAACTTGCTAAAGAAGCAACCAAACATAAAATACAGTATCTTACATGATCCCAAAGCTGAGTGAAGCTCAGCTTGCTGTTCTGCAAGTCCACTCCTAGGAGTAGGTATTGCATAGGGGTATGCTTTTGTACAGCTCCTTACATAAATGCAGTTGATAGCAAATTTATATGACTCTGTTAATTCCTCCTCTTGATGCTAATACAGATTTCCTTAGAGAGAAAGAGATTCAGATCTCCACAGCCAGGAGATTATGCTTCAGCTAAGGAAAAAAACTCTCATGTTCTATGTGGTCTTTCTAACTCAATATAAATTGTCGTTGTCTGAAAGTTTGGGAATGCTGAATAGTCTGTTGCATGTTTTTATAGGCATCCATCATTAACCTTTGTCTTTTGCAGAGCTGAGATAATCTGAGAGATATTGTACTTTGCTAAACCTGCATTTTTCTTTTCCATTATATGAAAGTAGGACATCTGGTATGTGCTGGGACAGTATTTCAAACATCATCTCCTGCTGAGCTGTGCACAGTAATTAATTATATGTCAACAGATGAACAAAGTATTTCACCAATTATTATTGTTATTTGCCTTAGCTGTACTAAAACAACTATCTTTACTGCCATTCATAGGAGAGTGGCCTAAATAGCCTGTGTTCTGATTCCCATTATACGTTAATATAATCAAAGAGAAAAAAGGTATTTTTCAAAAGCACACTTATTGATATTTTTTACTAGGATTGTCTCATTTCATTTGTTTATAGTGACCTCAGAGTCTGTGCCTATTACAAACTCCTACATAGCATATAGGCTGTTCCACTGAAGGGAAGGAAGGATAGCCCATTGACAACAGTGCCAGTAAAGGACTCAGGAGATCTGTGTTCAATAACCTTCTCCATCAGTTTCCTTCCTGTATAGTCTTGGCAAGTCTGTTAGATTTACAACACTCTTTCAGTGCTGAAATGCTTTCTGATAATCTGGCTTTTAGATTATCAATTTCCCATCTGCTATATGAAAATAATAATACTGGATTTACAATCGTGGGGATATTTGAACTGAACATGAAACTGCAGAAGGGAATAAAGAAGTTCTTAGGTGGCTGCTCAGACCTCAGCTTCATATACTTTATTCCATCCTGTCTTTTCTGAAATGGAAAAAGCTAATCTCTCTGAGCCTTTAAAATGGGGTGGCTGTATGTGCCAGGCCTAAGCCATGCCCAGGAGTCATCTGGGAGAGTGCTAGCTGCCATAGACCAAAAGCCAGTGACTGGTCTTGTAGTTTAAGTGCACGATCACATTACCAGTGCCTAGGAATATGCCCTGGCATAGTTAATATCCTAGTATAGGTGTAGCCTCTCCCCAGTCTGGGATTTTGTATGAATAGCAGTTGTCAGATATAGGTAGAACATAACGAGGACTCTCAAGTTTGAAAGGATGTTCCTTTACCTGAGACAGAACAAAAGTTCCTTGGGAAAATCTGCATGACCTTCACCAGTCTTTAGAAGCGCAGCTTCTGTTAGGAGGTGTTGTCAATTCCAGCATGTCCCAATGAGCTGTAGCTCTCAAGTGCAAACCCAGGGGTCAAGGGCTGCTCAACCGTTTTCTTAGGAGCTGATCAAAAAGCTTTCACTGATTTCCCCATCCGTAATTTGTTTGAACCCCAGACCTCCTATTCTCTTCCAGGATCATGCAAAAAGGATGTCACGGCAACGCTCATGACTAGGTGACTCTTCACCTAGAGGTCATTGTTTACTCAGTTTTGCCTTGAAGCGTGTGAATGAAGCTCATCAATAAGAAAGTCAGCAGATTTCCGTGTGAACCGGATTCAGATGGACTTGCACAGCTGTAACCACTATTGTGGGTATTTCCATTCTTAGCTGCACAGTGTAATTGCCTACAAAGTCTTTTAGGAAAAAGATGCTCAGCCAAGAGCTCTTAACAAATGCCAGTTCTATTTTTAAAATTTGTGTCACCATCCCATGTTTGAAAACCACATTTTTATTTTATGTGACTTACAACATGGAGGAGGCAACCTGGAGGTGACTGCACTGTTAAGTGCAGTGTTTCAGCAAGGACTACAAACACAACCAGGACAGGTGGAGAAGGAAGGTAGAGCCTGTTCTTTCCTGTAGCACCTGTTTGTGAGCTTAGCCTCTACGAAAGCTGGCCTGTGCCAGACTGGGGAATAATCTGTTCCGTTTTCTTGGAGATTGCTCTTTATTGTAGAGCTGTCCGGCTGGGGTACTAAGTTACTGCATAAGCCATGCAGGAGTGGGCTGCCTTACTTTCCCAGCGGAAGTACTGACTCTTGTATAAGTCACTTGCAGATCCAACACGGTTGTTTCCTTCTCTCTCACAGGTACAGGAATCGCTGGAGGCATGACGGTAAAAGAATCACAAAGCTGGCAACAATTTAGAAATGTTTTAATAAGGGAATTATTCATCAGCACAGTGATTCATGCTCACACCAGTTTTCCAGAGGAGATGGTCACAGCATTTTTTTCCACTGGGAGGAGGGAGACAAGGGGCAGACTGGCAAGGCCAATTCCCAAGGCTTGGCTCCACACTCAAGAGAAATGGATGTGAATTTTCTCATCTTTCCTGCAATATTTTCTCAGCTCCTGGATGTGTGGGAGGAAAAGGAAGTTATTCAGAATCAATTATGACTTTCCACTACGTTGCTGCATTTTGGATTACTGTTTGTCTTATGTCTACAGCCCATTGTCTTTTGTATGAATTGATTCCTACCTCCCTGTTCTGTTATGTCTCAGTCACAATGGTGTGAAACCAGCTTCAAGGCAACTGAAATAATCTGTAAAGAGGGTACTTGGGTATGCTTTTCAGGCCTGGCTAAAAATCCCTTTAAATGCATAGAAAGATTTCCAAAGATTAAAGCGGGCTTTGGTTTGGGCCTATGGTATCAAAATCATATCTGGGAAATCTCTGGGTATTAAGCTCTGATATCCATTCAGGAGCCATAACGTACAACTAATAAGACCCAGCCTTACTCAGAAAATTTAGGAAAGAGCAAATGAGAACTGTGACCCTGCTTGGGTAGAGGAAAAATACCCACATAATTTTTAAAATCCCAGTTTGAATTTACTGTAGTTTCTTTGGGATGTTCCAGAAACAGTGTCCTTATGGTTCCTCATATTTTTAAAGCTTTTAATCTTCTCACATTATTGATACCAAGAGAATTCTCCCAACCCCTAAACTCAGTACATAACAAGAAAGATGTGTCCTGTTAATAAACTTAGGTTGTTAAAAGTATTCCCTATTCTATATAACTTGTTCCAAGCTCTTTACTTAAAGAAACAGGATTTTTTTTACAGAATGGAAAATTAAATGCTTATTAATCTTTTCCAGGTGTGTAAGAGGAAATAAAAAGGCCACACTTTAACCTATGTTTAACATTTAAAAAAGAATCTTGCTGAAGATAAATGTATGCTCTGATGCTGACCATTAAATGATCCATTTTCAAGGTGTGTGGCCTTATTAGGTTTGGAAATTCATATACAGCTCACACATATGAGCCTCTGTTTCTAGTAGTGAGGGTATTTTGATATGTACCAAACACCACAGCCTGGAACTGACATCATTCTTTGGCAGACACGTGAATATTTTGTATTGTAATTGCTGGCTTGCTTGTCAGTACACTCCCGCTGTCTATTAAGCAGAACGATATACTTGTGCTCGGGGTGTTTTGCCAATCCTTTCTATTGGCTAAGCAAATAAAGGTTTTCTCAGCAGCTAAAGGGCTTAGTTTATGTGTACAGTTTGCTTATGTGCAAGACAGAGGTGGCTAGGTCTCTGTATTTAAGCTGGTAAAACCTCTCCAAAAGTTATATGAACACTCACTTGAACATTATATTTTTACTTCCTCATTTAAGTGCTTTCAGTTAACATTCCCAGTGAACTGTTTCTCAAGCTGGGGCCTACTGGGGGTCATAAACAGGGTCAAAAATACCTTCTAAAGCTATAACTCTTCTTCTATAGTTAAATTCGAGGGGGGGTTCCCAGACACATTCTGTTGTAAAATAAGGCCATAAACATGGAAAAATGTTGACAATCATAGCTATAGTGGGCAAAGCTTTTGGCAGCAATATTAAAACATTTTAATTTCAATATTAGAAAACATTCAGATAAAGTGAATTTTTATTCCTACAAATGAGCAGAAATTTCAGCCTTATCCTAGAGTTTACTTTTTAATGGAAGGAGCTGCAAAAGTACTTTATAAAGAGGATGAACAGTACTCGCAGTTTGTGTATGATTGCAATACATATTATTTAGCCAGATTAATAGATTCGTGGCTCACGAGCAGCTTAATTGAAAAAAGCTGAATCTTTTCAGGGATCAGAAACAAACTAATTTTGCTGGAGAAATAATTTTCTTTGATTCACTCAGATTCACTCAGCATTGATGTAGACATGTAGATCACTGTGAAAATATTGTTGATGGATGCTTTAATTCTTGTTTGTCTAGAATTCCCTCAAACCATCTTGTAATTTGCTACGAATAGTTCTTCTCTGGTTTCTGGAAACTGCTGTTTACTGGTAAAATATGTCAGCACTGAAGCATTCACTGGAATTTTCCCAGTTGTGCAAACTAAAATACAACTAATAAGCAATATCACATGTAAAAAATAATCTTTCTGGACATATAGGAGTCATAAGAAATACTCCCCCCACCCCAGAAAAAAAAAGTATCTTGATATTGAGTGCAAATTAAAGTCCTAAGCATCTTGAATTGTTTGACACTTTATTTCATACATTCAGCAAAAGGCAAAAATGCAATTAGAAGGCTTATAAAGAGCAAGCTTTCAGTATCAAACAGGGAAATAGTATCAAAGAGGTAAGAGAACACTTAGAAAAATCTTCTGATTTAAAGTTGATTGAGCCTTATAGTCTTCCTCTTGAGAATTTACAGACATGGTAGCTGATGTCTCCAATCCTATTTTTGTGGAGAATAGTGGAGGTACTGAAAAACAGGAAGAGGACAAATCTAACAGTTGACGGAGAATGTTCTTATTAAAAGTGCAAGTAGGACCAAATTGGGAGAGGCTGCTAGTACATTGGATGACATAAACAGAGCTCAAAATGACCCTTAAAAAATTCAGGCAACATCCTGGAGAAGAAAAGTCTGTTATTCATTAGAAATAAATACAATGTTCTATGCAGAGAAAGAAATAATCAGCAAGTTGCCTGATGCTTTTGTGGCCAAGCAGTATTTCCACAGAAAGAATCTAGAAGGTGTAGTAAATCATTAGCTTATCCTCAAAAAGGTTATCATGTTGTTGCAAAGAGGTAAACCGGGTTGAGGTGTGAACAGAAACACAGACGAAAGGTGTGCATGGCATACAATATAGTAGTGTCCTGAAGGATGGGACATCAAAAGCTGTTGTGCAAACCATTCCCTTTCACTGAGGCAGAAGCAGCTTTATCTGAGCAACTGCTGGCATAATTGGAAGTCTGTAAACTCAAATTAAATGAATTAAGGTTGCTCCAATACGGCTGCCCCAGGTAATTTAAACCTGTTACTTTTTGCCCCAGCATCCTATGACATGGAAAACAGACTGTCATCTTGTTCCTCACAGCACTCTTTGAAAACTGGGGTCCTGTTTCTTCTCAGTCTCTGTCTCTTGAGACAAAATAGCACCAATTTCTTCCATTTTCTTTTGCAGGCCATATTCTGTGACTCTTCTTGTAAATCTTCTAAGTCCTGTTGGTCCTGAAGTTTCTTGCAATGCAGCATCTGTCACCCCCAAACTGGTTACTATTTTCCAACGTGAGCGTTTCAATGCTAAGCAGAGAGAAAGTTTTAGGGAGAGACCCAATCGTATCTGATTCTGTGCCAAAATCTGAGTGAAAAGGAGTCAGGAGCTCCGGAGCTATTGATACTAGTTTTGGGAGATGAGCCAAATAAGTCAATGTGATGTAATAAAAATCACTTCAAAATGCTAAAGGTGCTGATATATTTTTTTTCTTTCCCCAAACCATTCATTCTTTCAAAACATAAGTCCTAGAGGCAAATTCCAAGGTTTCTCAGAAGAGTGACAAATGTGCTTTAGTGCTTCCCACATCCATTGATTTTATTTTTTTCTTCAGTTCACTAAAATGCAGGCTAGAAAAGTTCTTCAAGCTGTTATCTAGAGGGAGCTCTTGCCTTTGAATGGAAGCTGTGTTCCATCATAGAAAAGTATATAAACTTGTTTGAAAACTGTATTATTCCTTGCTTTAGATATGTAAATGGAATTGTCATTTGGAGGAATACTGTAAATTACTAGGTATAATCAGATCTGATATGTCTCATGTATATACATATATTATGTAGATATGCATGTATGCATATCTACATATATACATATGTGGTGAGAGCTTATACAGGAACTGATGCACAACGGTCTAGTAAGTATGCAGAGCCCTACTGAAGTTGTGTAAGAAATGTGACAGTGCTAGGATTCAGGGAGACAAGAGATATTAGTTCCTTTCTAGAACTAGAAAAACCTCCTGTGAAGGGGGAAAAAAGCCATTACCAAGAATTTACTTCCTCTATTCACAGTCCTCAGCTGATAAGTGGAATAATCAGGTGAAACTTCCCTGATCCATCTGCATCAGTGAGGGCAGGCTGTATGAAGCAGAGGAGTGGTGCTTGATTGTAGTTGTGCTCTTAGGCAGCTTGCTGTCAATTTTACAACTCTGTCAGCTCTCAGCTCCACGGGGTGATTATGCACAGAAACTTAAAACATGTTGCTGTTATTAAAATGGTGAGAGACAGAGCTATATATAATGCTTAAGGATTCTGCGTGCGTCTTACAGTGAGCTCTCATAGTTTCATGAAATCAAAGATTTCTTCACTAAAACAATTTCTGAGATAAAATTTTAGCTAAGTTTTCCTGAGTTGAAATCAATATTATACATATAAGGAAGTTTTCCATTAAAAAAAAACCAAAACAGATCACTTGACAGGTTCTTTCTTTTTTAGTTGAACTAAAACAGTTCTTGATTGCCAAGTTGAAATGTGCCTATCAGCCTGGACCAAATAAGAATATGTTGTTCATGTTCTAACAGTGGAAATGATCAATTATCAGTTGAAAAATTTCACCTTCCAAGTTGATTTGAAGGGACATTTTATTTATTTTAGTGAGGGGAGACCCTGTGCTGTCTCATCAGCCCCATGCTACTGTCTCTGTGTCTGGACACACTGGATCAGACTAGATTTCGAAATACAGATGAGCAGAGCCATCAGAAGTTCTGGGATTTCTCATTTTGGACAGTCTTCAGGCCCAGATAGGCCCCACTCCAGTCTATCAACTTTTTCTTCATATTCATAAAGGCAAAATATTTCCTATGATGGTGAATGATAGTTAATACTCTGAGCTCTTCACGCTACCTCCACAGCTGGTGCCCGTGCCATGTCTTTGGGCTTGTGGAGGATGGCAGGGCCAAAGATGCGCAGTTTCTCAGGGTCACACAGTCTTCCATGAACTTTCCAGGATGACAGTATTTGAACGAAAGACAGCTCTTAGGCATGCTCCATCCTTCCTGGAGCAAATTCCTGAACAAAGGGCAAACGGAGGGGGTGCCACCAAGGCTGGCCCCCCACACAGAGCCAGCCTGGGCTGCAGGCCTGCCCGGGCTGCACAAGGCTGCAGCCATCCTCTTGGACACTTCCTTCTGGTTGGAGAGGTCCTGGCCTGTGCCACCCAAAAGGGACTCCATCCCAGGATCGAGGATAGTCACATTGCCCTGCAGTCACATTGCCCTGCAGTCACATTGCCCTTTGTAGGCAGGAAGTTCCAGTGCCATATTTCTACAAAGAAAATGCTTTCCCAGGTTTGTTGGCTCCATCCTGCACCCTTGCCTGGCCAAGCAAGAGGACAAAGACCAGATCTGCCCCATAAAATTGTTCTTGGCCAAGATCTGGATCACATCAAGAGCAATACAAATAGGATGAGTTTTCTCATCCTGGTTTAAATAACTGGGTATGTTTCCTTTTGCTTGGATTCAGCCAGGATGTCTAAAATGTTCCCCAGGCGTTAGGGCTCAGGGTAAATAGCAAGCCCTGCCTTTGCAATGCCTTCAGGCCTTCCCCAGGGTCTCGGTGGCGGAGTGGAATACAAATGTATGTGCCATTAATAAATCTTTCCAGTGTCAGTTGTGGGGTTCATCATGGTAATTGTCTCCCTTCTCCTCTCCCTTCACGTTCAATACTCCACGGTGTACTGTTATGCAAATGCTATCCAGCTCTTCCTAGGTTTGTGCGGCCCAGGGGCTGAGTGATGCTGTGTTTGATCTTAGTCTGCCTGCCAGTTGTCCGCTGCTTCGTACAGTCTCAGCTGTTCGCGTCTGTGATTGATACCGTCTTTACACGTATAATGCATGATAAGGGTTGTACATACATTCTGTGTAACCTCGGGATTTGAGTCACGTTACCGTATTTCCATATCGTTTGTAGTTATCTAAATAATAATATAGGTGGCAGAATTGACAACTAGGTACTGGGCCCAAACTGCTTCTTCCTATGGTTTCTATTAGCTAGACTGGATTTGGTTTCTCTGTGCTAATGATTCTGTGTCAAGTAACTGACCATTAAATTTTTTTAAAGGTTTTTTAATTGAACTGTAGTACTTCAGTGATATTCTGAAAAGTGTGCCTAATTTTACTCACCCATATGATTTTCTTGTTTCCCGGAGGGGACTACTATGCAAAAAGTTAGGTGTGCTGGCGTGCAGGCAGTTGAATCATCACTAGGTACGGCTGAGAATCCTTAAATTGAAGATGGTTTATTATTTATTTACCAGGAGAACTCAAAGTCTATGCTTTTAGAAAATAATACTTTTGAAACTCGAATCATCACATTTCCTTTTTTATTCTGAACTCTGACAGAAAAACAAGCTTCAGATTTTAATATTAGCCAACAAATTTCAGCCCATTTTATGTATAAAATCTTATTGTATTGAGCTAAGAAGTATACAGAACCAACATGAATCAACTGTACAGCCAATATATAGGTGCCCTATCTCTTTAAGGTGAGGAAAACTTTAGAATGGAGCTTGTTCCAATGTCTTGAATTTTTGATGTAGATTTGACCATTTTCTGTTTAGTTCTCATTTTTTTCAGCTTTTGATAGCTTGTGTAAACCAGAACAGACCTTATTATTAACATGATTTTAAGAAGGAGTTTCTCTAGGGTTTTTTTTTGTTAAAAAAAAGGAAAAAGCACCTATTGATATAATCTCATCATTACTACATTCTCAGTGATACCCATATGCACCTTCATGTTTGTAAAATCCATTTTTTCCCATATTCCAGTCAAAGCTTCCTAAATATACATGAACAATACAGCACAGGCTGTACTGACAGCTGCTTGTAATGGATGTGAAAGTATGTGGTAATGTGATGCTTGTCATATAAACTAAAGCTATCTTAGGGCAGTTGAGAATTTGGGTCCGCTTTAGTAGAAAATATTTATAGTATTTTAGACAAGCATACCATGAAGGACAACAACTTCTGGTTTTGTGGCAGGATTAACTATTGGGAAGCATGATCAGCTGTAGAAAGTCAAAATGCAGAAGAAGTAGGCTCAGAAAGGAACTGTGTTATAAATATGATCCATTTCCCTCCATAGCTTTGTATGGTATGGATGTGTATGAGACCAGGTGCAGTAGCATTGTGAATGGAAGAATCTGGGCAGCCATTTCTTTACTACCACGTGCCTGCGTACCACGCTGGCTAGGTTAATGAGGGCAAGGGCTAAAGTTCTTCTGCCTGCACATGTTCATCTGAACTGTACTTATGCACCACTTCCTTTCCTTACAGTGTCTACGTCTGTAAAAGTCATGTTATAAGACCTTTGCCCTGGAGAAGAGAATGATGTTGTCAATTGTCTGAAATGCACTTTATCAAGATTGCTGTGAAGCTGATGCTCTTTGTGAGGATGCAGGGTGAGGATGCAGGGTAAGGATGCTTTTCCTCAGCTTGAAGTCAGTTCAGCTAAGCATCCTCTTCCTCTCTTTGCTTGCTATAGAAACATCTTTCTTTTTGGTATTGCCCATCTGAGGACAAATCTATGGCTGTCCTCTTGGCTCAGCAGTTCCAGAGGGTCAACAGTATCTTCCTTCTTCTTTGGGGAAACAAAGTTGGAAAGGGTACTCCAAAATCAGCTAGTGTCTTTGTATTATTCCCTTCCTGGCTGTTGTGAACTAGCTGGATTCCAAGCTGCATGGAGGTCACTAGTAAGCAATTTGATTTCTGACTGAGTTCTAGTGTTTTATTTTCTCTCCATGAACATTTCCGTAGAAAGACAGAGTTCTGCTGCACAGTTACTGAGCTGCAGGGATCCTGGCTTTTTTGCAATTCCTAATACTATTGTGATATTAAGTGGCAATTAGGTTCCAGATGCTGGGGTGTTTTTTGTTTCCCATTGACTGTTTTTTTGACAATATGTGTGGTCAAAACACCAGTCAACAGAATTATTGTTTACTATATGTGGTGATCAGCCACTTGCAGAGGCTGCAAGTCCTATTTAGTCCTGTTTATTGGGGACAAAGAAAGGCCCAAGCCAAAATATTATTTAAGTGCTTAAAATAGGAGTGTGCAAGGACTTCAGTATTGTGGAAGATTTGACTGGCCCTCTGCAAAACAATGCTTGTTGCTCAGAAAGCACTTAGAATATCTAAGGGCTGAGGTTGCTCAGGGTCCTGATGTGCTGCTGCTTTAACTTTAGCCTATCTCAGTTAAAGTGCTGCATCGACTTCGTACCTGGGTGTTCACTGATAAAGATGTTTTGTAGATTTTAAAATGGAAAAGGCTAAAAAACGAAATGGAAGTACTTTTAACAGTGGCTTATTGCTATTTTTGTGTTCTATCAATTACACAGATACAATCCTGACACGTCTCTTATGCTCATAAATGACCTATGTATTTGAAGTATTTGGGGTTATGGAAAAGAAATATGATTGTACGATACTGTTCAACCTAATAAAACTGGCTAACGAAGTAAGTGAAAGATGTGATATGTATTCTGATCCCAGTTTTCAGAACTAGCTCTGTAATCATCTACTATGCACACTCAGTGTCTGATGTCTCTTTTTTTCTTGCTAGGAAACAAGGTGGCTTGCTAAAGAAGGTTGCCACTCAACAGTTTTGAATAGTTTATTTCTCCCCTCAGTGTTGAGGGTAAACCATTTAATTGTTACAGGTGTGAGGCAAATAGGAAAAGTTCAGAATACTGCCTATTGCTTTACATAGTTGCTGACTGGTTTTAATCTTGGATTATGATGTTCAACAGTAAAAAGAAGTGTCCTTACTAAAACTCTTAAAGAATAATCTGCAAAAATATCCATAATATTATGGCATCTTTATGCCATCCAGAAGTGCATATTAACAGTTCCCTTCTCTTTCTGTTCCAGGAGGAAGAATTACACATGCAAGCACAGGGTTTGTTTGCACAGAATGGATATTGCAGTCCTGCACACGCTGAGCTGTGGTATGCTCCAATGAATGCTGGCAGACCTTCTGCTTCAGAGAACAGAGAGGTTTTTAGAGGCACTGGCAATTTCTTTCTGCAATTTCAGATCAGCCATTGAAGACGCTCTGTCTCCTGCAGAGGTCTGCCACATTGTGGTGTTGTTCCTAGGAAACCTGGCCTTAGCGGAAGATCAAACTTTATGGAAAGAGATTTACCCTTAAAGAAGAAAGTACTGCTGTGCCTGAGGAGTATTATTAGCTGTGCATGTAACTAAGCACAAGTCATTTTTTAACGTGCAGCACAGCATGCTCTTTAACTGGAAAGGGCAGAAAATGGTATTTGTGACACTAAGAGTTTAGTAACAACAAGATACCCAAAAGTACTTTTGAACTATGAAATTCAGTTTACAAAAGGTGGGTATATGTCTTCAGTTACTGTCTGCACCATGACTGTAAACTTTCCAAAGCCGTTTTTCCTGCCCACCAGCTGCCTTCCTCGGGTTTATCTTTGCCTGGTATCTTAGTTCCTCATCTGGACTGTTCCAGGCATGGAGTAGTTCTGGAGCCCAGCTCATGGACTCTTTAATCTGCATATTTCTTCCCGCTTCTTTCCAGATCATTTGCAAATTACCTGCAAGTAGATTTTTCAGTAGGACCAGAAAAAGTGGCATGCCTTTTCTAGTAGCCTAACAAGAACATTTTAGCACATTTCCCTAGACTTTTGCCTCTTAGATGCTAAAAACCCCTGATCTTTCTTGCCACTGAACATTTCACTGACTGTTAAAAGTGTTTCTAGCACGTGATTGCAGTGTAGTTTGATCTTTCAAAAAAACAGTTTATAGGTTGATCTGGTTAAATGGTTTGAAAATCAGACCAAACTGAGATTTCAGAGATTTCTTCTCAGTTGTCTTGTTATCTCTACTAGCCATGGCTCTATTAAATATACTTTGGAAACTCAGCAGGAAAAAGAAAGGGAATTGGCTCCTTAAACAAGTATGTCAAACTCACTCTGTATAACACATTGGTGTTATAACATTAATATTAATTTCTGACAGGTTGACTTCTAAGTTGCATCCTAAAACATTGCGTACAGTAACAAAGTTTTGCAGAATCAGTTGTATCTAGATATCAAGGCCTAGTTCTGTTTTGGTGACTAAATCCTGAATTTTTGTTTCTTTATCAAATAACACATTGTTATCTGAAGAATTTCTCATATGATTCAGTTCCATAGAGTAGAGCAAATGTAACAGTCATAAAACCTTGTTAAATGCGTAGCACTGACAAGCTGGAGTAGTTTTACTAACTACGGTTTTCCAGATCCCTACTCTTACTGTTTTTTTCATGACAGAGCAAATATGTGCCAAGTTTATTAGACCCATATCTCCCAGATGCATTCATTAGCCAAGATCCTTCCTGTCTGGAAGGGTGTTCCCAGTAAATGTAGTTTGGCTTGCAGTTGCTGTGACCTGATTCAGAACAGGAAACTTCAGAACATTATCCCCTCCTCTGACAGCATTTGATCTGTTCTGGAACAGAGATGATCATGAAGTAATCATGAATGATCTCTAATTCTTTACTTGTATGCCATGCAGTTTTAGATTACTGAATTATTGCTGTGGTCTCTGTAAGTCCAATTTTTATTAAAAAGATGAATAATCGATGCAAGACTCCATCTTAGCTTTTTATTTTTAATTTTGAAGGAAAGCATGATTAGCCATGAGTTAATAGCTATAGACATCCCTCTCATGATTCGTAATATCAATACATGAGGCAAGGATGAGATAAACTCTCAATCACTGCACTTTTCTCTAGCATTTTGGAGTATACGTCTTAAAAAAAGATTTTAAAAAAAGAAAAAATTAAAGGACCAGACCTCTACCAGAAAATATTGCATGGAAAGGGCTTTTGAAAAGGAACTCTTGAGAGGGGCTGACAAGGCTGACAAGACTAACTGTGATTAGATGGGGCAGGGAAATAAAATCTATGTGTATTAATACTGATAAGGTTACTGGCTCAGGACTAAGGCCAGAAATTCCACAGCCACACAAGTGGCTAGAACCAAATTCCAAACCCCCAAACCAGCAGCACATAGAGGAACACAATAGTTTGTAGACATGATGAATTTAGCATCCTAGCAGAAATCATGAAGAAGAACAAATAATTAATTGGGGTAATCATTAATCTTTGATTATTAATTAAGATATGGTTCATTAGGAGATATTCAGCATGGATTTTTGCAGAGGAAATAATGCCTGATCAAAGTGGTAGCTCACAACAAAGAAACGACTAGTTTGGTAGATGAGGGGAGAGCAGTGGATGTTGTTTATCTTGACCTCTGCAGAGCTTTCAACACTCTCTCCTATAACATCCTCTTTGACAAATCCGTGAAGTATGGGCTAGATAAGTGGACTGGAGAGTGAACTGAAAACCAGCTGAACTGCCAGGCTCAAAGGGTTGTCGTCAACAGCACAATGCCTAGCTGGAGACCAATCATTAGAGGTGCGCTCGAAGGGTTGATGTTGGGTGCAATACTGCTTAATGTCTTCACTACTTGTCTGGACAATAGGACACAGTGCACCCTCTGGAAGTTTACATATGACCCAAAACTGAGAGGAGTGGCTGGCACACAGGTGGCTGTGCCACTATTCAGAGGGACTTTGACAGGCTGGAGAAATGGTCTGACAGCAATCTCATGAAATTCAACAAAGGGAAGCGCCCAGTCCTGCCCATGGGGAGGAATAACCCCATGCTCCAGTACAGGCTCAGGACCAACCAGCTGAAAAGCAGTTCGGTAGAGAAGGACCTGCAGGTCTTGGCGCGCACCATGTTAAACATGAACCGGGAATGCATCCTCGCAGCAAAGGTGGCCAGCAGCATCCTGGGTTACATTAGGCAGTGTGTTGCCAACAGGTTGAAGGGAGTGATCCTTCCACTCTGCTCAGCACTTGTGAGACACATCTGGAGTGCTGGGTCCAGTGCTGGGCTTCCCAGTGTAAGAGAGACAGGGATGTACTAGGGTGAGTCCAGTGAAGGTCCACAAAGGTGATGAAGGGACTGGAACATATCTCCTACTGGGAAAGGCTGAGAGAGCTGAGACTGTCCATTCAGGAACAGAGAAGGCTCAGGGAGATCTTATCCATGTGTATAAATACCTGACGGGGGCGGTAAAGCAGATGGAACTAGGTCCTCAGTGGTGTCCCGTAGCAGGGTGAGCCACTGGTCAGAAAATGAAATAAATGAAATTCCATGTGAACCCAAGAACACTTTTTTACTGTGTGGGTGGTCAAACACTGGAACAGGTTGCTCAAGAGTTATGAAGCCTTGGAGACATTAAAAAAATTACTGCTCTAGTTGATCCTGCTCCGAACAGGGTGGAGCTCGACTACATGATCTCCAGAAGTCCCTTCCAATCTCATCCATTCTGTTTCTGGGAAATGGATAATCAAAAAAGAAGGGCACAAAATGACAGTGAATGCATTGGGAATAACTGCAGAAGTAGCATCACTTAACCATGGCAGGAACATCTCACCCTACTCTGCAACAAGTTTCATATCATTTTCCTGCACCTGGGGAAGTACAACCCCTTGCACAAACGTATGCTGGGGACCAGGAAAGCAGCTTGGTAGAAAAGGCCCTGGGGGTCCTGGTGGGCGCCAAGTTGAACATGAGCCAGTGATGTGCATTTGCTGCAAAGACGACAAATGGTATCCTGGGCTGCATTAGACAAAGTATTGCCAGAAGGTCAAGGAGGTGATCCTTCCCCTTTATTCAGTGCTGGTGAGGCCACTCCTGGAGTCCTGTGTCTAGTTCTGGGCTTCTCAGTAAAAAAGAGAAATGGACACACTGGAGACATTTCAACAAAGGGTCACAAGGATGATGAAGGGACTGAAGCATCTCTCTTATGAGGAAAGGCTGAGAGAGCTGGGACTGTTCAGCCTGGAGAAGAGAAAGCTCAGGAGGATCTTATCAATGCATATAAATGCCTGAAGGCAGAGTGGACGCAGCCAGGTTCTTTTCAGTGGTGCTCAGTGACAAGACCAGAGGCAATGGACACCAACTGAAACACGGGAGGTTTCATCTGAACATCAGGAAACACTTTTTTTTACTGTGAGGGTGACCGAGCACCCGCACAGGTTGCCCAGAGAGGTTGTAGAGTTTCCATCTCTGAAGATATTCAAAAGCCGTCTAGACATAGTCTGGGACAATTGGCTCTGAGTGGCCCTGCTTGACAGAGGGGTTGGACAAGATGACCTCCAGAGGCCCCTTCCAACCTCAACCATTTGTGATTCTGTGATTAAAGCTATCACGGAATGTTAGAATGACAGCAGAGTATAAGCAAAATACTAGTAAGAAATTAACCTGAAGAGATTCTGTGGGGCCCTTTTGACACACAAAAAAATGAGCTACGAGAGATGTGAATGGCAATTTCTTTCTTGCCTTTCTAGAGTAACAATAGGGATATTATATGTTCTCCTGAGACAACAGAATACTGGTATTTGCTCAGTGGTGAGGATGCTTTGATCTGATTTTATTGTGTTTCTTCTTGCTGCAGAAAGTCTTGGGCTAAAAGGTCCTAGAGAATCAGCTGACTGAAACAGTATTTTATACTACCATTTGGCCATATACAGCTTACCCAGAGAAGGGAATAGGGAAGAATTGTTTTGTAACACCTTCTTAAGTACTTAAGAATCTGAAAAGCAAGAGGAGAAGAACTAGGCCAAATGAAAAGCCTTTTAATGCTCCTTATAGTCTTGCTGGTAGATCCTGCAATGCACAGGAAAATAGCCCATGACTGACGGTTCTCACGAGCATCCCAAGCTCTCATCCTAGCAGGCTGGATGCTTCCAATGCAGGGAACAGGGACCAGTTGTCACCTGAGCTATGTTAGCTGCTGGCCTTAGCTCAACACCAGCTGTGAGGAATTCTACATTCTTGTTAAGGTTATTAAAGCATATCTGTAAAGTGAGCAGGGGTCTGTACATGAACACGTAGCAGTGCTATTCATAATGCAGTGCCATTTTGGTAGTAAGATGTCTAAAGCAGAGTAATTCATCTTGATAAGTTTTCAACATCACTTATCAAAACATTGCAGAAGAATGACACAACGAAAGGCTTCAATGCGCTCAAACAGACACAGGTGCTTTAACCAGAAGAATACAAGTAGCTCTTCAGGCACTGCAGATCCTGCCCAATTATTTCCACTGAGACTGCTTCAGTGTTTCAAGGTCAGGGATTTTCAAGAGTTCTGAAGATCATTTAGTTTGATTTCCAGTCTAGGACAGGACCTGAAATATTATGGGCCATGTATCAAAAGTTTAACTGCTTTGCTGCTCTAAGGGCTAACTGAAAAATCTACATTGTACCAAGAGTTCGGATATGTTGTATCTCAGTCAACAGACGTGGGATTTTTTTGTTATGTAGGAATATCTAGAGGTAACTAACATGACATTTGTTTTGCTAATTGCCCTGAAGAAAAACAAACTTACCTCATTTCCTCCTGTAACTCACTCAGTTTTGCTACTTTCCTCACCAGCAAGGAACGTAAGAGAATAATGTTAACAATAGGAGTCATTCTCTAGTTTTGGAGGCTTTGATGGTACACCTCTAGTCTGTTGACAAAGGCAACAGACCTCAGTGGAGCAGTTGTGTGCACATAGCTCACCTTTGTGTGTTTGTGTAGAGTTAGTAAGAACTATGATGTGGAACTCAACCACCTTGATCATTGCCGTGTTTGTCATATCTGGAATAGATCAAAGATAACTAAGCAAAGGTTTGGTCTTCAGCTCTGCTCTTCTATCAAATAATCTTCTGTGATGCTAAAAGGCATACATAAAGCATTCATACATAAAGCAGCATGAACCTTTGCTCGATTTTATACAGACACACACAAACAAGTATACAAGTTTGTACACAGAGTAATCAATACAGAATTTAAAGATACATAACACATCTTTATTTCATTCTACCTCAGCCCTGTGTCGGTTTGTTTATTCTTTTGTTGCCTGGTGACTGCCAAGTTTGAATTAAATCTCTTTCCTTCCCCTGCAACCCTTGCTTACTTGAGAAGGTGCCCAACAGGAATAATGGTTTTGTTATTTATGTTTCCAACTCAGAAGCTGTCCCAGTAAAAATAAAGTGTCTTGGCATGAGACAAGAAAACATTGCATTCACAGAAACGGGCAGTGCCACTCTTTCCCTCATTCCCACCAGGGGTCAATGAAATTCAAATAAATATCATGACTCATTCCTTGCTCAAAATTTCTTCTTTCAGTAAATCATAGATTGATTTACTGAGTGACGTCGTAAAGAAGGCTTGGAACACAGTGAAATACATATGCAGGTGCACAATGGGAGCTGAGTTTAACCAAAGCTGATTTACTAACATCTTACAATTTAATGGCTTCACATTTTTTTCCATAGAAGTGTGTGTTCCTATGTCAATATGTGTTTTTGACACTAGAAGGACTGTAGCCACTAAATTTTTATACATCCTCTGTGTACCCTTTTTGCTTTAAAATCAGGATTTATGAGCTGAAAATGAATCGCATACTTCATCTGTACCTTGCTTTTTATTTTAACTCAATCCCTACAACGCCATCACGGCTTCCTTAGCTTCATCTAGGCTTCATGAGCTTCCATCTCATGGATGCATTCAAATGCATAGGAGTAGAAGAAACTTATGTTTTGTGTTTCTATGAGTACCTTGCATTTCACTGGATAAGGAAAGTTGACAAGATGAAGAGGTGAATACACTTTCTGTCACTTTCATACATCAGATGGCTACTGAAGAATGTGTCATTGGTATATCTTGTGCAGTAACATGGAAATGAAAAAAAAAATTTAAAAGCTGAATTCAAAATAGTATTTGTGTCTGTGTCTCAATAATCTACCACAAACATCAGCCCCTCCCTGCTTCCAAGGCAGGAGTGGGAGGTGGTGGGGGGTCGTCTTCCAGCTTCCATCTGTATTAGGGATCTTCCTGCACCCAATTACATTACTGTCTTAGTTCATATCACAAGTGTGCTTTTAAGGAGACTCTCCAGATCATCTGCACTTAATGTGCTTTGGTTTGTATCATGGAGCAGTCTCAAGTGCATGGGCAGGATGCCTTTTAGATAAAATTAAGCTGAAAGGGCACCTGGTACATTCCAAATGTAGACAGGTATGCAGTACATGCACTCAGATTTGAGCTAATCCAAACCATAAGCCCCTGAAGCATGCATAGTGTGGATGTCAGCTCCTACGCACCAGCTTTTTCACTTTACAGATCCACTATTTGTGAATGCAGACATAGACCAGCAGTCCAAAATGTAGCTCTGTGGTAGACTGGATGTGCTTTGAATCTGAATGGAGGAGGAGGATTTTGTTGTTCGACAACTTCTGTCATTTAGAAACTTCCAAATGGCACCAGAGCCTGAGCGCGTTACACACAGGAAACCTGATATCCTGATGTGACACACCTCTGGAGGTAGACCCCTGGTTTGTCTTTAGGCCCCTGCTCTGCTGATTCTCTCTGAATCGGGCAGAAATTAACTTCAGAAACTTAGATGTCTTTTGAAAAAAAATGCAGCTGAAACCAATACATTTCAAAGGAAACTTAATTTTGCAGAAAATATTACAGCTGGTTCTTCAGGGCTTCTGAAGGAATGGAAGATTTAGGACTCAGGTCTATGAGAATTTGAATACAGGAATCTTTCTATTCACAGATGTGACTTTGATAGCTAAGGAAAGTTTCCTTTCCTTAATGAGTGTTTCAGTCTTGATCTTTTTCACCACACTGAGAAGTGGATTTAAGGATTGGGATGTAGACAGGATGATTGCTTTTTGGTTTATGACCATTTTATAAACTTAAATGAAAATAAACATGCAATCAATCAACAATGTGGCTGGAAAGGCTGAAAAACCCAAAAGAAAGAATAATCAGAATTAGCTCTGTTGGCGCTAACCAGTGTTCTTTTCAAAGAGCTCTGAAGGCTCAAAGAAATAGAGAAATGGGCACAAAAACACTGAAAATTTGTACTGCTGACTGTCAGGGTTCCAAGGGCCCTAGTGGGTTTTAACTGCCCTGACTGGCCTGACCTGGGACCACTGACCCAGGCCCTCTCTGCTAATAACCCAGGAGCTGTACTTAAGCTGAGGCCCAAGCACTTAGTCTTGCCCCGGCTGTACTGTAGGTAGCTGGTCTGCTGGCTCTGACTCCTGGGTGGCTTTGCACCTACGTTGCCTCCAGTCCTGTGTCCTGAACTGTACCCAGCCGTTGCCTTGCTCTGTCTGGACTTATGGAACTGTCTGCTAGCACCACCCCAGGGTCCTGTGTGGGGTCCCTTCCAGCTTGGTCTATTTGTGGAGCCCTACTCTCACTGCTCCCTTGCAGCTGAATATGCTAAAATCCATTTTCAGCCTCTCCATCTCCTTGAAAAGCATCTCCTGAACCTCCCCTGTGTTCTTCACTGTCACACTGAAACCTGAACGGTGAGATAAGGTCTAGGCAGAGGGTATGATGGGCATCTGTAATTTGCAATTGAGTCAGTCAGAATTATGGTGTAGAAAACAAAGAATACATACATCCTTGAGTCACTGAAAATCATGATTATGATAACATACTAGAGTTCTGAGGTAGATGGTGAAATCTGCATTAACAAAGCAGTAGGGAACTTTTAACTTAACAAGCTTACCCCTCGAGGGAAGGGACGTGGATGTTTGGCGATACATCCTATTTCCTTGTGCTCTGTATTCCTTCTTTATGACGAGTGAGGTCTTGGCCTTGATTGTACCTCTGAACTCCTGAAGTTGGGCGAAGACCAGCTGTTCAAACAAGGCAGAAATGATGTCAACTGCTGGCACACAGAAGAAAATACAGTAAAGAATTCTGGGTATGTAGGTACACTTTGAGATTTGACATTTTTATAAAGAAAGCAAGTATGCAGGACATCCTAAAATCCTTCCTATTAAAAGAATCTTGGTAAGAAATGAAGTACAGTGATAGAAATGTTTGACTGCGTTTGTACTTTAAAATGAGGTTACCATAACACTTGATTAATGCTGTTTGAGTCATACTGCAATTGCAGTACATATACAAACTGTTCTAAGATTTATTGTGCAGTAAAAAAGTCTCATTAGAGAGATGTGTGGATATTCAGTGCCATGTGAGTCTCCTTTTAGCTTGAGGCTAGCTTTAAAAACCTATTCTGTACTTTTTTTTGGAAAGCTGAAAATCCAAATACCTGCTTCTGACAGAATTTAAGACAATTAGATATTAATGGTCAATTTAACATCCTTCTTTGGTTTAAGTAAATAGCATTTCTTAAAATTAGAAAAAGGAAAAAAAGGTTTTAAGTTCCTGATCTTTAGTACCTATTGCTGTTCAATTATGTTGTTCATGAAGTAGTTTTTTTCTATTCTTTTCTAAAATGTTTTAATGTATTTCGGAGCAAATTGGCTATCAGAATTTTTTTTATTGCAAAGTTGATGGATATATTTTCCTCCATCTTTCTTGGCAATAAAAGGGAGATATTCGGTGTCAATATGACTTCTGGTTTGAATGTTTTAATCTAAACTTTGCCACAGGGCTAAGGCCAAATTCAGTTCACTTGCTAAACAAATTAATTGGAATTGATCGTTTGTGGTAATATTGGTTTCTACATGACTCATCTGTTATAGGATGTAGTGATTTAACCCCAGCCGGCAACCGAGCAGCACACAGCCACTCGCTAACTCTGCCCCAGTGGGGTGGGGGAGAGAATCAGAAGGGTAAAAGTAAGAACACTCGTGGGTTGAGATAAAGACAGTTTAATAAGAAAAGCAAAAGCCACGCGCGCAAGCAAAGCAAACCAAGGAATTTATTCACCACTTCCCATGGGCAGGCAGGTGTTCAGCCATCTCCAGGACAGCAGGGCTCCATCACACCTAACGGTGACAAATGCTGTAACTCCGAAAGTCCCTCCATTCCTTCTTCTTCCCCCAGCTTTATATGCTGAGCATGACACTGTATGGTCTGGGATGTCCCTTTGGCCAGTCAGGGTCAGCTGTCCCGGCTGTGTCCCCTCCCAGCTCCTTGTGCACCCCCAGCCTGCTCGCTGGTGGGGTGGGGTGAGAAGCAGAAAGGGCCTTGGCTCTGTGCAAGCCCTGCTCAGCAGTAACTAAAACATCCCTGTGTTATCAACACTGTTTTCAGCACAAATCCAAAACTCAGCCCCATACTAGCTACTGTGGAGAAAATGAACTCTATCCCAGCCAAAACCAGCACATAGGAGTATGCAGGCTTCTACACCTTTTGAATCAGATCTTGTTGGCAATTTATAGACGATACACATTATGGTGGACATCATGTCACCTACTTATCCCCACACCTCCTATATCAAGCCTTCTCCAGTGTCAGATGAGTCCTCATCTTCAAGGAAGTTGGATGAGCTACAACCCTTGTGGACCAATTTGTAACAGAGGCTTGCGATCACCATTTCCTCTAAAGCAGTCACTCAAATTTAAGCCCAGGGGGCTTGCAGCTTGGTACAACTTCCTGTATTTTACCATCTGATGAGAGAGACAGCATCAGCTACACAAGTCAGTGAGCTACACAAAATTATTTCATGGCAAAGCTGACATTTTGAGTCAGGGTCCTCAGATTACATAGTTCTGAAGTCCCCTAATAACTGTTGAAATAGTTTGTTATTGAGGAAAAAAATGTAAATATTTAGTTAACACACAAAGAAGGTGTGTTGGATTTGATCAGACTATATGGCAAAAAACCCCTGTCAGAGCTGGTTTAAGAAAAACCAACAAAAAAACATGTTGAAATAATTTGTAAAAGAAAAATGAGATGTTAGGGGCACATTGTTGCCCTGGTCACCCATGAGAAAAAAGTATTGTGTAAGCATGTGTCTGTTTCCTCTGCCTGAACCAACTTGCCGATTTTAACTCAATTTGTTACATGAGTGGTGTTCACAAAGACAGTTCAAGTTTCTTGAAAACAAGAAGCCAGGCAGAGAACAGTAAAAGGTGAAATATGCTATGGACTATTGGTACTGGAGTGTTCACCTGTCTTCTAATATGGGAAAAACTTTGAATAGACTTCACACATTCTTGGCTACCAGTCACCATGCTTGCATTATTAGGGAAACTAGGTTTTACTTTCTCTTCTTTTATGGATTTACTTGATGGTGGTTTCTAGGATTTGCTTTATCTACAAGTAGATCAAATTTCTAAAGAAAAAGCCTAAATGCTCACAACACTGTCCTAAGTTTGACCAAGAAAGGAAATGTTTCCCCGAATATTTTTAGATCTATGATAGAAGAAATTTTCCATGAAGACTCCTCCCTCCTCTTTGCCACCTTTTTTTGTTTTACTGTGTCTACTACAGTAGAAAAAGGTGTTTGGGGGGAGAGATAATTTGGTGAAGTGTAGGGGTCAGGGAAGTTTAACTGAGAGGTATTGAGTGGGGAAAGAAAATGGCACAAGGCTAATCTCCACCTTTTCAAGGAAAATCATTTCTCCAAGTTCACTGCCATCCCTTGTTCTCTCAAGCTTTGGAACCATATATGTGGTTTTCTCCAAGACCTTGCTCCAAAGTCCCCAAGGTTAATATAAACCAAACGTGCTATATCTATGTGACAGATGGTGCCTGCTGCTGTCAACAGTAGAGAATAGTTTATGCTGGCCTGATATCAGGGCCTTTTTGTGAAATATTAACCTCTTCAGACATGATGGTTACTGATAAGCAGGCATCCTCTTGAAATCAGAGCAGAAGGTGAGGTGTGTGTGTCGGAGCTGGCTGCGATATTCTCCCAAACACTTTGTTGATATTTGCAACAGAATTGAACACATAACTAAAGCAGAAAATCACATTGCTTATTCTCGGAACCAGTATTTCGGTTTCTTGAAGAACAGTCAGACAAGATGCTTTTCTTATTCTCTGTATTAGCTTTACTTAAGTGTGACAGCCAACTGTAAACTGGTTGTAAAAACAAAAAGTCCCTAACCAGTGAGCCTAAGGCTGACAGTGTGTAGAGTCTCTGGTGTGCTCATCTGCTGCCAGGAGCACTTTTCCCTAGGTTTGTTATGTACTCCCTCTGCTTTTGTCTGCAGAGTTAATACACATGAAATGTTTCCTGGAAATAACAATACACTGTAAAGCTTTTGTAGTTATAATATTCCTTTTTTTTTTTTCTTGGCAATAGGTTTAGGGACTTTTCTGCTTTGAAATGCTAAATAAAACACTTTTCTTTAAATGATATCAATCTAAATCCTGAAGTAAATTATTTTTTTTCTGAGTAAAAAAAAATTAAAGTGACTTAAAAGAAAAAAATCTACTTTTCTGCTGTACGTCTTTCCCTGTGCACACACACCACGCTCCTCCATTTACCGCAAAAACTTTCATTTTGCTATCTGTGTGGTTCATCTTTAAACCTCTTCTTCCAACGTGTTTTTATATTTACATGAGAAAATATTTACATACTAATGTCAAGAGAAATCAGAAGTATCCTGGCTAGTTATTTTTATCATAGTACTAGCAGCACTCTAGACCAAATGATCCATAAAATATGTTTGTACATAAAATGTGTTACCTTTCACCCTTGCACTCTCCAACCCTATTTTAAAATTAGCTCTAATATGAACTCCCAAATGTGGCCAATCTTTGGAAAACATAAAGCTTATGGAATACTCTGTTAAATGCTTCCAGTGGCAAGAGCATTTAAGCAAGAAATCAGCAGTCATGTAGACAAAAGTCAAAGTGAGTTATCTAATAAAACTGGTTTATTTGGGTGGGTTTTTAGTAAAAGATGATATTTCTGATTAGGTCTGAAAGGAGAAAAGGAAGGGGAGTCATTGCCCTGATTCAGGAAGAAATTAAACCCTGAAGATTTTAAATGTCTTAAGGAGTTCTGCCTTTTGCTTTTACCTGTCTAACAGCTGGACAAGAGTCTAATCAGCTTCTTTATTAAGAAAGAGGTCATCTAACAATGCAGCTGGAATTTGCTTTCCTATATCTTGTCTAGAACTTATGTTGATTGAAAGCTGGAGTACTGAATCATACCTTAAGTGGCGTGAACTAATGTAGGAAGCTTAAAAATGACAGTAAAAATTGGCCAAGCAATTAGTGTGAAGTGATTGTTGCACTGACAGAAGCAATAATGGCCACTATTATGGGAAACTGAAAATGAAAACATTAGCTTAATTTCATGCTTTTGAAAGGTAAACTATTCAGAAATGCTAGAGAGTACTGGGACAGGTATTTACATCTGGTGTTTACTATATAAAAGCAAGACTGCACACTACACATCAGCATTCTACATGCTTGGAAAAGTGGATTTGTACATCAATATTGGAACACTTCAATAACTGAATATCTTAAATCATAAGAATATTTTAAATACTTCTTAAAAAGTAAGAGAACTTGCTATTGTATCATTGGCCCTTTAAAACAAAAATGAACAGTGGATTCCCAATTAAGATTTATGAATTTCAGAGAACTTCCTGCCTACAGTGAAGGTCATCCATTTGAGACTTATAAACATTTTGAATAGAGCATCTTATGTATCACAATATTGTCCAATAGAAATATGGCAGTGCTAGGTCAGGTGAAATAATTGAAAATGACTGGACATTCTGCAGACTTTATGACAAATATTGGATGTCACTTGCTATCCTAAGTCCTTTTATAGCAAAAAGGCACCAAGTATTTTTAGTGCTGACAGGTTCCCTTGTTTCCAAATCTCAGGAATAAGCTGCGCTACAAAGTGGCCGTCACAATAATAATTGCAATAAACCAGGGCTCTGGGAGTTTTCTCACACCAGTACAGTTCTCAGTGGCCTTGCCTGGTAATGACCAGTGCTAGTATGTTATATGAGACTCATGTGTTAGCATTTTCAGAAGAATTTCCCAGCCTGCCTTGCTGGTATTTACCATAGTGCCATGGAGTGGGGCATTGAGGAGGAGGGGGCGGGGGAAAGAGCATTCTACAATTTCCTTTCAGCACATTTACAGCTATTTTTTCAAGCTCAGCATGTGTGTTTTGGAGGCAGGAGAAGGCCAGGGCACTCGGATTGTTGTCTTAAATGAAATTCCAATCAGTCTAAAGGCTGGCTCTCTAGACAGCTGTTAACTTGCAGGTGTGCTGGACAAAAATGTGCAACGTGGTTAAACAAATGAAAGCCAGGCTATGAATGTGCGGCCTTGAAATGTTTCTTAATATGAGAAGGACAAAGAAAGATATCTATGTAAACATATTTTGATGTACATATTTTGATGTACATACATAAAATTAAAAGAAAAATGATGAGGCTTTTGGCCAAAGCAGTTTCAATTCTGAAATGCTTACTGTACTTAAATAAGCATGAATTAGGAGACCTTACTTAGGCACCAGAATCTGACACTCGCAGAAACTTTGCCTATAAAATCCCTGCAAAGTACCATGTTTGCCACTACCCATTCATAACACCCCACTGGTGCAACATTAATTGAGAACTGATTTCATCTCCTAGCTTGGTTTGTTTGCTAGCCCTAAATTTTAATTATTCTGAAATGATGTTCATTTCTCAGAGCACAATGAGAATTCTTGAATCTGTTTAGCACTGCGTAGTAAGTGGGCCTGAGTGGCTGACACTGAGTACAAATTTAATCTCAAAATACCTAAGAGCTTCCAAAAGAACAAAGAGATCTGTTAAGAGTACAGAAGCTTTTACTTATTAGGAGTATATTTCCCAGCCTAGGACAACATTCCTAATCCCTGAGCTGGAGCTCAGTCCTGATATCTCCTGTAGCAATACGAAACACAGCTGGCCTGCTGCTGAAGACAAGAACAGTTTTGCTGAGGTAATACTCATTACAGGACACCTTTCTCTTGTTTTTGTTTGCCATCTTGTTACAAATGGTTGTATTTTCTCAATGCATGTGTTAGTTCAAATATTTGCCAGAATTCTGATTCTTAGCTTATTGCCATATGTTCTTTCTGTCTGTGTATCGGATTAAAAGTCATAAACCAAGCAGTTTGGTTCAGTTTCCATATTAGAAGGGATATCCATAACCAGCACAAGGCTTACAGGAATTTCTTAAAAACTTAACATAAACATGGCTGAGAGTAAGCACATTCCACATGGTGATGAGACTAGGGATACTGCTTTTCGTCTAGGGGTCTGTGTGTGATGTGCCTACAACTATAAGTGAAGCTATTCTAACAAAATCACAGTAAAATGAAGATTATCTCCATTTTTCAGATGAAGAAACTGAGATAAAATCTGTGAACTGCACAATTTCATGCAGGAAGTAAGCAGCAGAGCCAAGAACTGAACCAGAAACTGAGTTTCAGACAAGTGACTTAGTCACAAGCACATCCGTAACCAGAACAGTCTGTTTTAAGGACACTTTGTATTTGTTTCTCTCCTTCCCATCAGTGTGCCGGTCATCAAAAATGAACCGAAGAAGGAACTGAATGCAAAAGGAAATATTGAGGTGGATTTTTCACAGTAAATTCGGATGTCTTTAGTCTGTAATAGATAAAACAGTGTTAACTTAGCTTAATAGAGGAATGAAATGGTTACATCAAAATGAACTGATTTTAACCTGCAGTGTAGCAAGTGGATGTTTTGGTACACCCTTGCCAGTTCTCACGTATTTTGGATGGAAAATGAGGTCAATACAAGGTATTCTTAAATATCATTTTGTTTTTTACTACATGTCAGCCAACTAACACGGTGGATTTCCTCCCCTACACTATGGTTGAATGGTCTTTTCCCACAATCAGGAAAAACATTACTTTCCCATCAGACTTTTAAGTAAGCATACATGAGGTTCATATTTACTTTACTAGCTACACAAATTCGGAGCTAAAACGAATATTCTCAGTCTATGTGACAGCTGATAGCAAAAGCTTTTATGATGGTCTCTTTGTGTTTGCTCCCCAGACAGAAGCTTGGGAGGGCATATTATCCACCCAGGAAATATATTTTTCAAAGCCAGCACTAAAATCTAGATTTATAATTGGCAAGTAGCAGCTGGATGTATCATTTTAAAGTAGAATGTTTATAATCCCTTGATAATATTCAGCAAAAGCTTAGCCAAATGGAAACTTTTTATTTGGTTCAAAAACTGAACCGATGAAACACCTTTTCCGGAACAACATCTGTGAGTAAGAGACTCTCTGACCTTTTCTTGGGATTCGAGTAATTTGCATTTAGACCCATACTCTGTGGCCAGACTGTGGCTTCCAACCGTTGCACACGTCAAAGGCTGGAAGAGTCCATCACGGAGAAACTTCGCAATAAGAGCTCCTGGAGGTGACAGACTGAGTCTCCTTTCCGCGTACCACCCTTAATCACTGACAGCTGTGCAGTGGGGATATGCAGCCTCCTTTCCGGCCGCTAAATCCTCAGGCTGGGGGCAGTGTTGACCAATGGTTGGAGCCAGGATGGCCAAGCTCACACTGCGGCTCTACCTGTTGCTGGCTTTGTGCCCTTGAGAAAGTGCTTCCCTTCTGCTTAACTTTCCTTTTCTTCATGTAGCGCTTGTGTTTGCAGCTTTTGTTGTGGTATTTATGGGATCACCCTGTGGACCAATCCTAAATAACAGGTCTGGGGTTCTGCTGGGTCTTTTTATATGGGAAATAATGGCCAGCAGCATTAAGATTCCCCTTTTACAGATCATGTGGCAAAACCCCAGAGTTTATATTTACTTATCGAAAGCACACCAGAGGTCGCTGGATGAGGCAGAAACTTAATACAGATCCACATGACCCAATCAAGTTCCTTAGAGAAAATCTTTGAAAAATAAATATTGCTGGGTTTTGTCACTTATTTGTTCGTCTTCTCTCATCTGACTCTTGTGACATGTTTATTTCCCCATCGGTTTCTCCTTTTCAGTTCAAGCTCAACAACACTTTAGAGGTTTATTGGGTGGCAAGTGGCAGGGGAGCTTGTTTCACTGGTCTGCTTGTCCTACAGGTTTGAGGTACAGTTCTTCCTGCATGTGACAGCAGGAGTGGAGAGTGGATGGATCTATGCAGAACAGAGACTTAAAAGTGTGACCATAATGCATTTCAGTTTTAATATTTGAAATATTTTTTCCTTTTCTTGTCAAATTTGTAATGTAAAAGAATACAAACCATGTAAAGATTGGAAACAGAGAAAAAGTTTTGGGGAAAAGATAATAATCAAACTCTGTGAGGAAACACGTGGGATATAAGAGAAGGAGAAGACCGAGTCATTGTTCTGGTCTGTCCTAGAAATGAGATCCACTGCTGAAAGAGGGCATCAGCCACTTCTTTCTACTTAGTTGTATCTAAACAAGAACTATGAGTAAATAGACACAAGTTTAAATCTGTAAGACAAAAGGAGCAAGTCAAAAGTTTCACTTTTCTTACACAGCTATAACAAGTGGGTGAAAATAAAGAGAACTGGGAAACAAAGATAGAAGGTAATCCTCCAAAATCAGGATAAAGGAGTTCTGATGCAGAAGCAATGACTTAGGAATCGGAATATTGAAAAGTCTGCTGGGTTTTGACATCCTGTGTATCTAGGAGCTGTTTATTTGAGATATTTTTCCACCGGGTTTCACTTCAAAAACTACATGGCCTCAGCTGGAAACAAACATTTCTCGTTGTATTTAGCATAATCTCCCATGAAGAACTTCTTGTTAGTCAGAGCAATTTCGGCTTCTTAATGTGTTTCTAGAAAATGCTGGTCAGCTGTTTTGAAAACTTTAATTAGCTAGATTACTGATCCTCATCCATTTTTTGAACATGCAGTGGAAAACTTGTTCATGCTTTTTATTTCCCCACAGTAAATCTAGTGTCATTTCTAAATGGCAGATCCCATGCCCTCTGCTTCTCAACTGTGGTGCTTTGTCCATATCTTTTCATCCAAGTCTTCTGAGTCATTCCAGCAGTACAAAGTCTTATAATTTTCTAAGTGTTTTCTTATTAAAAATTGTCAGATACTTCCTGACAGATGCTTTCAACAACAGTGTATTCTTACAAGGACTTTAAAAATATTTGTTGAAGGTGGAAATGGTGGTTTGGTTTTCCAGATTGTGAAGGATTTTGATGCCTAAGTTTTGTTAACTTCATTTTCTCATTGTACATCTCTTCACAAAAGGTGGAAAAATTAGGGTGAAAGGTAAACTGTTCTCCTGAAGTTCAGTTCCTGAACCACAACACATTTTCTTGTCACCAGCTGATGTTAAAACAATTGTCAGTATTCAAAAAAAGTGCCAGTGCAGTATTTCTTTCCTATTTCAGTATCAATAAGAAAGACAGTGTAGTAGAGTGCATTGGCATTACACTTGGACTCAAGATTAATTACTGTTTCTGATCCAGCATGGATTTGGAGTATGAAGCCAGTTAGCTCACTTCATCTGCTTCTGTTCTACATCCTGCTGCACACCTGTCTTATGTCTTTGAATCATAAACTCCCTAAGACATAGGTAGTTTCTTACTAGCTGTCTGAAGCCTAGTACAACATGCCCGCATTTCAACTGGAACTCTCCTGTCTTTATAGTGGTTCTTATAGTGGTTCACATAATAATGCAGGTTTTGTTTGCTATTCCACAGGAGCATAATTGTGATTGTTTATACAGTTATTTTGGTTATGTCCACAAATCTTTAGGAAACCTTCTCATCTGCCTGAACCTAGACATTTACCTGTCTCTCCCTAGAGAGGCTCTTCCCATTCATTCCTCTCTGGTGAACTGATAATAGCTTTGCAGAGATGATCCTGTTTCTACCCTTCAGAGTTTGCATGACACTCGAAATAAAGATTTTTGTCATGAGCCCTGCAGTTTCCTCAGCTTTCACATGCCCTTCTTAATGTTTGGTGTTTGTTTGGTGAGTATCAGCCAAGAAAGTGGTGAAGAAGCATGTATTGGCCCTGTGGTTTGATCACGGGCGCTCCAATTTCAGCTTGACCTCAGCTCCTTTCAAACTGCTTTGCAAAATAATGTTGGAAATTGGAAGCAGGGCAAAGGTGATGCTGCATATTTGTCCTCTGCAATTGTGCACCATTTGCTGGTATTAATCTTCCACCTGATGGCGATCTTTAGTGTGAACTTGACCAAATTTAATCATCCATGTAGCAGGGTTAGTTCTGTGTAATGTATTCAATCCTGCAAGGCGTGCATCTTGTTTTATCGGTGGTCTTTTACTGACATTTTTGGAGTTGTTAAAAAAATAGCCAGAATCACCTAGAATGAATAATAGGAAGTATTTAGGGCACTTCTGAGGGGAGCATCAGCTTGGATCACTGAAGGGAGGTCTATAAGCTAGTTAGCTCAGGTAATTAATAAGAGCAAACCAAGTTTGGTGCAGACAATGCTATCTTGTTTCTTAGTAGGTGAGCCTACCAAAAGACTATAGACATTTCCTCAGTCTCTTGAGTTCAAAATATTATGTCTGAATACGTGATATGTTTACTGATGCAGAAAAACACTAATAATATGACCTAGGGAAATTTTGGGTTGAGAGTCTTGTCTTTGCTGCTCCTTGGAGAATTGCGTGGGCAACTTGATGTAATACTACAAGCTTTGGGTCACCGAGGGGTGCAGAAGATTTTTATCCTTTACTGTTCTTACCTTTTGGTTACGTTCTGGTTCCAAGGGAACTTTTTTTGAACATGATGCAAAAGGGAGTGATCTCAAATGTTTTCATGCAATGGGAAAATCATTTCCTACTTGTATCCAGGCAGGATGTAGATTTCTCACAGGTGCCTTCATTGCATACATTAATAACAAGATAGAAAACCAGCAGTGAAGGTTATGTTTATCTTATTTCCTCCACCTGTGCTGAACAGCAACACTCTATAATACTGAATAAACCAGGAAAGAGATTGCTGGGAAAGTGGTGTAATCTATGTACACATCATTATGAGGTGAGTTAAGATACTGGACTTCAAATCACTTTACAACCTAGGGGGAAAATAAACTTTCTCTTCTGTGTTGGCAATTGCATGAAATGTAGCTTTTTTGTGCAGGTTTTTTTTCCCCCCTTAAAGATTTCTTTTTTGTTTCCTTTTCATAAATCCCAGATGAAACTTTTAAATCCAAGTTAGTTTGAAGCCACTGAACTTTCATAAGATTTGCTCTAGCAGCTTATTTGCACTGAACACAGAAGTCCCAGGCAAGAATGACTGCAGACTAGAATGTACCATAGGTCTACGCCAGGAGCTTTGAACTCAGGTACAAGTGAATCATTTCCAAGTAATCTGGCCCACACAATGGAATATTTCCTGTCTGAATGAATTACATGCTGCCTGGGTGGGCTTGTGAATGGTGAGAAAAAAACCCAAAGATTAAAAAATCACTGCTCCACTTAAACAGGGGAGGCAACCCAGTGAGGATGTCTGAAATGCCAAGAACTTCTCTAAATGTTTCAGGTTTGTCCTGGCATGGGCTGATCAAAGTGTATGTGAGAGACTGCAGCGTGTTTTGCTTTAGCAAACACCCTCATTATCTCCTGTTTTGTACCAGATATATGATAGCAATCATTTTGTCTTGTCCAGTCAGTGTCTACATGGTGATTGAAAAGAAAGAAAAAAGTACACTCTTCTAAGCTTTTATTACTGAAGTGTGTCTTTTGAATGTCTGCAACCATTAGGTGGACATTGTGGAGAGGAACCAAAAACTTGTGGCATCTTAAATCTTCACATTTCTGGACCTAGGGTAACTGCCACCTGATAAGAGTTAGAAAGAAGTTTCCCTGGACTTGATTCTCCAGGTGCCAGATGCTGTTGGGTGCGTGATGCTGGGCCTCAACTAGCCACTGTGTTCAGCAGGGCAACCTCTTGCTGTAGAGCATCTTCAGACTGCTCTGTCAAACAGCCTGGAACCTTCCATGTGGGAAGAATCATCTAAGAAGTGATTCAGCCCATTGGGTGGATTTCTGGAGGTACGGCTGCAGGAGAAAAAAGCTTTATTTTGCATTAAGGGCAATGTGTCTTCCTTAGTGCTAAAAGTGAATTACTTTACATGACTCACTTTCAAAGTGTTTGCTCTGGTGAAAAGCTGAAGTTTCTCAGCAAACTGTTGCCACCAGAGCAAGACTAGTTTATTCCTAACACTGTGCAAACTAATGATGGGCAGCCATCATATCCTACAGCATACATATACGCACTCAGAAACCTGTATGTCGCATTCAGACAGCTGTTCTATCACCTTCCTGTGATAACTGTCTCTTCCTTCCCAAAAGAACCAGCTTTGGATCATCTTCTCACAGTGGGGACCAGTCTCTTAAGACGGTCATCACTGAGAGAACAGGAACATGCAGTGGAGAGTTCCACTGCACCGTTGTTTCCAAGGGAATAGGTTGATGTCAATTTGTTTAATTTCTATGAACCAAGTGTTCAGATGAGCTCATGATGTCCTTGAGGAATCAGGACTGTGGGCCCCAAGGCTCCAAGCCATAATGCTATCCTTCTCCATTTATTATTTTTGAGCTGAAATTTAATGTAACCAAATGGTTTTATCCAAGATTAACAAAAATCAGTCCCTCATGTAACTCCATTAAATTCACTGGAGTTACACCAAGCATGACTTTGTCCCATTATATGTTTTTTTCTGAAAATGTGAATCATCTCTAACACAACTTCACTGATTTAACATTTTGGACAACAGATTGATGCAAGCAGTTCTACAAAACCTCAGAAGCCACCCTCAAAAACTTCCATAACCACTTTTTTCAAAACCACATAAATGTCTTGCAGTTGTGCAGAATGAAACATCAGGCCACAGAAATTATATAGCAAATTCATAAATATCTGATTTTAAGGCATCGCTTAGCACTGAAGTTTCTGGCAATAGCTTTCCTCTGAAATAAGAAGGCTGTTGTTCCTAGGTCTTACTATTGTGACTTTGAATATGATCTATCATCAGGTCCTCTGTCTAAATCATTCTCCTTCTGTACAGTTTTGGTACTGAATGTGATCTAGACTGTGAATAGGACCTCATTTGGTCTGATTTCCCAGAGGCAACAGGCTGCAGTTAAAATGTAAAATGTTGTGCCAACATGTAAATTCCATTTTCTGACGGTATAAATTTTCAGTATTTTTATTCTAATCCATTAGTCAGGTTTTCTAAGTCCAAAGAGATTTCCAATTGTTTTCTTATAGCTATGTCAAAATGCTTGAATTCAGCTTTCATAGACAGTGACATCATCACCAGGTTTTATTCTGATATGTGGATATATATAGTAAGGTGTCTGTGTTTATTGTAAATGTTTAATTACTACCTAAACTAAAATTACTTGTATTCCGTTTGGAAATTTCAAAGTGAACCAGGACAGTAACACAGTCCTTGATTTGCTGAGGGGGTTGTGCTCAGGTTAGGTCTCTCAACAGTGATGCTGGGCTAAAGTTGGAAGGACAATTGCTCACCAAAATCTTGAGAACTTTCTTTTAATGATGCTGAAATGTATGTCTGTTTTACTATAATCCCCCTTAAATATAGAGGCAGCATACTTAATACAAATGCATGTAGGATTCTCTACTTTTGAGTCTAATAACTGCAGTTTATCAAATTATCTGACTATTTGGTCGGATTGCTGAATTTCAGTATTTTTCATTGTAGAATTAATCCATAAAGACTATTCTTTCAAAATTTAATTGATGAATGTCTATAAAAGCCCTTACACAGCCAGGAATAACTTGTTTTGTATATTTTTCTATCAAGACAAGCATTTAAAGAATGGAAAGCTGAACTGGTTGCAGTACATGGAAGTAATTTTATCACTCGCTGAAAATGTATTTAGATGCCTAATTCATAAGAATGTCTGGGCTCCAGTCCTGATGAGTTTCTGCCTTAATCTATATCATGTCAATGTAGCTTTTCTCTGCTCTTTTTTACTGACCTATCTTGATTTCAAGCTGCCTATTGCCTGAGATTATTCCTTGTTTTGAGGATTAAAAATTCCTAGCTTAAATGGGTTTCTAAATATTTCTAAGTACAAAAAATTAATATATTTATAAAATGATAACTTACAAAAAGGTACTCATTAGAACCTGAATTCATCAACAAATATGTTAGAGAAGATCTTTAGACTGAGTTCTCTAATGCTGAATGTCTTTGGCAGAAGGAAATATTTTATCTTGGGTATTGGAGTGATGAGCAGGATAAAAGGATATGAAAAATGAAACATTTTGTTTGTTTTAGGGCAAGATTTAATAGAAGCATAGAGAATCTGGGAAACAAATGTTTTAAAACCAAAGAGATCTCCATAGCAAAATGGTTTGAAAATTACATAAATTATTTGGAAAACCACCAGAGGAATTAAAATTATTTTATAGAAAGAAGAACTATTAATCCATGGAGCTGACTGAAAATTCACTGTCCTTGGCCCCTTGAAAAGTTAATCCTTTCTTCTTGATATAGCAATGAAAGTTACGGCAAACAGTTTTATACGCAGAAAAGTATATCTTGTCATGATGAAGGAAAATAATACCAGGGGATCTTGATTTTCAGATAAAGCTACTATTTGGAAAAAAAAAAAAGTGGTAGCCCTATGTCTCCCTTCCTCTTTTACTTTGAAGATACAGTGAATAAGATATACTTTAAAATGGTATCAGGTTGTTCCAACAGCACTACATCTCTGCTGTAAGAAATGGTTACAAATGCAGCATCTGTTCAATAATTTACTTTTGCAGTATGGACCAATGCTTAGAAGTTTTTACACAGATCTAGATGCTTTTTATCCTTATGAGGCATTTTGTATGAGTAGAAAGTTAAGGAAGCTTCTCCTTGTTTCCAAAGGAAAATATTATTTTTTTCCTACAATTAGAGCTCGCCAATAATAGTTCATTAAATCACAGTTTAATTATGCAAGATCATTTCCTTTTTGAAGGGAAGTCATAAATTTAGAAGAAGCCTTATTCAATATATGACCCAGAAACTTCTCTCTAAAGGGGAAATCTTTTTTTGTTAATGTTCCTGTATTTGAAACTTCTCTTAAGTATACTTATCTTTGTTCCTGTAACGAAAGAGGAATTCATTCATCACTCCTTGCTCAATCTTCAATATCTGTGGTGAGTCACAGTTAAAAACATTAAAGAGGGTATTTATGAGAAAAGGGTAATATTGGGAATATTTGAGATATTGACCATGAATTCAGGATGAATTACAATAAATAAAATGTATGTCAGATCTCATTCAGTCACTGAAGGAATTTCAGTAAAAAAAGGTGAATCACTAAGGAACCCTGATGTGTTTCTGCAAAATAGGAGGTGAGAAACAGCACCCTTATGTCACAAATGAAATGAGAATTTATATTGTCAGGTGAAATTTGACCTATATGGTCTTCTCAGTACTAAAAGTAATTTTAATTTAAATTTACGTTATTGTTTACATGACATATGCCATTATATAACCATGTCACAGTATAATCACCATCACACACTTTAAAACTTTTATTTTTGTGGTTCAAAAGTACCATTAAGGATGGTTTGGTTTTTTGGTTGTTCTTTTTTTCCAGAATAGCCCCCCTCACCTGCACCAAAACCCTCACAGTTTTGGAAGTAGCAAAACTAATTTGAGCCTGTATTCACATGAGCTGGTACTATCCAATGTTTAGGTTATCTAATACTATACTCTTTTTTTTTTTTTTTTTACACCTTTCCCTGAAGTATCTTTCAACATCCACTATATGATGACATTTCCATTGAACAGTGTGCATTTATCTGCGTACCTTTTCTTAGTCTCCTGAAATTCTATTTAAGTTTTGCTGAATTTTACCAAAAATGTCTCTCACTCTCTTCCTTGGAAGAACACTGTTAACAAACCATAATAATTTGGACACTAATGTGTCAACTTCAGCCAAGACCCATTGTAACAGTCTTTATATTGTCCATAGATTATAATATAGAGGGCTTTTTTTAAGCAGTTCATTTTTACCAGCTGTCATTCTGCCTCATTCACTATAAGAAACTGGACATGTATTCAGAAATATAATTGTATAGAAAGAGTAAAACCAGGTTTTATAAGCTTTAGCCTGCCTGACTTTAAAACTCAAGTGCTACTGTTTAGATTTATCCATATTATTAGTATTAGTATTATTAAACCAAATAGTATATTAGGGTTGCAAGTCAAAGATTCAGAATTCAGTAATCAATAAAACCAAGATTAATTGCATGAGCCTGTTTCACCTTTCCTTCCTTTACCTTTTTCACTTTCCAGTCTCGTCTCTCTTTTCTCAGTATCCTCCTTCCAGCAAAATTAACTCAGGTATCTCCTTGGCCCCTCCACTTTCTACTCCTTATTTTGCTAAGTTGGCTAGGAACGAAGGAAGCATCTGTAGCACAGGACATTCCTGCTTGTGCTCTCAGTTTGTGTGTCTTTGGTGGTACAATGTCTCACTCAGCTGGGGGACATTTCCAAGATATTCAGCAAAAAAGCACTCAGAAAATGTATCAAACAAATTAGCAAGTTTTTACTAACTTACCTGGGGAACAGTATTTCCTAGGTTTAAAATGTACCAACACCTGGGACTGACTTTTATGAGATCAAAAGCATATACAGAGGTGTCAAGACCAGTGCCAAGAGCTTCCAAAAAGCTGGTGGAGTCATGACCAGTGCCAAGAGCTTCCTCCAAATAGTGAAAGCTTTTGCATAATTTGAAAATTGGAGGTGGTGAAAGGACTGTTATCAAAAGAAGTGTTGGACCATTCACTGTAAGAAGATAGTCTCAAATGTAATGTCCACATCCATTCAATTAAGGTCTTTTTTTCTGGACCCAGTAAAACTACAATCAAAAACCTAGTTCTACCCAGTTTTAGCTAAAGGAAGATGAGGATTATTTAGATATGTGTAATAAAGCTAGTCAGCTAAAAAACTATGGTTTTGGTTGGTGTTTATTAGCCATAACTTACTAATTATGCGTATGACTTTCCCACTCTTTCACTATAAGCACACGTACAAGTATTTCTCTATAGAGGTATGTATTTGGGGGAATATGAAGCATTGCAGTTTTCTCAGTGTAATTTCTTCAATTAAAATTTTTTAGCAAATAGACTTATTTTTAGCAAATAGGCAGAGCACAACTGCCTCTCCAGTCTTTCCTGTGTTGCTGGAAGGATGGAATATGCTCCCTCTTTTTCAGATCTTCAGGTCTGCAGTGCGTCCTTTGAGGGCTGTAGCTTCAGATACCCCCTTCCAGCTGCATTCTTTATTCAGCAAAGTTTTTGATCTGATGCCTGCATTTCCGTAGCAGAGACATATGCTGGCCTAGTCTCTGGAAGCCTGGATGAGCTGAATGCCAAGGTGTGTTCCAGTGCCTACTGCCAATCTAGGTGACATCTTGAGGTTCTTCGTCTTCAGAGCTCTTTGAGGAGTCATCACTGAGATGAGCCTGCACAGCCAAGGAGATTGC
This sequence comes from Sagittarius serpentarius, assembly GCA_034782735.1. Lineage (NCBI taxonomy): Eukaryota > Metazoa > Chordata > Aves > Accipitriformes > Sagittariidae > Sagittarius > Sagittarius serpentarius. Next base: position 1,183,197 of record JAVKLA010000058.1, on the reverse strand, counting down.
ACTTGTCATAGCAGTGTTTGTTACACCAGAAGGGTGGGGAGAAGAGTGGGATACATACTTGCTCTTTTCATCCACTTGCGTTAGTAGAATGGAGCACCCTGGGGAGACCACAGTCCTTGCTAGCAGCCAGCAAGTGTTGCTGCTACATTAGACATGGAAGGTGGTGGATCTCCTTGAAGTGTGATTACAGCCACAGCTTTTACTTGTAACGGTTCACAGAAGCCTAGACCCAACCCTCTGTGTAACCTCTCTGGGATGCAAATGTGATGGGAATTTCTGAACTTCAGTGATGCCTCAAAACCATGAAGATAGGTAGTAATGCATAACTGGGGTCCACTGAGAAACATTTGACTTCTTTTCCTTCATTAAGTGAAAACAGAATTGTCTTGAGGGGCCCATTATAATGATATCCATCAGACGTTAAAGAAATTAGATCACAAGGGAAGACGGTGGTAACACTAGCACTCAACGTGTTGTCAGTCCAACCGGATTCCCAACAGCTGCAGGCTAAATGTTATGCACACCATTCAGGCCTTGAAGCACTTTTCAGATATGTCAAGTTTTCCAGTCCTTAAAAGCCAGTTCTTCTGCCATTTAGTTTCTGATTTACACCGGAGACAGTTTGACTCATCACTAAATTATCTTCAGGCTGTAATACTGAGGGGATTACAAATAACTCCCTTTATAACTATTAATGCCATTACATATTGTGTTATTTCTCTTTCTCAAATATATATATTTTACTGTTAAAAAAAAAAGTCAAAAAAAACCCATGGGTGTCAAAACAGATGTATACTGTACTTATGGACAGCTCCATGGATCTTGTAAGTCAGTATAACTGCAATTAAATTTTCTGAGTTAGAATTCATTCCTAGACAGAATGTTTTGGATCTGGCAGAGTCATCTGGATTAATCTTAAGTTCCCTTGAGGCTCTATAAATTTTAACCATTTAATTCTAATATGATAATACTCAGGAGTTTTTCCTCATTCTTCTGTAACTGTGCTGAAGCTTGGTAACATTAGTTGAACTGTATGCTAAAGGAAACATAGTCTGGCAAAAGACTGGGTTTATTTGATCTATTTGTGTTTCAGAATCTTGCAATAATAAACGGCTTAATGTTATTTTGTATATTGACTTGAAAATGTGAATTTTGCACCACTGTATTTATCCAGCACTTTACACTGAGATAGCTTTTATAATGCATTTGCAGGTAATTGGTCATCTTAAAAAAATCTGAAACATCTGTCCTGGTAATGAACTGATTTCAGTCTAAAAGGACTATGAAAGCTAAGTTAAAAGAAGGTAATGCACAACAGAACAAAAGACACTTATGATGATGGTCTTGAAATTTAGTTACATTATTCATTTTGGATATCCTGAATGATATTATTTATTTTCTTTTTCCCACACTTCTGTACAATGCAACCTTGTTTGTACTTCAGGAAGACTTACATAGTGGATTTTTTGTTGTTGTTTATGTTTATTGAACAAAAGTTGTCTCTGACACATGCGTAAAAATGGAACAAATCAATTAAAAATTCCCATGACATTAAATAATACTAGGTAGCCAGATCACTTATAAGTAAATCAATAGGCCGTCAGTCTGGAGCAAGGAAGACTTGCCCTTGGTGGAGGAGGATGACATTAGGAAACACTTAAGCAAAATGAACATACGTAAGTCCATGTGGCCGGACAAGCTGTACCCACAAGTGCTGAAGGAACTGGCTGATGTCACTAGGAGGCCAGTCTTATCTGTCTTTGAGAAAGGTCACGGTGATCAGGAGGAGTTCCTAAAGACTGGAAGAAAGTAAATGTCACCTCTACCTTCAACAAGGGCCAGATGGGAGATCCAGGGAACTACAGCCTGGTCAGCCTGTCCTCAATCCCTAAGAAGGTGATGGAGCAAGTAATCCTGGAGCCCGTTTCCAAATACATGAAGGACAAGGAGGTGATCAGGAGTAGTCAAAATGGATTTACAGTGGGAAAATCATGCTTTTCCAACCTGATAGCCTTCTACAATGAGGTGACTAGCTTAAAGGATAAGAGGAGAGCATTGGGCGTTGTTCACCTTGACTTTAGTAAGGTTTTTGGTGCTGTTTCCAGTACCATCCTCGTAGACAAGCTGACAAAAGATGGGTTAGGTACGTGCACATTCCGATGGATTCAGAACTGGCTGAATGGCTGGGCCCAGAGAGTTGTCATCAGTGGCACAAAGACCAGTTGGAGACCAGTCATTAGCGGTGCACCCTAGGGACTGATACTGTTTAACGTTTTCATTAATGACCTGGGGGATGGGACAGAGTGCACCCTCAGCAATTTTGCTGATGATATAAAACTGGGAGAAGTGATTCACCAGATGTGCGTACTGCCATTCAGAGGGACCTCAACAGGCTGGAGAACTGACAGCTATCTCATGAAATTCAACAGAGGGAAGTGCCCAGTGTGCCCCTGGGGAGGAATAAACAGTACAGGGTCTAGGCTCATCATGTGGAAAGCTGTTCTGCAGAGGGTGACCTCAGTGTCCTGGCAAACAACAGACTGACAATGAACCAGCAATGTGCCCTCACAGCAAAGAAAGCCAGTGGCATTCTGGGCTGCATTAGGCAGAGCATAGCCAGAAGACTGAGGGAGGTGACCATTCTGCTCTGCTCAGCACTGGTGAGACACAACTGGAGCGCTGTGTCCAGTGCTGGGCTCCCCAGAATAAGAGAGAAAGGTACATACTGGATTCAGGCTAGCAAGGGCCACGAAGATGATTAAGGGACTGAAACATCTGTCCTATGAGGGGAGGCTGAGAGAGCTGGAACTGTTCATCCTAGAGTGGAGAAGGCTCAGGTGCATCTTGTCTATGTGTATGAATATCTGATGGGGGAAAACGAAGATGAGAGAGCCAGTCTTTTCTCAGTGGTGCCCCGTAACAGGACAAGAGGCAATATGCACAAATTAAAAGACATGAAATTCCATCTGAACACAAGAGGTGTGAGGGTGATCAAACACTGGAACAGGTTGCCCAGAGAGATTGTGGAGTCTGCATTCATGAAAATATTCAAAACTAGACTGAACATGGTCTTGGGCAACCTGCTTTAGCTCACCCTGCTTGAGTAGGCAAGGGTTGGACTAGTCAATCTCAAGAAGTCTTTTTCAGCCTCAGTAATTCTGTGATTCTGTTATTTTTTCCCTATATATTGCCAATACTCTACTTAGGCTTTTAATGTTTTCTAAACACCAATTCAATGATTTGTACTGAATGTACCTTTGAAATTGAGCCAGAGAAAGAGGAAATATGTAACAGCAACTATAAAATACTTTGGAGGCATAAAAGTTCAGGAATGGAAAATGATGCATAGTTTTTATTAGACATGACATTGTCTGGGGACAAACCAGCCTATTGTGTAGCTGTCCAATGTAGATAGTTTTATTCTGACAAACATCAGAATTAACCAGTCCGTGGATCAATAAAATGTTCATTTTCTTTCAGCTGTATATGTGGATCTCAGCAATACAAAATGCTGGGAACTGAATTTGTTTCCCCTCTCTGAATTTTCATATGTAAGCTGTGAACATCTAAGTGAGTATTAAGAGTTTCCTGTAGGGGGTAATATGCAACGTGTATATTTATATGCACCATAGACTGGACAGCTGAGCTATATGACTTCCAGAAAGCACCAACCAAATGAGAATGGTAGTTTAAAATTGTGTACAGTTTTAGAATGAAAGACCTAAATACGTGATATGCTGGTCTCAATTGGCAACAAGCATTCTTTTAATAATAAAAGGAATATGTTTTTCTATCAAACCTAGGTTCTGTACCTACTGCTGTATGTCATTTGCTTTCATCACGTACAGCCATTGGTTTCATCATCGTTGACTCTGGATATTGTTGTATTCTCATACAACAGATGTAAACAGCTAATTTGCTTCATTGAGATTAATCAGAATTGTTCATCACAGAGGATGTCTCACTGAAACCCACTCAGTTTATTTCAAAAAAAGAAAAACCAGATCAAGATAATTAGAAACAAAAAGCCCATGAGCCTTCTATCTCTTTTTCTATTATCTCCTTCAAATTTCAGAAGCTGAGTTCTTCTGGCTTTTTACCTCTCTCCATGCAACCTGCATTGTCTTCAAAGAACAAGTCAGCCCCTGTTTTCTATTTGCTTCACTAAGGACACAGTCTGACTCCTAAAGCCTGGCTTTTTTTCTGTCTGTATTAGACACTGATGGAGTGTCTACAGCACTGTGTGCTTGATTTCATTCCCCAAGCACAGGCACTTCATGCCCTTAGCTATCCCTTCTGGCTTTTCACTGCTGCTCCAAAGGGTGGAGATTTTCTGCAGGTCCTGTGCTGCATCTGGCAGCCCCAGGTTGCCTCAGGTAGCCCAGAGCATCTCAGAGAGAGTTAAATACCTATGTTTAGGCAATGAATTGATCCCCTGGATTCAGTGTATGAAAGTAGGGCATCTTTCTGTCTGTGATACTTGTCCCTTCTTTTTGTAATATCCCTGCAGTTCTAGTCTTCAGAAACCCAGTGCTGATTATGACAGGCTAGATTTAAGAAAAAGGTAGTTCAGTGGAGATGTGAAGCCCTAAGGAAATTTTTCCATGTTAAATTACACTAAGACAAGCAAACTTTGCAGTCCACAGATGCACTCAACCGTCTGGCCTGGCAGACCTGTGGAAATGCACCTTGACTCCTTCCTCGCAAAGGAACCCCAGGGCGTTCAGGAGAATGTGCACCAGCCCTCTCTCCTCCAGACATGGCCAGTGTGAGTCTGGGGATGCGAGCTCCGGGGCATAACAGGGAACCCATCTGTTCTGCAGTGTAAATGCAGATTACAGGCTTTCTCATAAATAAATAAATAAATAAATAATCCAATATTCTTTTAAATCTTCAGCACTTACAGGGTTTTGTCAAACAGCCCAGAAAACATGCCACTGACTGTGACTTAACAAGTGGAATTTCACAGAAATGCCCTGTAAGCCTGCTTAGGATTGATAAGCAATGTGGTTCAAACAAGCTATATTACGGGCTGGAGTGTACAAGTGCAGAAGTGCAGAGAAATTGTATCTTTTGTAAAGATTCTCAGGTAATTTTTAAAAAAACTTGGTCCTGTGATGTTCATACCACCCAGTTTTGAAACCTGTGAGCAATAGTTTCCATATGAAAGAAAGGAGCTATTGTTCCACAAAGGGAAACAGACTAAACACAACTGGAGTTCTAAGAAAACAGAAAAAAACAGCTTTAAGGGAACATAAATTATTGATAAGTGAGCAATTTTGCACCGTAATAGTGAATAGTAATACCTTCAGCAATATCATTAGAATAGATGCTGAAGTTTCCAATTCCCTTTCATAATGATGTAAATTTACTAAAGAAGTAGGGGAGAAAAGGTGGAGAGCAATACAAAAAATAATCATGAAAGTAGTAACATCAGTCTAAATAATTTCCCAAGCTGATCAATTTCAATTGTTAAAAATGCTTTTTATATGCTTAAGTACGGCTTGTACTACCACAAGCATAATGTGTAAATCCATATAACGTTTGTATTATACCTATTTCTAAAAGTGCAATAATAGTTCACATTATTCTGCCTCCTGACCAACTTTCTTTACTATTGAGTTGGCAGGATGTCTTATGGTTGAGGCATGAGACTGAAAAATGATAACTGGAGAAGGTTTATTCAGTTTGGCAAAGTCTTTCTCTCTGGCTTTGCTCAGTCGTTTGGACTGAGAACACCAACAGATTAAACTAGCTCTTTGCAGAATAGTTTGGGCCCAGGTCTGGAAAAATTGCAAGCTTACAGCATGGGACTCAAACTAAGATGATCGGCAGGAGGCAAAGTTTCTTAACTTACAGTGCAGCTCTGTAAATGACACCATGACTGTTCATTATCTGACCTGAGGTCACCAACACCTTGCTGTAGTAGACAGCCTCACTAGCTCAAGTTGCCATCAGGCAAAGGATTCTTCATCTACCTCCACTGTATCAGTTTTTATCTCCTCAAGCCTCAGGTCTCAATACAGGATGTAGGAATAACTACAGAGATCTTTTGACTAGCAAAATACAGACTATTTAAAGTAAGGAACATGCATTTCTTCAATCCTAATTTGCATCACAGGTGGGTAGCAATTTCAATTTATGTCCACAAGGGATTTGAGAAGTAAAATAAGATTTTGAATAACACAAGAATTATGATAGCAATATAGACAGTGATAAGCAAGCTAAAAAGAAAAGCTGAGCCATTGAAAACAGAGGAAAGCATTTCATTTTGCCGACAAATAAGTTTCATTTGGTCTACCAATTTATACGCGCATAACTGCATTTGGATTATCTGAACAAGTGCTGGTGTTTTCTAATGATATTTCCATTTTCTTTGGGAGCTAGCTTTTCAGTCTTTTAAAGCATTTAGTTTTATAGCTTTCTACTTTGCAATCTGAAATGTTATAAATGAGAGTTTTGTCCTCAGATCTTGTCTATAAATGCAGAATATTTTAAAACTTTTGAGTATGCACATTCTAAAACATGCAAAATGATTCACTCCTTCCTTCATCAAATGAATAATTTGTCTTCATTCAGAAGATAAGGTCAAATATGAAGTAATCCACTAACTATTGCATACTGACCAGAAAGGTTTTGGGGTTTTTTAAACTTTGAGTATTTTATGATACTAGGTCGTAAATCACAGGAACAATAAACAGCGGAAGTAACATTGCCCTTTAATTGAGGGGTAAGTCATTCTAATTATTAAATCTGAATCAGACAGTGGATGAATGGCATTATTATCCATTTCTCCTAGTGACCAATGTCCAACGTGAAGATTGCACAGAGGTTTGGGAGGGTTGTTTGGGGGAAAGTAATATTCGGTGAGACAAAGCATGCACTGTTAGGTCCAGCTGTCATAATCTGTTCTCTCAAATAATCATGAGATGGTTACCTCTTTGACTGAAGAAAAGAGCAATTTGTGATTATTAAGTAAGACATTCTCATATTGTTCTGCTTGAAAAGACTAACAATAATTCTTGGATTTATAAGAGTTACAGAATGTCCATAGATGAATTTGATTACCAAACAATGTATTAAATCATGCCTTACACAAAGCTTGATGTTGCCACATTGGTGCACTGATTAATGGTATTTGGCAACTCTCTGAATGGCCATTTGCCATTCATTCATGGATGCCCTCTGGAGTACAATGTAAGAGTAACCTGTTGGGAAAAGGATCCTGTTTTTTTTCATCTGTTCATTGTTTCTACTGTAGTAACAGAGAAACACTGGGGATGGGTGAAGTCAAGACTGAGTTAGCTATTTCTTAGTGCATATAAATTGAGAATGGGGGGAAACTAAGGAAAAATCAGTTGTAATCAAGACAGTAGAATGTTATAGTTTAAATTATGATTCTAGATGACCCAATTGTTTCTTCCACAGCACAGTAAATGTCATATGATTAAAAATAATAGGGGCATCAAAAATTTCTTTTGATACAGATACGTAAATTTCTGATAGAAATTTTTTCACACTTTGCTGTTTATTTCAATCTTTCATTCAGAACCCTAGAGGTCTATGGGAAAGATTATATCAGTTCATGTCACAGCTTAGAGTGGCGGGGAAAAATACTTTCTGCCTCTCCTTCTCCCCACACCTCTCAGCAGCAAGGGTGGCCATCTTTCAGACATGGTCTGGGTGAGGTGAAGCGGTTTTCTTTGCCCTCAGGTCTCTGCCCTAATCAGTAGTGAAGGATGGAGCAGAGACAATCCCAAGTGGTTTTGCTCATATGAGCAGCTTGAGTCTGTTGGGCTTTCCTCCTACATTGCGTGCTCTGACAGTGAGTTTGGATGAACCCTCATGAGCAGGGAATTATTAATTCAATAATATATCAAGTTTTATAGGAAAATTTGCATATCTGGACCTAAAAAAAACATTTTATCTCTGGAATAAGACAGACCTCATTTTACGTTTATTCATTTTTTTCAAGCTTCATGCAAGCTTCTGCCTTAAATCAAAAACTACGCTCTAGCTGAGATCTGAGATTGAACATCACTTATTTGAGTGGTGTTCAGCTAACCTTCAGATGACATTTCATACACTTCTAGGTTTTTCAAGGAGCCGGAAAAAAACCACCCAAGCCAGTTGGAGTCACAATTCCTTAGAAATCCATATCAAACACCGAAGGATCCTGCCATCATATGGGCACTTTGAAGGATGAGAAAGGAAGATTATTTAATGGCATTATTTCTTTTTATCCCCTGCAATTCTGCACTTCCATTCTCATTTTGTTGCTGGTTACACAATTATTCTACTCATTCATTTAGTAGCACTGTCCATAAAGATTTTGCTTATTAATTCTCACTTTCTATACTTCCCTGAGCTAGTTATTATTCTTCCAAGGCATGCTTAAGACAACATAAATCTAACAATTAGTGTCATCCCACTGAGATGCTGAAATGGAGAAGTAACACTCCGAACCTCCAAAGCTGAGGCATAATGGAGGGTTACTTTTCAATAACTTACTGGAAGTTCATTACTTCAGTTACTTAAGTCAGTTACTTACTGACTGGAGGAAGTCACAAAATAGCTTTTGCCCTCAGCCGCTAGAACTTATGTTCAGCTCTCCTGGTGGTGCTTCTTCGCATGGCAGCCACATTGGTTTCTCTCTGTCTTAACTTAAGGTCCTTCTTATTCTTAATGGTATTCTAGCAAGCTGAGACGAACAGCCCAGCCCATAGATTTTTAATTATAACTAATGTATCTATTTGATATAGCTATGTAAAATACTGAGTGGAGCAGGGAATGTAAGTGGGCACTGCTGAAGGCCTTGCCAGTGACACACTCAGAAAGACTGAGTAATCATTTAATTGCACTCTGCTTGAAGGCTTACATACAAACCAGCATGTACAAATTGCCTGCTGGGTTAGGAGAGAACTGAAAAACTAATCTTAAAATACTTTCCCGATACCTGGCACAATAAACGCATGAATGTCTATGTTTACCTTCACCCACGTACATCTTCAGGAAGAAAGCAGCTACACAGGAGTCACTGAGGATAGAAGCTATATTCTAGATGCAGACTGCTCTCCACTGTCTCTTCTGAGTAGGCTGACAATATTCCTTGGCAAGGCAGTATTTCCTGTGCACCACTTAGGAAGTCAACCCCAATGAGTTTTCCAAAGTCATCTACAAATCTTTATACTGCTGCCTCAAACTTACTTTTAACACACTTATTTTTCTTGTTGATAAACACTTTTTTCCCACTAAAACCACAGTGATTTACATTGAATGGTGTCTGCTATATCCTTCTTAATTTCTTTCCTTTATTGTGTTTCTTCTTAAGAAATTTTGGCAAAGTCCATACAGGACTTGATTGGTTTACAGATTATCACCATGGGCTTTTCATATAATATGCCTTTTCAAAGCAGTTCCATACTTGCAAGTTTTATGAAAAGCTGATTTATGCTTCATGGATTCTAAGTGGTCATGGCACAACTGTCACTGCTTTTGAAAGGCATCAGAATCTGCACATTTTGGCTATAGTGTATTAGACCTATATGTTAATGAGAAATGCATTTGAAAATACAAGTGTATTTTGAAATGTTTTCTTGATAAATCTAAACATCCTCTGTTTTCTCAGATTCTACACTTCTAAATTTTTTTTTATTAACAAGAAAAAACAATTCCACTTTAGCGGTGGACTTTTCATCTGAATTTATTGGCACTTGAAGTGAAAGCTGCAAACTTACTACAACCTGTAGTAATCATACCTTGAATGCTGTGGTGCAGCTGCCCAGCACTTCCACTACTGTTGCTGTTTCCTCTTCCACTGAGGACTGAAAGATCCTATGGTTTAGGTGGTTTGGGAGAATTTACTGGGAAAGAATAATTTCCTTCACCTCCTGAAGTTAATGGCATTTGATGGGAATCCTTTGACTTCAGTGGAACTAAAATTTCCCTCACATTTGTGTGTCTGAGTGTGGGCACTTTATCACCATGCTTGAAAAATCTCACACTTAATTTTGAAAGAGGAGAGTTTTACAAAATATCAGAAAGTTGATTGGGAGCCTTTATGAACTGCTGGTCCCAATTTATTATCTAAAATACGAAAATGTTCCTGTCATACCTTCAGATACTCTTTATTTATTTATTTAATTTAAATATGTTTTCAAGGAAAAATTTAAGTATCTCTCTCTGCCATAGAGAGTCTTTGGGACAAAGTCGGTTTCCGGGAGACTGTATGCATGTATAGAATCAGATAAGCTATTCTTTGTGGATACAGAACTGAAGTAAATGCATTGGTTACCTGAACTACACTTGCCTCAGACAGCAACTGTGGAGCTTCATTGAGAGAAATGTTTCCTGTAACTTTTTTCCTTTCCTTTTCTGTACCTTCTAGATACTGTGTAAAGTCTTAAAAAAAAATACAGTGTAAAATTTATTTCCACAAAGATCTGTGCCATGGGTATTCATAAAAACTGATCTTTAATGTACTCCATTCATAGCTTTTCAAAACATACCAGAAGCTCAGCAATAGATATTAGGATTGTCTTGGTTTTTAATGACCCGGTATTAGTAATGCCACTTACACCCATTCATTCCTTCATCTCAAGGAAATGCAGGCAACATACAGATTTTGCCATATTTGGAATTGCTTGCCTTTCTCCTGCATCAGTTAAAAACTTGCTGCTGGCAACAGCAGCAGCCGTCCACAAAGGTCATCAGGTGCTTCTAATGGATGTCCCGTGAGATTTAGAAAATGTGAAAATGCAGGAGCCAAAGAATCACACAGGAACTCTGTGATTTTTTTTTTTTTTTGTGAATACTTGCAGAAGTAGTAGAAAATTGTTTTGGTAGTGGGGGGGCCACAGGGGTGGCTTCTTTAAAAGTTGCTAGAAGCTTCCCCTGTTCGATACAGCCAATGCCAGCCGGCTTTAAGAACGGACCCCGCCACTGGCCAAGGCTGAGCCCATCAGCAACGGTGGTAGCACCTCTGTGATAACATATTTGAGAAGAAAAAGTGCTGGGGCTCAGAAGCTGCAGCCGGAGAGGAGTGAGAACATGTAAGAAAAACATCTCCGGAGACATCAAGGTCAGTGCAGAAGGAGGGGGAGGAGGTGCTC